>OY726522.1:422607-1022607 GCA_963383655.1 Bathymodiolus septemdierum | reverse complement strand
AGAACATTTGTTGAATATTATATATGACTTCTGTCTATACTTTATGCCAATGGTATGGTGTGAAATCTCAATATTAAGAAGTTAATTCTGTTTTTATATTTTCATTTCGTATTCAGCTGGTGGGAAGGGCAAGGGTTTCCTTCCCATTGACATATATATATATATCAATTCCTCAACAAATACATTCAGTATTAACAATGTAAACTACCCTAGATACGAAAGTGCATTCAACACATCTCTCAATCAATAAACAGTAATGAGTAATGGCGTGTTGTAGTTTAAAATGCCTCGGCCAATTAATGACCATGACAGTATCGGAGTTGAACATATCTCCGCCAATTAGAGACCATGACAGCATTATTAATTTACATTTGATCTAAAATATGCCGAGGACATATCGGACGCCATTAATGGTTACTTAAACTACCGGTAATGGGGTATTTCTGAAGCGAGGTTGCTTAGACAATACGAGTCGATATCAGACAACATGGATGTAAAAGTTCTCTGAAAACTAACAACACTTCTGAAAGACCAACGACAGAACCCCAAAGAAGAATATCTCGTCATAGCTTATCTTGCTGAATGTTGAAGCAGTTGACAGTAAATGTAAGGTCTAGTCCATCGAAGTGGTATGTACATGTCAAACAAAATAGATATGTGAGATAATCATGTTTGCGAAGAGCTTGTCAGATTTCGGCAAGGAATTTATCCCACCATAGTCGATATTTTACTTTAAAGATTGTCGACATACATGGATATGGAATAGTAAATTTGTGTTGATCGGACCCCGACGGCGAATTATTTGCCGTCATAAGCGTAGTTTATTTGCAGAAATGTTGAAGTTAGTACTTTAAACATATGTTATTGCCATACAAAACAAGACAAATGGATAAGACACAAGTTGTAAACTTATGAAGTCTTCTCCGGTACATATATAAACATTAGCAATGACAATATATTACAAATACAGATAATATGAATAACTACTATAGCAAAAATTGAAGATAACATAACAGGACAAAAACAGTTCTATTGGTTGGAATATATAAGAGTCAGTTTTGTATAATATTCATCTTTAAACACAAATACGGAAACGTATATACAAGGTCGTTGTCGTCTGATGTATATTCAATATATAAATTTACTAGACAAATCTTTCAGTGATAACAATGTATTTTTGGACGAGCGAGCAAGAACAGTTTAGAGTTTTTGTCGTTTTCAAAAGAGGCATTTCCAAATAATATATTTTCGATGCTTCTATCAAAACCCAAATTACTCATGCCACGGAATAGTTGTATTGTGTGTTCAGTATATATATTACATTTTAAAAAGAAATGGTCCACATACTCGATGTAATTTCCACAATCACAATTACAAGAGGCAATTAAATTACATCTGAATAGATCACATTTGAGGCTACTACATTTTTGACGTAAGCGAGCATGTAATATATTAGCAATTCTAATACCCGTAGAAAAATATAATGGTGGTTTGTCAGGTATGTCATAAACTTTTCGTATTTCCCTTTTAAACATTTGTTGGCAAGGAGAATTTCTCAAGTCTGTTGGCAGATTGTTCCAGAGTCTAATAGTACTTGGGAAAAAAGAACTTTGATATAAACTAAGCCTTCCTGGGGGAATTGTGAAGTTTTAGAGTTTTGTAAGTTATAGTTATTGGTTTGACCCACCGTAATAGGTATTAAATCTTGAAGATAATCAGGTGATTGGCCACTGACTATGCCATAGAATAATGAAAGTTTTCTTTTTTCACGCCTAACTGAACGTTTGTCCCATCCCGTTTCCCTATAGATAGAGAGTATACTCGCATAAGACGCTAAACCGGTTACTACACGTGCGACTTCAAGTCGTGTTGAGTCGGCAAGAGTACAATTATCCCAAACCTCTCCTCCATATTCTAAAAGTGGACGAATAAAAGTTAAATACATAGTTTCAAGGAAATTTCGAGATACCTTAAATTTAAGTTTTCGCAGAACTGCCACTTGTTTGGATGTTTTTTTCAATAATAGTATTTATGCGGTTTGAGAACTTACAATCTGCACTTAAAGTGATACCTAAAATGCTTATGACATTTTACCGGATAAATTCTAGTTTTAGTAGGATTAAGTTTGACTAACCATTGTTTGGACCATTCTGAAATATTTTTTAAGTCAGTATTTACCATGTTACATAAACTATTCATTTCATACGATTTTTCTCCTATGGATGTGTCATCTGCAAACAATCTGTACAAGCCTATCGTTTCATCAGCAATGTCATTAATAAATACTAAGAAGAGAAAGGGATCAAGGATGGACCCCTGGGGGAACCCCTGCCTTATGATTACCTTTCCCAGAAAACGCATTTTTTATTATTATCTGTTGTTCTCTGGCTGAAATATAACTACCTAACCACTGGAGAAGATTTCCTTTAATACCATATCTTTCTAATTTTAATAATAAGCCTCGTAGCCACACTCTGTCGAAAGCTTTACTCGCATCACAAAATATTAAACATATAAGTATATAAAATTTGAACTTTTAGCATTTTGGTTATCGCGAAATTAAATTTCCGCGAAACTGTCTTGAAGCAGAAAGACGCGAAACATAATGACCGCGAAAATAGGTTGTTTTACAGTAGTCTCTCATCATTCTTTATAGAATGACACTTGTATTTTATCTATAAACTTTTGTTTTATACAATGTATATATTGTGATGATTGTGTATTATATGTATTACAAGTGGTGAGACTTTAGTAAAATATTGAATCTGAATCTGAATCTATACGCTCACGATTATCGAGTGCCATAAATATTTCATTAATAAGCTCTATAAGCTGGTGTGTTGTAGAATGGCCAGGGAGAAATCCAGACTGGAATTTGTATATCAATGCATTTTCCATTAGAAAATTAAATATATGTTTGTAAACAACCTTCTCAAACACATTGCTTATAGTACTAAGTAAAGCAACAGGTCGATAATTGGACACGGACGATTTGTCACCAGATTTGAAAATCGGGATAATATGGGCAAGTTTCCAATCCGCTGGAAATATTTTATCTCTCAGCGACTTGTTAAAAAGGAGACACAAAAGACCAGCGATTTCATACTTTACTTCCATAAGCATCTTGTTACTAATACGGTCGGGGTCAACTGCCTTATTGGGATCAAGTAATGAGATTATATCAATATCTTGTTCAACAACATCAATGTCAGTTAAAGTGTTGGGACCCCGGTCGTCAAAGTCTGGTAATGGTATGTCTTCGTCTTGCAGGTCAGTTATGGAGCAGAAGTAATCGTTAAGCAAGTTGCATTTGTCAGAATTGTCGAATGCACTTGCGTCGTTCTGGTTTGGACTACGTAATGGGGGATATTCAGAAGATTGTCCCTCGCCTTTAATGAGCATTTTTATAGTTTTCCAATATTGTTTGCAATTTGTATTTTTTAACTCGGACAAAGATTCATTTATACTCACATAAAAGTTTTCCTTTGCAGATTTCTTCAAATTATTCACTTTGTTCCGTTGATTTTTATATTTACGTTCATTTGTGCCTATTTTATTTTTAATATACTTTTTCCTAAGACGATCTCGGATTCGTATTTCCTT
The DNA here is from genome assembly GCA_963383655.1 of Bathymodiolus septemdierum. Taxonomy (NCBI): domain Eukaryota; kingdom Metazoa; phylum Mollusca; class Bivalvia; order Mytilida; family Modiolidae; genus Bathymodiolus; species Bathymodiolus septemdierum. The sequence continues at coordinate 1,019,004 of OY726522.1, read as the reverse complement.
TCTAATCTCAGATGTCATCCATATTTTATCATTATATCTAATGGTAACACAGTGGGTATACATTCATGTGCAATTTGCATCAATTTTTTAGCAAACAGATTACAAGATATGTCCATGTCAGTTTGATTATTAATAATACTGCCCCAGTCAGTGTCCCCTACCCTCTGTTTAAATAAGTCATAGTAACCTTTATTGTATAACCACACATTCCTTTTAAACACAATTAACAACAATATATGTGAGATCATGGTCACTAATAGTAGTCGATTCAATAACAGTGATTGAATCAGAAACAAGAATGGAATCCAACAAAGAATACGAATTTGAACCAAATCTGGTTGGGTCACATATTTTATTTTCCAGGCCATACAAATTAATGACGTCAGCTATTTCAGTGGGTAAATCTCCGAGAAAGTCAATATTGTAATCCCCAAGACTGATAATTTTACTTGAATAATCAAGAGCTGAGCTCACCATCTGGCTGAAATTCCTCCAGAAAAGGGACCCGGCCTCAATTTGAGACCTATATATTATATTTAATAAAATGCTACCTACCTTCGATTTTATTTCAAACCACATTGTTTCCATTCCATCTACTTGTAGGTGGGTTCATGGAACTATATTAATATTGTCTTTGAAATACATCATTATACCCCCTCCGTACGTACTTCTATCCAATCTGAATGGATTGGAATTAAAACCGGGAATTACTAAATTATTGATTGGAACCCGTTGATCTAAGTGAGTTTCAGTAAATCAAACTATATCAAAATCCTCAACAATATGTACAATATCATTCATTTTGTTTCTCAAACTTCTTATATTGAGGTGACATATACTAATTGATGATTGGGGTGTACGAGTTGTGTCCCCTTGCGTAGGCCCAGGATTTTGCTCAATATCCCCGGACAGTAATAAACATAATTTTATAAAACAGATAATCAAAGCTATATTAATGACATTGCCGTGAAAAAAATGATATGATTCTAAAACAAAATACCGACAATATCTTACCAACAAATAGAGTACACCCAAACTATTAAATGTTTTACAGAAGATATAATTAACAGCTGACGGATTTGTCTTTAAATAAAATAATCCTATTGCCACCCTATAACTGATGATGTCACTACCCATTGTCAACAAAAACAAAATCAGTTGTAAATGGGAGGATGGCAATAGTACATGAACAACAAATCATATAAAATACATCTGTTAGTGACGACAACGACTTGATTAACGAAAAATATAAAATAAAATACAATACAATGATCATGAAAAAAATGTGCGATATGTAGGATGGATTTAAATTGTGTTTCATAAATGGATATATACAACGACCATCAGGAAGGGTCAAACATGATTAATAATAAAAGTGTATCAACAAGCAATTGTTGTGGAACATAGTTATAAACTTTGTAAATAAACAATTGAGATGTTTGTGGAAAAGTAATTTAATATTAATAGAGGACAATCAATGTGAAGTACAATGGATTTAACGTAAGATATGAACAACCATCGGATTCTTGTACAAGAAAGAAGCTGAATTTAACAAGAATTGAAGCATCCGGGTCAGTTCACCACTTATTATCACTGGTATTAAACTGATGTTCGTAACTTTAGTTACCTACATCCCAACATGGCGGACACCGAAAATGGTAAATTAGAATATCCTTGTTTTCTCTTTGTTTTTAGTTTATTTTCAAATATTTTCATTTCAAATGTATAGATATTTTAACAATTAACTGTAGTGATATGCTGTAAATTCTCCTATGTGGCACAAAACCTATTTTAAGAAATACAAATGATGTAAGTAACTGTAGAATTATTTTTGAACGATGTTCGTAACTTTCAAATATGATGTTGGTAACTTTAAACTTTGGTGTTTCTAAAATCATGTTTAAAACATTTAAAGAACAACGCTTTTGTAATAAATAAAATTTGAGAACAAAGAAAAACATCCCTGAAGTGATAGAGAGGGTAATAGAGGTGGGAGAGATTATATAATTCACGAGAGAGAACAAATACAGAGCGGAGGATGAGAGGGTTATGAATGAGTGAGATGAACGAAAGATGAGGGTAGCGGGAGAAGAACACCTTGTCCAACGCTCGTTTCCAATTAGCAATAATAAACACGTGGCTTTGCGTTTCCTGTAATTTTTTGTAATCTTACAGCGATGGATATCGAGAATGACCAGATAATTAATAGTGCTGAGGCCGATGCGGCAGTCGATACAACATATGTAGTTGTTTAGTATTATATTGATATTTCTATTTGGTCTTGGACTGTGTGCTCTAGAAGGGTCTTTCATAAACTACGACCTTGCAATAGGGCGTTTTGACTTCCGACCTTAGGGTGTTTAGGACCTCTCATGAATGGCGACCTCCGACATCATCATTAATTTCGATTAGGGCCATTCTGGGTCTCATATATAAATTCTAACAAAGTATATTTGTATGTAAATTAACAGTTCTATGTGTAAATATGTCGTGAATTATTACCAAATTAATTGTCCTTTGTGTTTTTTGCTTATTTTAATAAAAATGGACACACCAGATCAAGTATTTTAAGAATGACACATCTAATTATTTCCCTTTAATGCTGAAATGAAACCAGATTAATTTATAATTAATTTGTTAGACTATTGTATTAAATACAGATAAATAAAGATTTATAATACTTTTTAACGAATCTATAATGTGTAAGTATTAAAATTGGATTAATCTATGGTAAAGCTGTTTTCGAAAAGTTCATTTTTTTTTTATATCATACCATTTCAAGTTTTACAAATACATATACATTTATAAATATGCATTGAAATTGACAGGATGTTAGTCTGAACAGTCTTGACGGTATATAAACGAATTAGTTTAATATCAATAGTTTTTATACCCATACCCCCCACAAACAAAGTTTGGGGGGTATATAGGAATCACCCCGTCCGTCCGTCTGTCCGTCCGTCCATGTACCTTGTAAGCGCAACTCCTCCTAAACCGCTTATTGGATTTTTATGAAACTTTACACATTTGTAGTACACTACCTGCAGATGTGCATGAAGGAATATGGTTGCTGTCCAAAATTTAAAAGGAGAGATAATTCAACTTATACTTTCACGAAATGGGGGGGCATGTACCTTGTAAGCGCAACACCTACTAAACTGTTTATTGAATTTTTATGAAACTTTACACAGTTGTAGTACACAACCTGCAGATGTGCATGAAGGAATACCGTTGCTATCTAAAATTTAGAAGGGGAGATAATTCAAGCTATACTTTCACGAAAAGGGGGGTCGTGTACTTGTGGCGACCCCTAGATGTATGTTCTTGGTTAGTTGATTTTGGAGATGGGATGTTGTCTCCTTGACATAACTCCATATCCGTTCACTTTTCATAGGTAACTTGCTAATATACCTGTATTCCAAAGTTTGAACATCATAGTATTGCAAGCGGGGGGTATCACTCAGTGAGGTCACTCACAGTTCTAGTTTAAATCAGGATCGCATTCATGAATTTCCTTCACCCATGTTAAATATAATTATACACATAGATTTCCTACAAGTCCCTTATCTATATTCTTGTATACTTTAGTAAATATGTTGCTATAGGTAATATATCTCTACCGACAATATTTATGTAGTACAGATACATTGCTTTCAGCAGCAAACGTATTAAAGGGGTACGCACAAGATACACATAGGTTAGAAAGGGACTTATTGTAGCAAGTCTATAATTGTTTACATTGATATGATTACGATGTTTCATGGATCAACACGTCTTCAACTGTCAATAAGTCGCATGTGACGCTAAAACAAATCAACATCCTAAAAATGTGAGAAAGTTAGAATACTGTACATGTATGCCACCCTGAATTATTTTTCTTTTTTTTAATACTCGTTCTATATGCTTTCGTTTCGTTGTTTGTTGTTCTTTTTACTTTTAAGTTGTCTGCATGCTTAATTTTGCTTTTAAATTGAAACCAAGAGTTTCTTAACGAGCAATTAAACACCTTCTTATTATTTAACAGTTATGGATATCTGCAGTTACGGACATCTCTTTAAATATTTTTCTAACGTTACGAACATCACTTCAAAGAGTTACGTACATCCTTCAAATTTGTTCAAGTTAATATTTCAATGCTCTCATAAGAGTTTCGTCATTTTTATGTATGCATTCGAGTATCTAATATTCCCACCTGTAATCATACCGTTGGACTTACTAATAAGCACTACTGATAAAGAGAAAACAAGGATATTCTAATTTACTATTTTCCGTGTTCGCCATGTTGGGATGTAGGTAACTAAAGTTACGAACATCAGTTTAATACCGGTGTTATTATACATACAGGTGAGAGATAAAATGTGAATGTCTAGATTTAGTATAATGTGGGCAAGATAAATATGCACAATTTTAAGATGAAGTTTATCGTCTCAATAATATAACAAACAAACCAAATATATATATTTTTTCCTATCTTTTACATTTATATTAGAATACTAGCATAATTATTAAACATGAATAGGCATGATTACTCATGATATACATAAAATGTATTGTATAAAACGACAATGCGCACATCGTAGACACAACCTTGACCCAGACCGAAAACATAATTAGTAGGCGTGGTTTATGTCGGTTGCAAAATAAATGTAAATATATAGTTATATCACAACTTCTAGAGTGCACTTGAATAGTTATTACCATCATTTACTCATGCATTTTAGAGAAAGGGACTATTTCACGTAATTATTGATATTAACATAATATTATAGAGTAGTACTTTCTAACCCGTTGTATTAAGTTTTCTTTTGCATTAGGAGAAATTAGACTGTATAAAATATTAATAAATAGACACCCTTAGATTGCCCCGCTAATTGTGATAAATGTAGAGGGGAAATGTCAGGAAAAAAAATGTATTGTATAGTTATATCACAACTTCTAGGGTGCACTTGAATAGTTAGTACCATCATTTACTCATGCATTTTAGAGAAAGGGACTATTTCACGTAATTATTGATATTAACATAATATCATAGAGTAGTACTTTCTAACCCGTTGTATTTATAAGTTTTCTTTTGCATTAGGAGAAATTAGACTGTTTAAAATATTAATAGACAACCTTAGATTGTCCCGCTAATTGTGATAAATGTAGAGGGGAAATGTCAGAGAATTTAACCAGTGTTAGTAAACAATACCACGTGTTGGTTTGTGTATATCATATTGGACAAACAATATATAAGAAAGGCAGAAAATCAAAGACAAGGAATATTCAAAACAGAAGCTAATGTTATCAAACAGCTATATTAATCAGCATTTTGAGACTCATTTTCAATGTCAAATTCGTTTTCATCGTATGGAGGAACACCACGTAGACGATAAATGTCAGATTCAGTTGAAATGGTCTTGAACTCACGAGGATGAGACTGTTCAGTTGACTTGACTATAATCCGACCATCTTGAGTCCAATAAGAGTTAATATCGCCACGTTTCCTATGAAAGTTCAGTTTACGAACGAGCTCGAATCTGTGTCGTGTTAAATTTTCCTATATGAAAGTCCGGTCCGGATGGTTTTTGAGTTTGCGCTTGTTGGAGTATACAATGTGTCTCTTACGATATGAGTTGAAGCGAGCTATAATAGAAGCCATGCCATCTCTGATTTGACCAATCGTATGGGTTCTTCCAATGTCATCTAGACTTATAGCTTGACCAAGACTATCGTTACAGATATTAAGTACAAGAGAATCAGTATCAATAGGGTAAATGACCATTCTTCTGTTTTACCAAGATTAACAGCAACTTGCTTCGACATCATTTTAGACATCTGGGACACAAAGCGTGGATCACAAAGTATATCAGCCACTACTCGTGTGAGATCACCAACTGTGAATTTGTCTAGAGGGGTTGTGTTGTTGAACACCTCATGATGTTTATGCCAGGTACTATCAGATTCGGGTTCATTGATAGAGACAATTATATCATCAGAAATTGAGCCACTAGTATTTTGTCTTTGTCGAGTTTGCCTTTTGAAGTTAGTGTCAGTTTCTTTTGAAGTTAGTGTCAGTTTCTTTTGAAGTTAGTGTCAGTTTCTTTTGAAGTTAGTGTCAGTTTCTTTTGAAGTTAGTGTCAGTTTCTTTTGAAGTTAGTGTCAGTTTCTTTTGAAGTTAGTGTCAGTTTCTTTTGAAGTTAGTGTCAGTTTCTTTTGAAGTTAGTGTCAGTTTCTTTTGAAGTTAGTGTCAGTTTCTTTTGAAGTTAGTGTCAGTTTCTTTTGAAGTTAGTGTCAGTTTCTTTTGAAGTTAGTGTCAGTTTCTTTTGAAGTTAGTGTCAGTTTCTTTTGAAGTTAGTGTCAGTTTCTTTTGAAGTTAGTGTCAGTTTCTTTTGAAGTTAGTGTCAGTTTCTTTTGAAGTTAGTGTCAGTTTCTTTTGAAGTTAGTGTCAGTTTCTTTTGAAGTTAGTGTCAGTTTCTTTTGAAGTTAGTGTCAGTTTCTTTTGAAGTTAGTGTCAGTTTCTTTTGAAGTTAGTGTCAGTTTCTTTTGAAGTTAGTGTCAGTTTCTTTTGAAGTTAGTGTCAGTTTCTTTTGAAGTTAGTGTCAGTTTCTTTTGAAGTTAGTGTCAGTTTCTTTTGAAGTTAGTGTCAGTTTCTTTTGAAGTTAGTGTCAGTTTCTTTTGAAGTTAGTGTCAGTTTCTTTTGAAGTTAGTGTCAATTTCTTTTGAAGTTAGTGTCAGTTTCTTTTGAAGTTAGTGTCAGTTTCTTTTGAAGTTAGTGTCAGTTTCTTTTGAAGTTAGTGTCAGTTTCTTTTGAAGTTAGTGTCAGTTTCTTTTGAAGTTAGTGTCAGTTTCTTTTGAAGTTAGTGTCAGTTTCTTTTGAAGTTAGTGTCAGTTTCTTTTGAAGTTAGTGTCAGTTTCTTTTGAAGTTAGTGTCAGTTTCTTTTGAAGTTAGTGTCAGTTTCTTTTGAAGTTAGTGTCAGTTTCTTTTGAAGTTAGTGTCAGTTTCTTTTGAGATTATATTTAAAAATATAAGCCGTTGAAAGACGGACAGACAACACAAAGGCCAAAAGAAGGACAAAAGAACAAATATGATTATCTACAAAACATTACATATGAAACTAAAGATTGATCAACACTCAACTCACTAAAAACCGGGGGTGAACTCATGTGTGGAAGGGTCAGCAGTTCATGCTCCGCTAGTGGCATCCGTCGTGTTGCTGTGAATCGACACGAACATCATGCGATATGGAAATCGTGTTGGACACCAGAATTCCTAACTAAATACATGTTTGTACACATAACAAATAAATCATGAACACCATACAAACCAAATGGGAGTAACGACGAACCGAACATAGTCTTTTCGCGAAAATCTATGTCGACAGCACAACACAGAACTTAAAACACGAAGACATGTTATTAGACTAGATGAAAAACAACAATCTCACTAAGCACCGGAAGTGAACTTATTGGTCACCGACAACAGAGTTCAACATTTCTATTCATCATGTTTAAATGTATCAATTTAGGCTTTCTTTGTTAATATTCTGTCGATAAACGTGGTCTTGTTAATTATTAAATAGTAATGTCAAAATGTCAAAAACATTCAAATAACGAAATAAAATTGCTTGCAATAATATTATTGTATTGATAACGAACAACATCTACGTGTGATAATCAATTATGATGTCGCTGTTCGCCCGGTGTGAGGGTGGCATTTTGCTCTCGTATGGAAAATACTTGCATGACTGAATCATGTCACTTCGAGAGGCGGCTTGGGTCATAAGACTAGCTTACCCCAGCCACTTGTTATTGAAGTGCCTGTACCGACTCAGTGAGTGGTGACGTATTTGTGTGTTAGTGGTGACGTATTTGTGTGTTAGTGGTGACGTATTTGTGAGTTAGTGGTGACATATTTGTGTGTTAGTGGTGACGTATTTGTGTGTTAGGGGTGTCTACTTTACCTCTTTCTATGATTTTTCTATTTTTGACTGTGTTTTTGTGTTATTAGATACCTAATTAGTAGCATCTACTGCTCTTCTTTGAAAATAAACAAATTACAAAAAAGATGCCTAATTTTCAAAAAATTCTTCATTTAACTGGTCGCATGGTGTTAATTCCTTATAATGTAACAGAAGAATAAGAATGTCGAATAGAAAAGGTAAAATCGGTTACTTATTCATCGTGTGGCTTTGAATGTAGAACGTAGAATAAGGTTTCCCATGATGCTTGAATTCTTGATTTTTGAGTAGGGTCAGTTAACTGGAAACGGTAGTGTTATAGATAGCCCACGAGCGTAAGAGAAAATCGAAGGGACAATCAAGAATGGACAATCCAGAGACATACTAGTATTGGGCAAACAAGACACAGGACGACGACAAACAAAACAAATCAGAACAAAAATAACGGGCATGCTATATGACATCAATCTCAGTAGAAATCGTTCATCTATTGCATTAGTGCAGAGATAACAGAATCCAGTGTATTCCGTATATGTTATTCAAGTCATGACTGATTTTAATTAATCAGTCAATGGCCTCTTATGGATCAAGGTTGTATGTGGTAATTAACTTGAAGTGTTCGTTTTATCGTATTATGTGCAGTTACAGCAAATGGAGAAAGGATATTTAAATAAATGGTGAAATCTAATTAGGCGTGACATTCTGCATTAGTAATTCCCACCCTACTGTTTTATGGTGTGTCAACAGATAAAACCCGCAGGTGTCGTAAAGATAGCATATCCTATCACTTCAAAGCATGGACCGATATATTTGAAATGAGAACTTTGTAAGGTCACACAGATACTCCCATTACAGCGCTTTCAAGTCCATTTATTAACATACCAAACAGCTTGTTGGTAAATATACTATGATAAACTACTAATTGGTACAAACTATGAGCTAACTTGAACTAATTAATGTACATACTATTAGTTCTGTGTCTTTTAATACCTGATTTAAGTACGTGTCAATAAAATGCATTTCTACCTTAACCAGGTCACAGCAATATAGTTAGGGAAATGAAATTGTACCCTATAATCACGGCTAAATAAAGTCACAATCAGATTATGATGATCAATGTTTAGCAGAATTTACAAATAAACGTTAGTAATAACCGCAACGCAATCAAGAATGGACAATCCAGAGAAACTGGCAACAGTGGGCACACAAGACTGAGGACAAAAACAAACAATAAACAAAACCACAACACAACACAGAAAAGTAAACAAATGAGCAACACAGTTCTCACCCTGATGTTCGGGAAGGGTCAGTCAATAGTCCTGTTAAAGTCTTATATTTATACAATTATACAACACGGTTCTCACCCTGATGTTCGGGAAGGGTCAGTCAATAGTCCTGTTAAAGTCTTATATTTATACAATTATACAACACGGTTCTCATCCTGATGATCGGGTCAGTCAATAGTCCTGTTAAAGTCTTATATTTATACAATTATACAACACGGTTCTCACCCTGATGATCGGGTCAGTCAATAGTCCTGTTAAAGTGTTATATTTTATACAATCGTATGTTTTTATATTGGTTGCCTGGTTGTTGCTTTACACAAGTGAGGAGTACATCAGACTTGTTCATAACGAGAAGAAAGTAACCAATTGTTTGTAGAAGAAACGCTATAATCCTACATATGCCACTGAAATACCCCGTAGATACCAATACCCTGTTTTTGCAATGCATAAATCGTTCAAAAACTTGTTGCCAAACTCTCAAACACTTCGACAACGTTTTCGCAACAGGTGGAAATAACATTGTGGAAGTGTTTGAGAGTTTGACAACAAGTTTTTGAACGATGAACACACCGTTGTTTAGCGGACATTTATTGGCATTTGACACACTATCACATTTAATGTTATCCTTACAATAACTAATGCTATAAGTAAAAACCTTCAAGTGGCACAACATGGCTTCCAATTATGACGGGTACATTCATACCCTGGTATATATCCAACTCGGTGCACAGGACGCGTTTTTTGGAATGACTTTCATTGTGTACGCTCAATGTCAAAAGACTGGAAAGCCTAATTTAATTTTCCAGTTCCATGTTTTATGGACCATTGTTTGTCTTTTTTTTCTAGACATTTTTGTCCCATTATGTATATGTTTATTGTAGTATTATATATATCTGATAATTAAACTCTGATATGATATATAAACTGTAATTTACATTTACTGATATGATATATAAACTGTAATTTACATTTAGCTGATATTATATATAAACTGTAATTTACATTTAGCTGATATTATATATAAACCGTAATTTACATTTACTGATATTATATATAAACTGTAATTTACATTTAGCTGATATTATATATAAACCGTAATTTACATTTACTGATATTATATATAAACTGTAATTTACATTTAGCTGATATTATATATAAACTGTAATTTACATTTACTGATATGATATATAAACTGTAATTTACATTTACTGATATGATATATAAACTGTAATTTACATTTAGCTGATATTATATATAAACTGTAATTTACATTTAGCTGATATTATATATAAACCGTAATTTACATTTACTGATATTATATATAAACTGTAATTTACATTTAGCTGATATTATATATAAACTGTAATTTACATTTACTGATATGATATATAAACTGTAATTTACATTTACTGATATGATATATAAACTGTAATTTACATTTAGCTGATATTATATATAAACTAATTTACATTTACTGATATGATATATAAACTGTAATTTACATTTACTGATATGATATTTAAACTGTAATTTACATTTAGCTGATATTATATATAAACTGTAATTTACATTTACTGATATGATATATAAACTGTAATTTACATTTATTGATATGATATATAAACTGTAATTTACATTTACTGATATGATATATAAACTGTAATTTACATTTAGCTGATATTATATATAAACTGTAATTTACATTTACTGATATGATATATAAACTGTAATTTACATTTACTGATATGATATATAAACTGTAATTTACATTTAGCTGATATTATATATAAACTGTAATTTACATTTAGCTGATATGATATATAAACTGTAATTTACATTTACTGATATGATATATAAACTGTAATTTACATTTACTGATATGATATATAAACTGTAATTTACATTTACTGATATGATATATAAACTGTAATTTACATTTAGCTGATATTATATATAAACTGTAATTTACATTTAGCTGATATGATATATAAACTGTAATTTACATTTACTGATATGATATATAAACTGTAATTTACATTTACTGATATGATATATAAACTGTAATTTACATTTATTGATATGATATATAAACTGTAATTTACATTTACTGATATGATATATAAACTGTAATTTACATTTAGCTGATATGATATATAAACTGTAATTTACATTTACTGATATGATATATAAACTGTAATTTACATTTAGCTGATATTATATATAAACTGTAATTTACATTTAGCTGATATGATATATAAACTGTAATTTACATTTACTGATATGATATATAAACTGTAATTTACATTTACTGATATGATATATAAACTGTAATTTACATTTACTGATATGATATATAAACTGTAATTTACATTTAGCTGATATTATATATAAACTGTAATTTACATTTAGCTGATATGATATATAAACTGTAATTTACATTTACTGATATGATATATAAACTGTAATTTACATTTACTGATATGATATATAAACTGTAATTTACATTTACTGATATGATATATAAACTGTAATTTACATTTAGCTGATATTATATATAAACTGTAATTTACATTTAGCTGATATGATATATAAACTGTAATTTACATTTACTGATATGATATATAAACTGTAATTTACATTTACTGATATGATATATAAACTGTAATTTACATTTACTGATATGATATATAAACTGTAATTTACATTTAGCTGATATTATATATAAACTGTAATTTACATTTAGCTGATATGATATATAAACTGTAATTTACATTTAGCTGATATGATATATAAACTGTAATTTACATTTATTGATATGATATATAAACTGTAATTTACATTTAGCTGATATGATATATAAACTGTAATTTACATTTACTGATATGATATATAAACTGTAATTTACATTTAGCTGATATTATATATAAACTGTAATTTACATTTACTGATATGATATATAAACTGTAATTTACATTTAGCTGATATTATATATAAACTGTAATTTACATTTAGCTGATATGATATATAAACTGTAATTTAGATTTACTGATATGATATATAAACTGTAATTTAGATTTACTGATATGATATATAAACTGTAATTTACATTTAGCTGATATTATATACAAACTGTAATTTACATTTAGCTGATATGATATATAAACTGTAATTTACATTTACTGATATGATATATAAACTGTAATTTACATTTACTGATATGATATATAAACTGTAATTTACATTTACTGATATGATATATAAACTGTAATTTACATTTAGCTGATATTATATATAAACTGTAATTTACATTTAGCTGATATGATATATAAACTGTAATTTACATTTACTGATATGATATATAAACTGTAATTTACATTTACTGATATGACATATAAACTGTAATTTACATTTACTGATATGATATATAAACTGTAATTTACATTTAGTTGATATGATATATAAACTGTAATTTACATTTATTGATATGATATATAAACTGTAATTTACATTTAGCTGATATGATATATAAACTGTAATTTACATTTATTGATATGATATATAAACTGTAATTTACATTTATTGATATTATATATAAACTGTAATTTACATTTAGCTGATATGATATATAAACTGTAATTTACATTTAGCTGATATTATATATAAACTGTAATTTACATTTACTGATATGATATATAAACTGTAATTTACATTTACTGATATGATATATAAACTGTAATTTACATTTACTGATATGATATATAAACTGTAATTTACATTTACTGATATGATATATAAACTGTAATTTACATTTATTGATATGATATATAAACTGTAATTTACATTTACTGATATGATATATAAAATGTAATTTACATTTAGCTGATATTATATATATAAACTGTAATTTACATTTACTGATATGATATATAAACTGTAATTTACATTTACTGATATGATATATAAACTGTAATTTACATTTACTGATATGATATATAAACTGTAATTTACATTTACTGATATGATATATAAACTGTAATTTACATTTACTGATATGATATATAAACTGTAATTTACATTTACTGATATGATATATAAACTGTAATTTACATTTAGCTGATATTATATATAAACTGTAATTTACATTTAGCTGATATGATATATAAACTGTAATTTACATTTACTGATATGATATATAAACTGTAATTTACATTTACTGATATGATATATAAACTGTAATTTACATTTACTGATATGATATATAAACTGTAATTTACATTTAGCTGATATTATATATAAACTGTAATTTACATTTAGCTGATATGATATATAAACTGTAATTTACATTGATTGATATGATATATAACTGTAATTTACATTTATATAAAGTAAGATCTGGATACAAACAAACATTACAAAGATGAAGATAACACAAAAGAACAGTATGTTTTATTTCTAATGGTCTACTAGGTGTCTAAGTTAACATAACATTTGTTCACGCCACGATATAGCTGAAGTATTGCTCTAGTTGGCGTTAAACACCAATCAATCTATCAATCAATCAAAAGAACAAAAGCTCGAGCAACATGATCTGCCCATCCCCCAACAAATCATAGGCGGGTTCAGATGCTCAGGAATCAACTGGCCCAGTAATAATAAGCCTTGGAAACGTCGATATCAAGGGATCGTTTTTTTAAGACTATCAACTTCATCTCCGAAACATCTGCATTCAGTTGAGAAACTTGACGTCTACATGGATCAACCAAGTCATGATGACGACCATGATGAATTTCTAAGGGGTGACTTAATTGTAGGTATTTCGTATTCATGATTGCGTAATTCCCTCTGTTCAATATTAAGAATCCAGTCACAATACGGAACATGGCCTATCATTTGATATACAAACATTCTGTAAGCAGTGCAGGCGGGGAAATTGCTACTTAAGAAAATTGACAGCTTCACATTTTGAATTTTAATCTAAATATAATGCGACAATATATCGATTTTGAAAGCAGAAAAAACAATATGCCGTTTTCGATTTACGGACTGAATTTACACATCAATAAACTCAAACAAAATCGTATTTCATCTTATAATGACAGGGTCGTAAAGGTTATTTATTATCATGTGAAGGACGTTCCAAATATACAAAAATGTATAGTACTATTTGAGAAGTACAAATCCAAAAGCTATATATAGATGTCACCAGAGAGTTTGAGGGGACAACTCTGTCTAATATATTATAAAGGTAATGGCAAATACAATAATCATATAAGTGTACATACTTGTTTGTATTGATGAGTGACCGTCTTTTTGTGGCATAGTCTTTAGATAATAACCAGTCTAATGGAACCTCCACTTTACTGCTATCAGCACAGTACCACGTGGTATCGACGAATCCTAGTTTTATTGCTTCAATAACGTGATGTAAATACTGAGCAGAGTTAGCTCCCATGCCTAAAAAGAAACTTATTAGACTAAGAAGAAGATTAAAACTTATTTAAAAGGTCAATAAACCACATCAATAAATAAACTACATCAATGAATACACTAACTCATACACATAGTTGAAAGAACCAGGATGTTGGTTGGTGAGCATGTACATACTTTAGGCTATCATGTGTAGACCTTTTGATTTACTTGCTCCAAACAATTTTACACGATTTGGTTTCCCCAATCTTTTGACTAGGATCGTATCTGATGAAGTTATTCCTGAAACAATTCGTGTTCACCAAATTATATACATATATCTACGTTTTTATGTGACATCCTTAATTAAATGGACAGATATAATATTAATTGATTAATTATATATCTACGTTTTTATTACTATCACTGGATCTTACCTCTGCTGGTGGTCTATTGGTCACCAAGGGTTTCACACAACTAGTAGATGTTCTGGTACAGACACTGATATACAGTCCCTACATGAGGTAATTATTAATAAAACTAATGTCAATCTCCCTCAGATCTAACCTTTGTAGATGTTTCCTATTCTATTTCTAAAGGCCCTTTCACATAATTCCTTCCTTAAGACGTTTTAATTATTTGGGTTTCCAATCTTTTGTTTTTGAGAGTACCGGGAGAAGGTTATTCTAGAAACGTGCCGTTCGCATTACAACAGTCATCTACATTTGTATTGATTAATATTTTATGATCCCTGTTACCTTTTCATAAAATATATGATGAAGGTTATTACAGAAATCCGTCTTATGCAGTAAATTAGATATTCACGTTTAATTACCCCAAAGATAAATTTTCTCTAGTATATTCAGAGCCAGAAGGGCACACATTCCTTGACCGTTAGGAGGCATTTCCCAAACTCTAAATCCTTTGTAAGTTGTACTAATAGGATTATCAAATGTTGACTTGTGATTGTTTAAATCTTCCACTGACATGACTCCACCATGCTCCTGTACCACAGTGCTGATAGCTTGTGCTATTCTCCCGTCATAAAAGCCTTTCTTCCCGTAATTACCCAATTCCTACAAAGTGAACAACAACAATATCATTTAGCTAATTCTACATTACTTGATTTATCATTTTGTCAAAAATTAGATTAAGATTACATTTTATGTGTTTAATACCACTTTCAATAATAGTTCTAAGTTTATCGTGGCGCTTGTATTTGTGAAGAGAATAAACGTTAAGAAAATACCGAAGTGGCTCAAAAATGGTCAACATAGGTTACACAAGACGAAGACAAACAAAACACACACAAAAACCAACACAATATGTGTTGGACACCACTAAACGTAAACCAATACAAATAACGTCAATAAGACAATAAGTCATCGCTACAAACCACTGCAGGTAAAGACGAACAGAAAATCGTGTTAATGCGGAAATCTTAATGAACATCTAGAAAATTAGAATACCGACAATAAACCTAGAGAAAATCAATTATCTACCTTGTTTATATGTAAATGACAATCTTTACCACATATTTAAAAGCTTTATCAAATACACATCCAAACGTGAAGAATCAAAGATACAAATAACCTAAGGCAATGACTATTGTACATTTAAGGGGTATGTAATAACCTAAGGCAATGACTATTGTACATTTAAGGGGTATGTAATAACATAAGGCAATGACTATTGTACATTTAAGGGGTATGTAATAACCTAAGGCAATGACTATTGTACATTTAAGAGGTATGTAATAACCTAAGGCAATGACTATTGTAATTTAAGGGGTATGTAATAACCTAAGGCAATGACTATTGCACATTTAAGGGGTATGTAATAACCTAAGGCAATGACTATTGTACATTTAAGGGGTATGTAATAACCTAAGGCAATGACTATTGTACATTTAAGGGGTATGTAATAACCTAAGGCAATGACTATTGTACATTTAAGGGGTATGTAATAACCTAAGGCAATGACTATTGTACATTTAAGGGGTATGTAATAACCTAAGGCAATGACTATTGTACATTTAAGAGATATGTAATAACATAAGGCAATGACTATTGTACATTTAAGGGGTATGTAATAACCTAAGGCAATGACTATTGTACATTTAAGGGGTATGTAATAACCTAAGGCAATGACTATTGTACATTTAAGAGATATGTAATAACATAAGGCAATGACTATTGTACATTTAAGGGGTATGTAATAACCTAAGGCAATGACTATTGTACATTTAAGGGGTATGTAATAACCTAAGGCAATGACTATTGTACATTTAAGGGGTATGTAATAACCTAAGGCAATGACTATTGTACATTTAAGGGGTATGTAATAACCTAAGGCAATGACTATTGTACATTTAAGGGGTATGTAATAACCTAAGGCAATGACTATTGTACATTTAAGAGGTATGTAATAACCTAAGGCAATGACTATTGTACATTTAAGGGGTATGTAATAACCTAAGGCAATGACTATTGCACATTTAAGGGGTATGTAATAACCTAAGGCAATGACTATTGTACATTTAAGGGGTATGTAATAACCTAAGGCAATGACTATTGTACATTTAAGGGGTATGTAATAACCTAAGGCAATGACTATTGTACATTTAAGAGGTATGTAATAACCTAAGGCAATGACTATTGTACATTTAAGGGATATGTAATAACCTAAGGCAATGACTATTGTACATTTAAGGGATATGTAATAACCTAAGGCAATGACTATTGTACATTTAAGGGATATGTAATAACCTAAGGCAATGACTATTGTACATTTAAGAGGTATGTAATAACCTAAGGCAATGACTATCGCACATTTAAGGGGTATGTAATAACCTAAGGCAATGACTTTTGTACATTTAAGGGATATGTTTATTGTTTTAATAACAAATATATGCTGCCATTTTTTAAATAAAAGATTATCTTGGTCTGCAATATGCAAAGAAAAAAAAATAATAATCTGACACTGTTGTTTTCAACAAGAATACATGATAAAATGTAAAGAAAAAATACGATGATTCATGCAATACAAATCTGATTTTTGGTTGGTGTGAAAAAAAAGTTTTATGGCTAGGGGCAAAACATAGCCCCTAAAGTTAAATGGTCAGTTCCTAAGTGATAAAAACTTAGATATCAAATTTAGTACGCACGATTCGTTTCTGGGATACCATCCATCGTGTACGCTCAAAGGTCACCTGATAGACACAGGTAGATATAAATCTAACTACCATATAATCACGGACTTTCGAACTTTTATCTTCTTCTTTTTTAAACACAAATATATTTTATTACACTTAATTTTCGAACTTTATCTTCTGTGCATAGTAGATATTAGTTTCATTCATTAATCAGTGCTGTATTGGTTTTTAGTATACACATTGTATATTCAATTAGAAACCATGTATCAGATATGAATGGCAACAATTATATTGTTGATAAAAAAAAAGATATCCCATAATTTACTGTCAAAGATGCAAAATTAAAATCGAAAAGAAATACATTTTAAGAAAAGTTTGAAGATACCAAAAGGGAAATCAGAATCCGTAAATCTAAGGACAGACAACACAGTTATCAAAGGAAAAGGACAAAAGGACAAACAACGATCTACATAACATACATATAAAACTAAAGATCGATTAACACGAACACAACTAAACCGGCCATCTATGACATTCATTAATGATAACTTATGTACATGAGGTGAAAAACAAACAACAAATACAATGTATTGACAGAGAGATAGTAAGATTACAACGTTCGGAACTGAATGTAATATCTAAAAGACGATGATTAAGAATTAGATTTCATCTTCACTACTCGATTTAGTTTAGCGTATTCTTCTAATACTTGGAACAGTCAGTATCATGGCAGTCAGTATCATTGCTGGAGGAAACCGGAGTATCCGGGGAAAACCACAGACATGTTGTAAGTCATTGACAAACTTTATTACAAAATGTTGTATCGAGTTCAAAATTACAATGTTAGTGGTGATAGGCACTGATTGCACATGTGGTTGTAAATCCAACTACCATCCGATCGCGACCACAACAAACCCTTACTTAGAAGAGTGTTTGGGATTAAGATGAGTCTACAATAGTTGATATTATCTTGCGTACCAGATGAAGGATGTTCCTGAAACGTAGTAAATTAGATAGCTACATCCTTATTACCTTAAACGTCTTCGCTACTAATGGTAGCTGTATGACTTCTCCTGTCATTGGAGCTCTACTTTGGATCAACATGTCATTACCATGTTTATTTTTTATGTTTGTTAAGAGATGCGCTCCTATGTAGAAAATAAAATAAAATTATCTTTATTTCCGTTTTGGTCACCATGATGACATAAAGATATGGTTACAACAATTGGCTTTATATGACAAAAACAACCTGGTCAATAAAAAAATAGAACACATAAAAGAATTCGAAATATTTTTTGAATTGTTCCACAGCAACGACCGATAATTTGATCAACAGTAACACGAAACATCTTCTCAAGAAACTATCAAATAAAATAAAAAGCTATGCCTAGGGCGCAGCACGACAGGAACAAGTCCACAATGGCTTTAGCTTGCACAATTTTTACTGATTGGAAATAAATAATATTACATCTACGTTCACGACCTCATTCTATTATCATTCTAAAAATAAAGTAATTAGTGGTATTCTGAATGCTGTCTTCAAAGTAATTAGTGGTATTCCGAATGCTGTCTTCAAAGTGAATTTCATATTTCAAAAACACCTGTGAAAAGAAACTGTTTTGAAACTTTCAGTCCTATAAAGGGAAACATGGAAATTTATAGGATGTCTAAAATTAGATTAGTATTAAATGTATATTCTTCAGCTTTATAATCTGTTAATATAATATTTAATGACTTATGTATAAAGCTTAATTTATATTTATCTTAAAGAGACTCAAACAGTTAAATGTAAAGTCTTCTAAGTCTTTATAACATTCTGGACATTTTCTATAGAGTATGAGGACTTCATGATGGATCATATGTACAAAGAAGTGATACTGACATTATACAAGCATTTGATCTAACTCATGCTGTCTCCTAGTTTATGTTTTCAATCTTAATTTTGTTTTGAAATTCATTTTGATTGTATACGTTCCTCTGTTGCGGTTTGTATATCCGGATCCTGAGGCCGTCGTGGTCGTAATCGTTTGGTAGTTGGGTTTCCAACTACCTGTGCAATCAGTGCATATCACCACAAATGTTGTGAGTTCGAATAGCGCTCATGGCGAGGTGTATTCGATATAATATTATGTAATAAAGTTTGTCAGTGACTTGCGGCAGGTCGGTGGTTTTCTCTCCTCCTCCAATAAAACTGACCGCCACGATATAACTGAAATATTATTGAAATGGCGTTAAACACCATAACCCTAGCCTCCTATATCCGGATTATTTTTATACTGTTCCCTTATATTGGCACATTTGATCACAACGATAAAAGAATTTTAACAGTTATTATCTTTACCTTTGTCCCATTGATAAGATGTAATTTGTTGAACAGGGAATCCTACTTCTGCTAGCTCAGCTGCTGGCTTGAGGATATCTGTCAGTGATAGCTGTAATAATGATGCAATTCCTTATATCATAATTGTGATATAATTCAGTACATATTGTATGATTGTGCTAGTAATGAAACGGCAAAAAAAAAATACAGCACCCGTCAGAACAGTTCGAACATGTAATCGAAAAATCCTTAAAAACAGAGGTAAAATATATACCCCTAACACACATGTACATGACCACTCCTGGCTTGGTACAGGCTCTTCAATAAGAGAAGTAAAGGGTGAAACTAGTTTTATTGTTCCAAATTCACCGTTGAAGTAAGTACATTTGTATTGAGTTAGTTTCTATGGTAAGTTAGTAAGTATGGTTAGATTAATTGTATGTTTTAATTAATTAGTATAAGTAATGTAATGTCTTTATTTTAACAGGTAAAATAGTTACTTAGTGTACTTATAATTGTAACTTTCTATATAGTTTTATTAGTATTTTTGTATTAGTAACTTTATTGGGGGGGGGGGGGGGGGGATAATGTGCCTCACACTTCAAGATCGAGCGATATTTTCATTATTTTCTCTGCGTTAGCAAATAGTGATCAGCAGCCATAAAAAAACCTTAATATCTTTTAGAATACGTCCAAGAAATTTGTGTATAATTATATATTATTATAGAATTAATGTATAACCTTTTTCATATTGGCCCTGTTACATGCCCGAGGTATTAATAATGGCCGAGGATGGCTGTTTTGCCGAGGGCCATTACAGCCGTCCGAGGCCATTATTAATACCAAGGGCATGTAACAGGGCCAATATGAAAAAGGCCATATATTGATACTTTTATTATCCAACTTTAACAGAGAATACAGTGTAGGTACATTTGATGAACAAAAACAGTAACACCGGAAAGTTAAATGAAAAAAAATATATATATTGGAAGGAAATATTGAATCCTCTTCTGTTCCTGAAATAGAAAGAAAACATTGTCCATTTATCGTTTATACATGTATAATTCTTATATGATTTACATAATTAGAAATCCTATACTCTGATTGGGTATAAGCGCTTATGGAGGCGGGGTTTTGTCAGTTTATTTTCCGAGAAACGATGTTCACCGACTACTTTTTTCGTAATGTAAACAAAATGCCGGCTTGGATTCCCGATAATAAAAAAAGATAAAAGAAACAATGTTTATTGTTAATAATCGACAATTATTGTTAGATATGAAATAAAAAAAAAATGCCAATGAAAAAAAAGCTTCTATTGTTGACATAAAAAAAAATTCCGGAATAAATACTTAAGACAACCATCTATCGACTTTGACTTTTGTAATATATCGTCATCCTGTGACGTTGTTTACAAGAGACGCTGATTGACACAAGCTGGTTACTGATTTATTTTACGATTTTGTGAGCATTTTACTTGTTTGGGTAGCTAAATGCAAAATGTCATCAAATTGGAAAATATCAGTAACTTAATTACACCGCCGTCTAGTTATCAATGTAGGCACAAGGTTAGTGCATTTTGTTATTCATGGCCGACACAGTCACACACATCAATGGAATGTATGTTTGCGTTCTGGGGATCGCCAAAGGTAAATTTTCAAAACAAATGGAAAACAAATGCTTAGTTTTTAAATTCGTAATGACAGGCTGTGATTTCGTAATGACTGGCTGTGATTTCGTAATGACTGGCTGTGATTTCGTAATGACCGGCTGTAGGAATTTCCGGTTCATAATGACCGGCTGTAGAAATTTCCGGTTCATAAAAAGGATGGTCATTTCTATTCATATTGTAGTAAGTTGGTTAATAAATTATTATAATACGTCAACGAGTGTATTATTTAGAAATGTTCTTATATATCAAATGTATTAATATAAGGATCCTATTCAGCTATAATTAATCTGACTTTGTGACGCGGGGATCTGTTACACGATACAGTTTCCTTGTTAAAAACAAATCCATTGGTTAAGATCTTATATCAAAAGATGATAAACATCGCAAAGCCTTTGAGAAGGAAGTTGATGGGGGTTTTTTCACCATGCATACTATATTTCTATCAGAAAAAATGTCGTTACTCATTGAATGTATCGCAAACAGATTTGTGATATATTCGTTTCCTTTATACTTTACAGTAAAAAAAAAAAGGAGAAAATAAATATAAACAAATCATGTATACCTTTCCACTTCCAAACGTTTCAACGGTATCGACCCATGCCGCTGCTGCCCCGGGTACACTAACAGCATGACCATGATTTGTTGGAAATAAATTGTCTGTTGTGTAACCTTGGCCATTCAAAACATCTATTGATAAAGCCGAGGGACATCTACCACTATATAAAAAATATACATGTAAACAATTCTTTCATTTTCATGTGACATTTACACTAGTGTAGTAGGAACTGCTTACTTTACCAGAGTTTCTGAATTCATTCCCGTCTTGTAGTAGAATTCATTCCGTCTTGTAGTAGAATTAATTCCCGTCCTTGTAGTAGAATGAATTCCCGTCTTGTAGTAGAATTAATTCCCGTCTTGTAGTATAATTAATTCCCGTCTTGTAGTAGAATTTATTCCCGTCTTGTAGTAGAATTCATTCCGTCTTGTAGTAGAATTCATTCCCGTCTTGTAGTAGAATTCATTCCCGTCTTGTAGTAGAATTCATTCCGTCTTGTAGTAGAATTCATTCCCGTCTTGTAGTAGAATTTATTCCCGTCTTGTAGTATAATTTATTCCCGTCTTGTAGTAGAAATCATTCCCGTCTTGTAGTAGAATTTATTCCCGTCTTGTAGTAGAATTCATTCCCGTCTTGTAGTAGAATGCATTCCCGTCTTGTAGTAGAATTCATTCCCGTCTTGTAGTAGAATTCATTCCCGTCTTGTAGCAGAAATCATTCCCGTCTTGTAGTAGAATTTATTCCCGTCTTGTAGTAGAATTTATTCCCGTCTTGTAGTAGAATTCATTCCCGTCTTGTAGTAGAATTTATTCCCGTCTTGTAGTAGAATTCATTCCGTCTTGTAGTATAATTCATTCCCGTCTTGTAGTAGAATTCATTCCCGTCTTGTAGTAGAATTCATTCCGTCTTGTAGTAGAATTTATTCCCGTCTTGTAGTAGAATTTATTCCCGTCTTGTAGTAGAATTGATTCCCGTCTTGTAGTAGAATTTATTCCCGTCTTGTAGTAGAATTCATTCCCGTCTTGTAGTAGAATTTATTCCCGTCTTGTAGTAGAATTCATTCCCGTCTTGTAGTAGAATTTATTCCCGTCTTGTAGTAGAATTCATTCCCGTCTTGTAGTAGAATTCATTCCGTCTTGTAGTAGAATTCATTCCCGTCTTGTAGTAGAATTCTTTCCCGTCTTGTAGTAGAATTCATTCCCGTCTTGTAGTTGAATTCATTCCGTCTTGTAGTAGAATTCATTCCCGTCTTGTAGTAGAATTCATTCCCGTCTTGTAGTAGAATTCATTCCGTCTTGTAGTAGAATTCATTCCCGTCTTGTAGTAGAATTTATTCCCGTCTTGTAGTAGAATTTATTCCCGTCTTGTAGCAGAAATCATTCCCGTCTTGTAGTAGAATTTATTCCCGTCTTGTAGTAGAATTCATTCCCGTCTTGTAGTAGAATTCATTCCCGTCTTGTAGTAGAATTCATTCCCGTCTTGTAGTAGAATGTATTCCCGTCTTGTAGTAGAATTCATTCCCGTCTTGTAGTAGAATTTATTCCCGTCTTGTAGTAGAATTCATTCCCGTCTTGTAGTAGAATTTATTCCCGTCTTGTAGTAGAATTCATTCCCGTCTTGTAGTAGAATTCATTCCGTCTTGTAGTAGAATTCATTCCCGTCTTGTAGTAGAATTCTTTCCCGTCTTCTAGTAGAATTCATTCCCGTCTTGTAGTAGAATTCATTCCCGTCTTGTAGTAGAATTCATTCCCGTCTTGTAGTAGAATTTATTCCCGTCTTGTAGTAGAATTCATTCCCGTCTTGTAGTAGAATTTATTCCCGTCTTGTAGTAGAATTCATTCCCGTCTTGTAGTAGAATTTATTCCCGTCTTGTAGTAGAATTCATTCCGTCTTGTAGTAGAATTCATTCCCGTCTTGTAGTAGAATTCTTTCCCGTCTTGTAGTATAATTCATTCCCGTCTTGTAGTAGAATTTATTCCCGTCTTGTAGTAGAATTCATTCCCGTCTTGTAGTAGAATTCATTCCGTCTTGTAGTAGAATTCATTCCCGTCTTGTAGTAGAATTCTTTCCCGTCTTGTAGTATAATTCATTCCCGTCTTGTAGTAGAAATCATTCCCGTCTTGTAGTGGAATTCATTCCCGTCTTGTAGTAGAATTAATTCCCGTCTTGTAGTATAATTCATTCCCGTCTTGTAGTAGAATTCATTCCCGTCTTGTAGTAGAATTCATTTCCGTCTTGTAGTAGAATTCATTCCCGTCTTGTAGTAGAATTCATTCCCGTCTTGTAGTAGAATTTATTCCCGTCTTGTAGTAGAATTCATTCCCGTCTTGTAGTAGAATTTATTCCCGTCTTGTAGTAGAATTCATTCCCGTCTTGTAGTAGAATTTATTCCCGTCTTGTAGTAGAATTCATTCCCGTCTTGTAGTATAATTCATTCCCGTCTTGTAGTAGAATTTATTCCCGTCTTGTAGTAGAATTCATTCCCGTCTTGTAGTAGAATTCATTCCGTCTTGTAGTAGAATTCATTCCCGTCTTGTAGTAGAATTCATTCCCGTCTTGTAGTGGAATTCATTCCCGTCTTGTAGTAGAATTAATTCCCGTCTTGTAGTATAATTCATTCCCGTCTTGTAGTAGAATTCATTCCCGTCTTGTAGTAGAATTCATTTCCGTCTTGTAGTAGAATTCGTGTTTCACGGTCTTTAGTTTCCTGTGTAGTGTAGTGTTTGTTGCTTTGTCCATTTTCTGTTGGTCATAGTACGATATGTTCTTCTTAGAATTACTTCTTCTTACTGGCACTTTGGTATCTTCAAACCTTTTTTTACAACCAACCATAATATTAACCTATATTTCTATTTCAATGTATTTTTCAGCGGACGAATAATCTTATCACCTGTATAAAGGGATATAGCTTAAAGGTTCTACACAGCATAAGTGATCAGAAGTTATAGATTAGATGCAATATCTACATATCGCCATTCTCTTTCCTGTTTGTATCAAGCCCCCTTCATATATGTTGTCAGAGAGGTCGCGACAGATACTTCGTCCGTGCGTAACAAACCTCGAGGTAAATATGTTTTGCGTACTCTGAAAACGCATTGACGGAGATATTTTGACGCGTGCTCAAATGTTCTACTGAATATATCACGACTCAGTCGCACATCTGTCATCTCTTATTTTTTTTCTCCCATTGCGTTTTCATTATATCATGATCACCTTCGACTATATGCAATATTTAACACTTATACTTTGATGATCTTACGATGGAACCCAGGGGGTATAGAAGTGGCATATTCTTTTTCTAAGTTACATGGTACCCCTTTTTTTTCCCCGAAAGTGTTTTTCGCTGGTTGTGCAAGCCAAATTAGATATAATAATGTACACAACTGATGACAGGAGGTGAATGTGTGCCTCGTTATTTGTAGAAGGTCAAGTTGTTGTAAGTAAGGCAATTTACAGCAATATCCAATGTGTCGTTGTTTGTAGTCCTATACTTATAAACCTTTACTAAGCTTGCTTCTTTTGGTGGTTATAATTGCTGAACAGCTTCAAATTAGTATTTTCTAATTATCGATTCATCCAGCTTAACAACCACTAATTAATGTAATACCACTACAATCAATGTTATATTTAAATATTAGACTAACCTTCCGTTTAATCCTTTCACAGTTTTTGATTTCGAATCATAAAAAAGACAGAAAGCATCTCCCCCGATGCCTGTTGAACATGGCTCTGTTACGTTGAGTGCTGCGGCGACAGCAACAGCAGCGTCGGCGGCATTGCCACCTGATTTCAGAATATCTGAAGATAAAGAAGATAAAGATCAAATTATGTTATATTACAACACTGCACAATTTTGGACCATGTTCTCAAAAATGAAGAAATTTAATAATAAAGTTAGAGAAAACTGAAGGGGCAATCAAAATGGTCAATTCAGAGAAACTGACAACAAGAAAAGCACAACACAATATGCGTTGGACAGCACCATATGCACGAAACACAAATAACGTAAATAAGACAAGAGCCCTCTTACAAACAACTGGAGGTAAAGACGAACCGAACATCGTTTTTATGCGGAAATCACAATGGACATCACAATACGTAACTCAGAACGTAGAGACATATAAATAAATGTTATGAATTCAACTTTTAAAAGGTATACTACTTTATGACTATTGCAAAATCGGCATAAACGTCGTGGATTTAATATTATGTGTTTCAAATGGTAATGAAAACTTATAGAATAACAACGAAGAAATATTTTGCATTAATACAGATGAATGTTTGATTAACATTATTAGTACTAACCATCATAAACTTAGCTGATGTTGGCTATCCTGCTGTACTAACCATCATAAACTTAGCTGATGTTGGCTATCCTGCTGTACTAACCATCATAAACTTAGCTGATGTTGGCTATCCTGCTGTACTAACCATCATAAACTTAGCTGATGTTGGCTATCCTGCTGTACTAACCATCATAAACTTAGCTGATGTTGGCTATCCTGATGTACTAACCATCATAAACTTAGCTGATGTTGGCTATCCTGCTGTACTAACCATCATAAACTTAGCTGATGTTGGCTATCCTGATGTACTAACCATCATAAACTTAGCTGATGTTGGCTATCCTGATGTACTAACCATCATAAACTTAGCTGATGTTGGCTATCCTGCTGTACTAACCATCATAAACTTAGCTGATGTTGGCTATCCTGCTGTACTAACCATCATAAACTTAGCTGATGTTGGCTATCCTGATGTACTAACCATCATAAACTTAGCTGATGTTGGCTATCCTGATGTACTAACCATCATAAACTTAGCTGATGTTGGCTATCCTGCTGTACTAACTATCATAAACTTAGCTGATGTTGGCTATCCTGATGTACTAACCATCATAAACTTAGCTGATGTTGGCTATCCTGCTGTACTAACCATCATAAACTTAGCTGATGTTGGCTATCCTGATGTACTAACCATCATAAACTTAGCTGATGTTGGCTATCCTGATGTACTAACTATCATAAACTTAGCTGATGTTGGCTATCCTGCTGTACTAACCATCATAAACTTAGCTGATGTTGGCTATCCTGCTGTACTAACTATCATAAACTTAGCTGATGTTGGCTATCCTGCTGTACTAACTATCATAAACTTAGCTGATGTTGGCTATCCTGCTGTACTAACCATCATAAACTTAGCTGATGTTGGCTATCCTGATGTACTAACCATCATAAACTTAGCTGATGTTGGCTATCCTGCTGTACTAACTATCATAAACTTAGCTGATGTTGGCTATCCTGATGTACTAACCATCAGAAACTTAGCTGATGTTGGCTATCCTGCTGTACTAACCATCATAAACTTAGCTGATGTTGGCTATCCTGCTGTACTAACTATCATAAACTTAGCTGATGTTGGCTATCCTGCTGTACTAACTATCATAAACTTAGCTGATGTTGGCTATCCTGCTGTACTAACCATCATAAACTTAGCTGATGTTGGCTATCCTGCTGTACTAACCATCATAAACTTAGCTAATGTTGGCTATCCTGCTGTACTAACTATCATAAACTTAGCTGATGTTGGCTATCCTGCTGTACTAACCATCATAAACTTAGCTGATGTTGGCTATCCTGATGTACTAACCATCATAAACTTAGCTGATGTTGGCTATCCTGCTGTACTAACTATCATAAACTTAGCTGATGTTGGCTATCCTGATGTACTAACCATCAGAAACTTAGCTGATGTTGGCTATCCTGCTGTACTAACCATCATAAACTTAGCTGATGTTGGCTATCCTGCTGTACTAACTATCATAAACTTAGCTGATGTTGGCTATCCTGCTGTACTAACTATCATAAACTTAGCTGATGTTGGCTATCCTGCTGTACTAACCATCATAAACTTAGCTGATGTTGGCTATCCTGCTGTACTAACCATCATAAACTTAGCTAATGTTGGCTATCCTGCTGTACTAACTATCATAAACTTAGCTGATGTTGGCTATCCTGCTGTACTAATCATCATAAACTTAGCTGATGTTGGCTATCCTGATGTACTAACCATCAGAAACTTAGCTGATGTTGGCTATCCTGCTGTACTAACCATCATAAACTTAGCTGATGTTGGCTATCCTGATGTACTAACCATCATAAACTTAGCTGATGTTGGCTATCCTGATGTACTAATCATCATAAACTTAGCTGATGTTGGCTATCCTGATGTACTAACCATCAGAAACTTAGCTAATGTTGGCTATCCTGATGTACTAACCATCAGAAACTTAGCTAATGTTGGCTATCCTGATGTACTAATCATCATAAACTTAGCTGATGTTGGCTATCCTGCTGTACTAACCATCATAAACTTAGCTGATGTTGGCTATCCTGCTGTACTAACCATCATAAACTTAGCTGATGTTGGCTATCCTGATGTACTAACTATCATAAACTTAGCTGATGTTGGCTATCCTGCTGTACTAACCATTATAAACTTAGCTGATGTTGGCTATCCTGATGTACTAACCATCAGAAACTTAGCTGATGTTGGCTATCCTGCTGTACTAACCATCATAAACTTAGCTGATGTTGGCTATCCTGATGTACTAATCATCATAAACTTAGCTGATGTTGGCTATCCTGATGTACTAACCATCAGAAACTTAGCTAATGTTGGCTATCCTGATGTACTAACCATCAGAAACTTAGCTAATGTTGGCTATCCTGATGTACTAATCATCATAAACTTAGCTGATGTTGGCTATCCTGCTGTACTAACCATCATAAACTTAGCTGATGTTGGCTATCCTGCTGTACTAACCATCATAAACTTAGCTGATGTTGGCTATCCTGATGTACTAACTATCATAAACTTAGCTGATGTTGGCTATCCTGCTGTACTAACCATCATAAACTTAGCTGATGTTGGCTATCCTGATGTACTAACCATCAGAAACTTAGCTGATGTTGGCTATCCTGCTGTACTAACCATCATAAACTTAGCTGATGTTGGCTATCCTGATGTACTAACCATCATAAACTTAGCTGATGTTGGCTATCCTGATGTACTAATCATCATAAACTTAGCTGATGTTGGCTATCCTGATGTACTAACCATCAGAAACTTAGCTAATGTTGGCTATCCTGATGTACTAACCATCAGAAACTTAGCTAATGTTGGCTATCCTGATGTACTAATCATCATAAACTTAGCTGATGTTGGCTATCCTGCTGTACTAACCATCATAAACTTAGCTGATGTTGGCTATCCTGCTGTACTAACCATCATAAACTTAGTTGATGTTGGCTATCCTGCTGTACTAACCATCATAAACTTAGCTGATGTTGGCTATCCTGCTGTACTAACCATCATAAACTTAGCTGATGTTGGCTATCCTGATGTACTAACCATCAGAAACTTAGCTGATGTTGGCTATCCTGCTGTACTAACCATCATAAACTTAGCTGATGTTGGCTATCCTGATGTACTAACCATCATAAACTTAGCTGATGTTGGCTATCCTGATGTACTAATCATCATAAACTTAGCTGATGTTGGCTATCCTGATGTACTAACCATCAGAAACTTAGCTAATGTTGGCTATCCTGATGTACTAACCATCAGAAACTTAGCTAATGTTGGCTATCCTGATGTACTAATCATCATAAACTTAGCTGATGTTGGCTATCCTGCTGTACTAACCATCATAAACTTAGCTGATGTTGGCTATCCTGCTGTACTAACCATCATAAACTTAGCTGATGTTGGCTATCCTGATGTACTAACCATCATAAACTTAGCTGATGTTGGCTATCCTGATGTACTAACCATCATAAACTTAGCTGATGTTGGCTATCCTGCTGTACTAACCATCATAAACTTAGCTGATGTTGGCTATCCTGATGTACTAACCATCAGAAACTTAGCTGATGTTGGCTATCCTGATGTACTAACCATCATAAACTTAGCTGATGTTGGCTATCCTGCTGTACTAACCATCATAAACTTAGCTGATGTTGGCTATCCTGATGTACTAACCATCATAAACTTAGCTGATGTTGGCTATCCTGCTGTACTAACCATCATAAACTTAGCTGATGTTGGCTATCCTGATGTACTAACCATCAGAAACTTAGCTGATGTTGGCTATCCTGATGTACTAACCATCATAAACTTAGCTGATGTTGGCTATCCTGCTGTACTAACCATCATAAACTTAGCTGATGTTGGCTATCCTGATGTACTAACCATCATAAACTTAGCTGATGTTGTCTATCCTGATGTACTAACCATCATAAACTTAGCTGATGTTGGCTATCCTGATGTACTAACCATCATAAACTTAGCTGATGTTGGCTATCCTGATGTACTAACCATCATAAACTTAGCTGATGTTGGCTATCCTGCTGTACTAACTATCATAAACTTAGCTGATGTTGGCTATCCTGCTGTACTAACTATCATAAACTTAGCTGATGTTGGCTATCCTGCTGTACTAACTATCATAAACTTAGCTGATGTTGGCTATCCTGCTGTACTAACCATCATAAACTTAGCTGATGTTGGCTATCCTGCTGTACTAACCATCATAAACTTAGCTAATGTTGGCTATCCTGCTGTACTAACTATCATAAACTTAGCTGATGTTGGCTATCCTGCTGTACTAACCATCATAAACTTAGCTGATGTTGGCTATCCTGATGTACTAACCATCAGAAAATTAGCTGATGTTGGCTATCCTGCTGTACTAACCATCATAAACTTAGCTGATGTTGGCTATCCTGATGTACTAACCATCATAAACTTAGCTGATGTTGGCTATCCTGATGTACTAATCATCATAAACTTAGCTGATGTTGGCTATCCTGATGTACTAACCATCAGAAACTTAGCTAATGTTGGCTATCCTGATGTACTAACCATCAGAAACTTAGCTAATGTTGGCTATCCTGATGTACTAATCATCATAAACTTAGCTGATGTTGGCTATCCTGCTGTACTAACCATCATAAACTTAGCTGATGTTGGCTATCCTGCTGTACTAACCATCATAAACTTAGCTGATGTTGGCTATCCTGATGTACTAACTATCATAAACTTAGCTGATGTTGGCTATCCTGCTGTACTAACCATCATAAACTTACCTGATGTTGGCTATCCTGATGTACTAACCATCAGAAACTTAGCTGATGTTGGCTATCCTGCTGTACTAACCATCATAAACTTAGCTGATGTTGGCTATCCTGATGTACTAATCATCATAAACTTAGCTGATGTTGGCTATCCTGATGTACTAACCATCAGAAACTTAGCTAATGTTGGCTATCCTGATGTACTAACCATCAGAAACTTAGCTAATGTTGGCTATCCTGATGTACTAATCATCATAAACTTAGCTGATGTTGGCTATCCTGCTGTACTAACCATCATAAATTTAGCTGATGTTGGCTATCCTGCTGTACTAACCATCATAAACTTAGCTGATGTTGGCTATCCTGATGTACTAACTATCATAAACTTAGCTGATGTTGGCTATCCTGCTGTACTAACCATCATAAACTTAGCTGATGTTGGCTATCCTGATGTACTAACCATCAGAAACTTAGCTGATGTTGGCTATCCTGCTGTACTAACCATCATAAACTTAGCTGATGTTGGCTATCCTGATGTACTAACCATCATAAACTTAGCTGATGTTGGCTATCCTGATGTACTAATCATCATAAACTTAGCTGATGTTGGCTATCCTGATGTATTAACCATCAGAAACTTAGCTAATGTTGGCTATCCTGATGTACTAACCATCAGAAACTTAGCTAATGTTGGCTATCCTGATGTACTAATCATCATAAACTTAGCTGATGTTGGCTATCCTGCTGTACTAACCATCATAAACTTAGCTGATGTTGGCTATCCTGCTGTACTAACCATCATAAACTTAGTTGATGTTGGCTATCCTGCTGTACTAACTATCATAAACTTAGCTGATGTTGGCTATCCTGCTGTACTAACCATCATAAACTTAGCTGATGTTGGCTATCCTGATGTACTAACCATCAGAAACTTAGCTGATGTTGGCTATCCTGCTGTACTAACCATCATAAACTTAGCTGATGTTGGCTATCCTGATGTACTAACCATCATAAACTTAGCTGATGTTGGCTATCCTGATGTACTAATCATCATAAACTTAGCTGATGTTGGCTATCCTGATGTACTAACCATCAGAAACTTAGCTAATGTTGGCTATCCTGATGTACTAACCATCAGAAACTTAGCTAATGTTGGCTATCCTGATGTACTAATCATCATAAACTTAGCTGATGTTGGCTATCCTGCTGTACTAACCATCATAAACTTAGCTGATGTTGGCTATCCTGCTGTACTAACCATCATAAACTTAGCTGATGTTGGCTATCCTGATGTACTAACCATCATAAACTTAGCTGATGTTGGCTATCCTGATGTACTAACCATCATAAACTTAGCTGATGTTGGCTATCCTGCTGTACTAACCATCATAAACTTAGCTGATGTTGGCTATCCTGATGTACTAACCATCAGAAACTTAGCTGATGTTGGCTATCCTGATGTACTAACCATCAGAAACTTAGCTGATGTTGGCTATCCTGCTGTACTAACCATCATAAACTTAGCTGATGTTGGCTATCCTGATGTACTAACCATCATAAACTTAGCTGATGTTGGCTATCCTGATGTACTAATCATCATAAACTTAGCTGATGTTGGCTATCCTGAT
Organism: Bathymodiolus septemdierum; assembly: GCA_963383655.1. Lineage (NCBI taxonomy): Eukaryota > Metazoa > Mollusca > Bivalvia > Mytilida > Modiolidae > Bathymodiolus > Bathymodiolus septemdierum. The sequence goes on along the minus strand of OY726522.1, from coordinate 985,908 downwards.
GTACTAACCATCAGAAACTTAGCTAATGTTGGCTATCCTGATGTACTAACCATCAGAAACTTAGCTAATGTTGGCTATCCTGATGTACTAATCATCATAAACTTAGCTGATGTTGGCTATCCTGCTGTACTAACCATCATAAACTTAGCTGATGTTGGCTATCCTGCTGTACTAACCATCATAAACTTAGTTGATGTTGGCTATCCTGCTGTACTAACTATCATAAACTTAGCTGATGTTGGCTATCCTGCTGTACTAACCATCATAAACTTAGCTGATGTTGGCTATCCTGATGTACTAACCATCAGAAACTTAGCTGATGTTGGCTATCCTGCTGTACTAACCATCATAAACTTAGCTGATGTTGGCTATCCTGATGTACTAACCATCATAAACTTAGCTGATGTTGGCTATCCTGATGTACTAATCATCATAAACTTAGCTGATGTTGGCTATCCTGATGTACTAACCATCAGAAACTTAGCTAATGTTGGCTATCCTGATGTACTAACCATCAGAAACTTAGCTAATGTTGGCTATCCTGATGTACTAATCATCATAAACTTAGCTGATGTTGGCTATCCTGCTGTACTAACCATCATAAACTTAGCTGATGTTGGCTATCCTGCTGTACTAACCATCATAAACTTAGCTGATGTTGGCTATCCTGATGTACTAACCATCATAAACTTAGCTGATGTTGGCTATCCTGATGTACTAACCATCATAAACTTAGCTGATGTTGGCTATCCTGCTGTACTAACCATCATAAACTTAGCTGATGTTGGCTATCCTGATGTACTAACCATCAGAAACTTAGCTGATGTTGGCTATCCTGATGTACTAACCATCATAAACTTAGCTGATGTTGGCTATCCTGCTGTACTAACCATCATAAACTTAGCTGATGTTGGCTATCCTGATGTACTAACCATCATAAACTTAGCTGATGTTGGCTATCCTGCTGTACTAACCATCATAAACTTAGCTGATGTTGGCTATCCTGATGTACTAACCATCAGAAACTTAGCTGATGTTGGCTATCCTGATGTACTAACCATCATAAACTTAGCTGATGTTGGCTATCCTGCTGTACTAACCATCATAAACTTAGCTGATGTTGGCTATCCTGATGTACTAACCATCATAAACTTAGCTGATGTTGTCTATCCTGATGTACTAACCATCATAAACTTAGCTGATGTTGGCTATCCTGATGTACTAACCATCATAAACTTAGCTGATGTTGGCTATCCTGATGTACTAACCATCATAAACTTAGCTGATGTTGGCTATCCTGCTGTACTAACTATCATAAACTTAGCTGATGTTGGCTATCCTGCTGTACTAACTATCATAAACTTAGCTGATGTTGGCTATCCTGCTGTACTAACTATCATAAACTTAGCTGATGTTGGCTATCCTGCTGTACTAACCATCATAAACTTAGCTGATGTTGGCTATCCTGCTGTACTAACCATCATAAACTTAGCTAATTTTGGCTATCCTGCTGTACTAACTATCATAAACTTAGCTGATGTTGGCTATCCTGCTGTACTAACCATCATAAACTTAGCTGATGTTGGCTATCCTGATGTACTAACCATCAGAAACTTAGCTGATGTTGGCTATCCTGCTGTACTAACCATCATAAACTTAGCTGATGTTGGCTATCCTGATGTACTAACCATCATAAACTTAGCTGATGTTGGCTATCCTGATGTACTAATCATCATAAACTTAGCTGATGTTGGCTATCCTGATGTACTAACCATCAGAAACTTAGCTAATGTTGGCTATCCTGATGTACTAACCATCAGAAACTTAGCTAATGTTGGCTATCCTGATGTACTAATCATCATAAACTTAGCTGATGTTGGCTATCCTGCTGTACTAACCATCATAAACTTAGCTAATGTTGGCTATCCTGCTGTACTAACCATCATAAACTTAGCTGATGTTGGCTATCCTGATGTACTAACTATCATAAACTTAGCTGATGTTGGCTATCCTGCTGTACTAACCATCATAAACTTACCTGATGTTGGCTATCCTGATGTACTAACCATCAGAAACTTAGCTGATGTTGGCTATCCTGCTGTACTAACCATCATAAACTTAGCTGATGTTGGCTATCCTGATGTACTAATCATCATAAACTTAGCTGATGTTGGCTATCCTGATGTACTAACCATCAGAAACTTAGCTAATGTTGGCTATCCTGATGTACTAACCATCAGAAACTTAGCTAATGTTGGCTATCCTGATGTACTAATCATCATAAACTTAGCTGATGTTGGCTATCCTGCTGTACTAACCATCATAAATTTAGCTGATGTTGGCTATCCTGCTGTACTAACCATCATAAACTTAGCTGATGTTGGCTATCCTGATGTACTAACTATCATAAACTTAGCTGATGTTGGCTATCCTGCTGTACTAACCATCATAAACTTAGCTGATGTTGGCTATCCTGATGTACTAACCATCAGAAACTTAGCTGATGTTGGCTATCCTGCTGTACTAACCATCATAAACTTAGCTGATGTTGGCTATCCTGATGTACTAACCATCATAAACTTAGCTGATGTTGGCTATCCTGATGTACTAATCATCATAAACTTAGCTGATGTTGGCTATCCTGATGTATTAACCATCAGAAACTTAGCTAATGTTGGCTATCCTGATGTACTAACCATCAGAAACTTAGCTAATGTTGGCTATCCTGATGTACTAATCATCATAAACTTAGCTGATGTTGGCTATCCTGCTGTACTAACCATCATAAACTTAGCTGATGTTGGCTATCCTGCTGTACTAACCATCATAAACTTAGTTGATGTTGGCTATCCTGCTGTACTAACTATCATAAACTTAGCTGATGTTGGCTATCCTGCTGTACTAACCATCATAAACTTAGCTGATGTTGGCTATCCTGATGTACTAACCATCAGAAACTTAGCTGATGTTGGCTATCCTGCTGTACTAACCATCATAAACTTAGCTGATGTTGGCTATCCTGATGTACTAACCATCATAAACTTAGCTGATGTTGGCTATCCTGATGTACTAATCATCATAAACTTAGCTGATGTTGGCTATCCTGATGTACTAACCATCAGAAACTTAGCTAATGTTGGCTATCCTGATGTACTAACCATCAGAAACTTAGCTAATGTTGGCTATCCTGATGTACTAATCATCATAAACTTAGCTGATGTTGGCTATCCTGCTGTACTAACCATCATAAACTTAGCTGATGTTGGCTATCCTGCTGTACTAACCATCATAAACTTAGCTGATGTTGGCTATCCTGATGTACTAACCATCATAAACTTAGCTGATGTTGGCTATCCTGATGTACTAACCATCATAAACTTAGCTGATGTTGGCTATCCTGCTGTACTAACCATCATAAACTTAGCTGATGTTGGCTATCCTGATGTACTAACCATCAGAAACTTAGCTGATGTTGGCTATCCTGATGTACTAACCATCATAAACTTAGCTGATGTTGGCTATCCTGCTGTACTAACCATCATAAACTTAGCTGATGTTGGCTATCCTGATGTACTAACCATCATAAACTTAGCTGATGTTGGCTATCCTGCTGTACTAACCATCATAAACTTAGCTGATGTTGGCTATCCTGATGTACTAACCATCAGAAACTTAGCTGATGTTGGCTATCCTGATGTACTAACCATCATAAACTTAGCTGATGTTGGCTATCCTGCTGTACTAACCATCAGAAACTTAGCTGATGTTGGCTATCCTGATGTACTAACCATCATAAACTTAGCTGATGTTGTCTATCCTGATGTACTAACCATCATAAACTTAGCTGATGTTGGCTATCCTGATGTACTAACCATCATAAACTTAGCTGATGTTGGCTATCCTGATGTACTAACCATCATAAACTTAGCTGATGTTGGCTATCCTGATGTACTAACCATCATAAACTTAGCTGATGTTGGCTATCCTGATGTGCTAACCATCATAAACTTAGCTGATGTTGGCTATCCTGCTGTACTAACCATCATAAACTTAGCTGATGTTGGCTATCCTGATGTACTAACCATCATAAACTTAGCTGATGTTGGCTATCCTGATGTACTAACCATCAGAAACTTAGCTGATGTTGGCTATCCTGATGTACTAACCATCATAAACTTAGCTGATGTTGGCTATCCTGATGTACTAACCATCATAAACTTAGCTGATGTTGGCTATCCTGATGTACTAACCATCATAAACTTAGCTGATGTTGGCTATCCTGCTGTACTAACCATCATAAACTTAGCTGATGTTGGCTATCCTGATGTACTAACCATCATAAACTTAGCTGATGTTGGCTATCCTGATGTACTAACCATCAGAAACTTAGCTGATGTTGGCTATCCTGCTGTACTAACCATCATAAACTTAGCTGATGCTGGCTATCCTGCTGTACTAACCATCATAAACTTAGCTGATGTTGGCTATCCTGATGTACTAACCATCATAAACTTAGCTGATGTTGGCTATCCTGATGTACTAACCATCAGAAACTTAGCTGATGTTGGCTATCCTGATGTACTAACCATCATAAACTTAGCTGATGTTGGCTATCCTGCTGTACTAACCATCATAAACTTAGCTGATGTTGGCTATCCTGATGTACTAACCATCATAAACTTAGCTGATGTTGGCTATCCTGATGTACTAACCATCATAAACTTAGCTGATGTTGGCTATCCTGATGTACTAACCATCATAAACTTAGCTGATGTTGGCTATCCTGATGTACTAACCATCATAAACTTAGCTGATGTTGGCTATCCTGCTGTACTAACCATCATAAACTTAGCTGATGTTGGCTATCCTGATGTACTAACCATCATAAACTTAGCTGATGTTGGCTATCCTGATGTACTAACCATCATAAACTTAGCTGATGTTGGCTATCCTGATGTACTAACCATCATAAACTTAGCTGATGTTGGCTATCCTGATGTACTAACCATCATAAACTTAGCTGATGTTGGCTATCCTGCTGTACTAACCATCATAAACTTAGCTGATGTTGGCTATCCTGATGTACTAACCATCATAAACTTAGCTGATGTTGGCTATCCTGATGTACTAACCATCATAAACTTAGCTGATGTTGGCTATCCTGATGCACTAACCATCATAAACTTAGCTGATGTTGGCTATCCTGATGTACTAACCATCATAAACTTAGCTGATGTTGGCTATCCTGCTGTATTAACCATCATAAACTTAGCTGATGTTGGCTATCCTGATGTACTAACCATCATAAACTTAGCTGATGTTGGCTATCCTGATGTACTAACCATCATAAACTTAGCTGATGTTGGCTATCCTGATGTACTAACCATCATAAACTTAGCTGATGTTGGCTATCCTGATGTACTAACCATCATAAACTTAGCTGATGTTGGCTATCCTGATGTACTAACCATCATAAACTTAGCTGATGTTGGCTATCCTGATGTACTAACCATCATAAACTTAGCTGATGTTGGCTATCCTGATGTACTAACCATCAGAAACTTAGCTGATGTTGGCTATCCTGATGTACTAACCATCAGAAACTTAGCTGATGTTGGCTGTCCTGATGTACTAACCATCATAAACTTAGCTGATGTTGGCTATCCTGATGTACTAACCATCATAAACTTAGCTGATGTTGGCTATCCTGATGTACTAACCATCATAAACTTAGCTGATGTTGGCTATCCTGATGTACTAACCATCATAAACTTAGCTGATGTTGGCTATCCTGATGTACTAACCATCAGAAACTTAGCTGATGTTGGCTATCCTGATGTACTAACCATCAGAAACTTAGCTGATGTTGGCTATCCTGATGTACTAACCATCATAAACTTAGCTGATGTTGGCTATCCTGATGTACTAACCATCAGAAACTTAGCTGATGTTGGCTATCCTGATGTACTAACCATCATAAACTTAGCTGATGTTGGCTATCCTGATGTACTAACCATCATAAACTTAGCTGATGTTGGCTATCCTGATGTACTAACCATCATAAACTTAGCTGATGTTGGCTATCCTGATGTACTAACCATCATAAACTTAGCTGATGTTGGCTATCCTGATGTACTAACCATCATAAACTTAGCTGATGTTGGCTATCCTGATGTACTAACCATCATAAACTTAGCTGATGTTGGCTATCCTGATGTACTAACCATCATCAACTTAGCTGATGTTGGCTATCCTGCTGTACTAACCATCATAAACTTAGCTGATGTTGGCTATCCTGCTGTACTAACCATCATAAACTTAGCTGATGTTGGCTATCCTGCTGTACTAACCATCAGAAACTTAGCTGATGTTGGCTATCCTGATGTACTAACCATCATAAACTTAGCTGATGTTGGCTATCCTGATGTACTAACCATCATAAACTTAGCTGATGTTGGCTATCCTGATGTACTAACCATCAGAAACTTAGCTGATGTTGGCTATCCTGATGTACTAACCATCAGAAACCTAGTTGATGTTGGCTATCCTGATGTACTAACCATCATAAACTTAGCTGATGTTGGCTATCCTGATGTACTAACCATCATAAACTTAGCTGATGTTGGCTATCCTGATGTACTAACCATCATAAACTTAGCTGATGTTGGCTATCCTGCTGTACTAACCATCATAAACTTAGCTGATGTTGGCTATCCTGCTGTACTAACCATCATAAACTTAGCTGATGTTGGCTATCCTGATGTACTAACCATCATAAACTTAGCTGATGTTGGCTATCCTGCTGTACTAACCATCATAAACTTAGCTGATGTTGGCTATCCTGATGTACTAACCATCATCAACTTAGCTGATGTTGGCTATCCTGCTGTACTAACCATCATAAACTTAGCTGATGTTGGCTATCCTGATGTACTAACCATAATAAACTTAGCTGATGTTGGCTATCCTGATGTACTAACCATCATAAACTTAGCTGATGTTGGCTATCCTGATGTACTAACCATCATAAATATAGCTGATGTTGGCTATCCTGCTGTACTAACCATCATAAACTTAACTGATGTTGGCTATCCTGCTGTACTAACCATCATAAACTTAGCTGATGTTGGCTATCCTGTTGTACTAACCATCATAAACTTAGCTGATGTTGGCTATCCTGATGTACTAACCATCAGAAACTTAGCTGATGTTGGCTATCCTGATGTACTAACCATCATAAACTTAGCTGATGTTGGCTATCCTGCTGTACTAACCATCATAAACTTAGCTGATGTTGGCTATCCTGCTGTACTAACCATCATAAACTTAGCTGATGTTGGCTATCCTGATGTACTAACCATCATAAACTTAGCTGATGTTGGCTATCCTGATGTACTAACCATCAGAAACTTAACTGATGTTGGCTATCCAGCTGTACTAACCATCATCAACTTAGCTGATGTTGGCTATCCTGATGTACTAACCATCATAAATTTAGCTGATGTTGGCTATCCTGATGTACTAACCATCATAAACTTAGCTGATGTTGGCTATCCTGATGTACTAACCATCATAAACTTAACTGATGTTGGCTATCCTGATGTACTAACCATCATAAACTTAGCTGATGTTGGCTATCCTGCTGTACTAACCATCATAAACTTAACTGATGTTGGCTATACAATTATTAGTACTAACCATCATAAACTTAGCTGATGTTGGCTATCCTGATGTACTAACCATCAGAAACTTAGCTGATGTTGGCTATCCTGCTGTACTAACCATCATAAACTTAGCTGATGTTGGCTATCCTGATGTACTAACCATCATAAACTTAGCTGATGTTGGCTATCCTGATGTACTAACCATCATAAACTTAACTGATGTTGGCTATCCTGCTGTACTAACCATCATAAACTTAGCTGATGTTGGCTATCCTGATGTACTAACCATCATAAACTTAGCTGATGTTGGCTATCCTGATGTACTAACCATCAGAAACTTAGCTGATGTTGGCTATCCTGATGTACTAACCATCATAAACTTAACTGATGTTGGCTATCCTGCTGTACTAACCATCATAAAATTAGCTGATGTTGGCTATCCTGATGTACTAACCATCATAAACTTAGCTGATGTTGGCTATCCTGATGTACTAACGATCAGAAACTTAGCTGATGTTGGCTATCCTGATGTACTAACCATCATAAACTTAGCTGATGTTGGCTATTCTGCTGTACTAACCATCATAAACTTAGCTGATGTTGGCTATCCTGCTGTACTAACCATCATAAACTTAACTGATGTTGGCTATACAATTATTAGCACTAACCATCATAAACTTAACTGATGTTGGCTATCCTGATGTACTAACCATCAGAAACTTAGCTGATGTTGGCTATCCTGCTGTACTAACCATCATAAACTTAGCTGATGTTGGCTATCCTGCTGTACTAACCATCATCAACTTAGCTGATGTTGGCTATCCTGCTGTACTAACCATCATAAACTTAGCTGATGTTGGCTATCCTGATGTACTAACCATCATAAACTTAGCTGATGTTGGCTATCCTGCTGTACTAACCATCATCAACTTAGCTGATGTTGGCTATCCTGCTGTACTAACCATCATAAACTTAGCTGATGTTGGCTATCCTGCTGTACTAACCATCATCAACTTAGCTGATGTTGGCTATCCTGCTGTACTAACCATCATAAACTTAGCTGATGTTGGCTATCCTGATGTACTAACCATCAGAAACTTAACTGATGTTGGCTATCCTGCTGTACTAACCATCATCAACTTAGCTGATGTTGGCTATCCTGATGTACTAACCATCATAAATTTAGCTGATGTTGGCTATCCTGATGTACTAACCATCATAAACTTAGCTGATGTTGGCTATCCTGATGTACTAACCATCATAAACTTAACTGATGTTGGCTATCCTGATGTACTAACCATCATAAATTAGCTGATGTTGGCTATCCTGCTGTACTAACCATCATAAACTTAACTGATGTTGGCTATACAATTATTAGTACTAGCCATCATAAACTTAGCTGATGTTGGCTATCCTGATGTACTAACCATCAGAAACTTAGCTGATGTTGGGTATCCTGCTGTACTAACCATCATAAACTTAGCTGATGTTGGCTATCCTGATGTACTAACCATCATAAACTTAGCTGATGTTGGCTATCCTGATGTACTAACCATCATAAACTTAACTGATGTTGGCTATCCTGCTGTACTAACCATCATAAACTTAGCTGATGTTGGCTATCCTGATGTACTAACCATCATAAACTTAGCTGATGTTGGCTATCCTGATGTACTAACCATCAGAAACTTAGCTGATGTTGGCTATCCTGATGTACTAACCATCATAAACTTAGCTGATGTTGGCTATCCTGCTGTACTAACCATCATAAAATTAGCTGATGTTGGCTATCCTGATGTACTAACCATCATAAACTTAGCTGATGTTGGCTATCCTGATGTACTAACCATCAGAAACTTAGCTGATGTTGGCTATCCTGATGTACTAACCATCATAAACTTAGCTGATGTTGGCTATCCTGCTGTACTAACCATCATAAACTTAGCTGATGTTGGCTATCCTGCTGTACTAACCATCATAAACTTAACTGATGTTGGCTATACAATTATTAGCACTAACCATCATAAACTTAACTGATGTTGGCTATCCTGATGTACTAACCATCAGAAACTTAGCTGATGTTGGCTATCCTGCTGTACTAACCATCATAAACTTAGCTGATGTTGGCTATCCTGCTGTACTAACCATCATCAACTTAGCTGATGTTGGCTATCCTGCTGTACTAACCATCATAAACTTAGCTGATGTTGGCTATCCTGATGTACTAACCATCATAAACTTAGCTGATGTTGGCTATCCTGCTGTACTAACCATCAGAAACTTAGCTGATGTTGGCTATCCTGATGTACTAACCATCATAAACTTAGCTGATGTTGGCTATCCTGATGTACTAACCATCATAAACTTAGCTGATGTTGGCTATCCTGATGTACTAACCATCATAAACTTAGCTGATGTTGGCTATCCTGATGTACTAACCATCATAAACTTAGCTGATGTTGGCTATCCTGATGTACTAACCATCATAAACTTAGCTGATGTTGGCTATCCTGATGTACTAACCATCATAAACTTAGCTGATGTTGGCTATCCTGATGTACTAACCATCATAAACTTAGCTGATGTTGGCTATCCTGCTGTACTAACCATCATAAACTTAGCTGATGTTGGCTATCCTGCTGTACTAACCATCATAAACTTAGCTGATGTTGGCTATCCTGCTGTACTAACCATCAGAAACTTAGCTGATGTTGGCTATCCTGATGTACTAACCATCATAAACTTAGCTGATGTTGGCTATCCTGATGTACTAACCATCATAAACTTAGCTGATGTTGGCTATCCTGATGTACTAACCATCAGAAACTTAGCTGATGTTGGCTATCCTGATGTACTAACCATCAGAAACCTAGTTGATGTTGGCTATCCTGATGTACTAACCATCATAAACTTAGCTGATGTTGGCTATCCTGCTGTACTAACCATCATAAACTTAGCTGATGTTGGCTATCCTGATGTACTAACCATCATAAACTTAGCTGATGTTGGCTATCCTGCTGTACTAACCATCATAAACTTAGCTGATGTTGGCTATCCTGCTGTAATAACCATCATAAACTTAGCTGATGTTGGCTATCCTGATGTACTAACCATCATAAACTTAGCTGATGTTGGCTATCCTGCTGTACTAACCATCATAACCTTAGCTGATGTTGGCTATCCTGATGTACTAACCATCATCAACTTAGCTGATGTTGGCTATCCTGCTGTACTAACCATCATAAACTTAGCTGATGTTGGCTATCCTGATGTACTAACCATAATAAACTTAGCTGATGTTGGCTATCCTGATGTACTAACCATCATAAATATAGCTGATGTTGGCTATCCTGCTGTACTAACCATCATAAACTTAGCTGATGTTGGCTATCCTGCTGTACTAACCATCAGAAACTTAGCTGATGTTGGCTATCCTGATGTACTAACCATCATAAACTTAGCTGATGTTGGCTATCCTGATGTACTAACCATCATAAACTTAGCTGATGTTGGCTATCCTGATGTACTAACCATCAGAAACTTAGCTGATGTTGGCTATCCTGATGTACTAACCATCAGAAACCTAGTTGATGTTGGCTATCCTGATGTACTAACCATCATAAACTTAGCTGATGTTGGCTATCCTGCTGTACTAACCATCATAAACTTAGCTGATGTTGGCTATCCTGATGTACTAACCATCATAAACTTAGCTGATGTTGGCTATCCTGCTGTACTAACCATCATAAACTTAGCTGATGTTGGCTATCCTGCTGTACTAACCATCATAAACTTAGCTGATGTTGGCTATCCTGATGTACTAACCATCATAAACTTAGCTGATGTTGGCTATCCTGCTGTACTAACCATCATAAACTTAGCTGATGTTGGCTATCCTGATGTACTAACCATCATCAACTTAGCTGATGTTGGCTATCCTGCTGTACTAACCATCATAAACTTAGCTGATGTTGGCTATCCTGATGTACTAACCATAATAAACTTAGCTGATGTTGGCTATCCTGATGTACTAACCATCATAAACTTAGCTGATGTTGGCTATCCTGATGTACTAACCATCATAAATATAGCTGATGTTGGCTATCCTGCTGTACTAACCATCATAAACTTAACTGATGTTGGCTATCCTGCTGTACTAACCATCATAAACTTAGCTGATGTTGGCTATCCTGTTGTACTAACCATCATAAACTTAGCTGATGTTGGCTATCCTGATGTACTAACCATCAGAAACTTAGCTGATGTTGGCTATCGTGATGTACTAACCATCATAAACTTAGCTGATGTTGGCTATCCTGCTGTACTAACCATCATAAACTTAGCTGATGTTGGCTATCCTGCTGTACTAACCATCATAAACTTAGCTGATGTTGGCTATCCTGATGTACTAACCATCATAAACTTAGCTGATGTTGGCTATCCTGATGTACTAACCATCAGAAACTTAACTGATGTTGGCTATCCAGCTGTACTAACCATCATCAACTTAGCTGATGTTGGCTATCCTGATGTACTAACCATCATAAATTTAGCTGATGTTGGCTATCCTGATGTACTAACCATCATAAACTTAGCTGATGTTGGCTATCCTGATGTACTAACCATCATAAACTTAACTGATGTTGGCTATCCTGATGTACTAACCATCATAAACTTAGCTGATGTTGGCTATCCTGCTGTACTAACCATCATAAACTTAACTGATGTTGGCTATACAATTATTAGTACTAACCATCATAAACTTAGCTGATGTTGGCTATCCTGCTGTACTAACCATCATAAACTTAGCTGATGTTGGCTATCCTGCTGTACTAACCATCATAAACTTAGCTGATGTTGGCTATCCTGATGTACTAACCATCATAAACTTAGCTGATGTTGGCTATCCTGATGTACTAACCATCATAAACTTAACTGATGTTGGCTATCCTGCTGTACTAACCATCATAAACTTAGCTGATGTTGGCTATCCTGATGTACTAACCATCATAAACTTAGCTGATGTTGGCTATCCTGATGTACTAACCATCAGAAACTTAGCTGATGTTGGCTATCCTGATGTACTAACCATCATAAACTTAACTGATGTTGGCTATCCTGCTGTACTAACCATCATAAAATTAGCTGATGTTGGCTATCCTGATGTACTAACCATCATAAACTTAGCTGATGTTGGCTATCCTGATGTACTAACGATCATAAACTTAGCTGATGTTGGCTATTCTGCTGTACTAACCATCATAAACTTAGCTGATGTTGGCTATCCTGCTGTACTAACCATCATAAACTTAACTGATGTTGGCTATACAATTATTAGCACTAACCATCATAAACTTAACTGATGTTGGCTATCCTGATGCACTAACCATCAGAAACTTAGCTGATGTTGGCTATCCTGCTGTACTAACCATCATAAACTTAGCTGATGTTGGCTATCCTGCTGTACTAACCATCATCAACTTAGCTGATGTTGGCTATCCTGATGTACTAACCATCATAAACTTAGCTGATGTTGGCTATCCTGATGTACTAACCATCATAAACTTAGCTGATGTTGGCTATCCTGCTGTACTAACCATCATCAACTTAGCTGATGTTGGCTATCCTGCTGTACTAACCATCATAAACTTAGCTGATGTTGGCTATCCTGATGTACTAACCATCATAAACTTAGCTGATGTTGGCTATCCTGATGTACTAACCATCAGAAACTTAGCTGATGTTGGCTATCCTGATGTACTAACCATCAGAAACTTAGCTGATGTTGGCTATCCTGATGTACTAACCATCATAAACTTAGCTGATGTTGGCTATCCTGATGTACTAACCATCATAAACTTAGCTGATGTTGGCTATCCTGATGTACTAACCATCAGAAACTTAGCTGATGTTGGCTATCCTGATGTACTAACCATCAGAAACTTAGCTGATGTTGGCTATCCTGATGTACTAACCATCATAAACTTAGCTGATGTTGGCTATCCTGATGTACTAACCATCAGAAACTTAGCTGATGTTGGCTATCCTGATGTACTAACCATCATAAACTTAGCTGATGTTGGCTATCCTGATGTACTAACCATCATAAACTTAGCTGATGTTGGCTATCCTGATGTACTAACCATCATAAACTTAGCTGATGTTGGCTATCCTGATGTACTAACCATCATAAACTTAGCTGATGTTGGCTATCCTGATGTACTAACCATCATAAACTTAGCTGATGTTGGCTATCCTGATGTACTAACCATCATAAACTTAGCTGATGTTGGGTATCCTGCTGTACTAACCATCATAAACTTAGCTGATGTTGGCTATCCTGCTGTACTAACCATCATAAACTTAGCTGATGTTGGCTATCCTGCTGTACTAACCATCAGAAACTTAGCTGATGTTGGCTATCCTGATGTACTAACCATCATAAACTTAGCTGATGTTGGCTATCCTGATGTACTAACCATCATAAACTTAGCTGATGTTGGCTATCCTGATGTACTAACCATCAGAAACTTAGCTGATGTTGGCTATCCTGATGTACTAACCATCAGAAACCTAGTTGATGTTGGCTATCCTGATGTACTAACCATCATAAACTTAGCTGATGTTGGCTATCCTGATGTACTAACCATCATAAACTTAGCTGATGTTGGCTATCCTGATGTACTAACCATCATAAACTTAGCTGATGTTGGCTATCCTGCTGTACTAACCATCATAAACTTAGCTGATGTTGGCTATCCTGCTGTACTAACCATCATAAACTTAGCTGATGTTGGCTATCCTGATGTACTAACCATCATAAACTTAGCTGATGTTGGCTATCCTGCTGTACTAACCATCATAAACTTAGCTGATGTTGGCTATCCTGATGTACTAACCATCATCAACTTAGCTGATGTTGGCTATCCTGCTGTACTAACCATCATAAACTTAGCTGATGTTGGCTATCCTGATGTACTAACCATAATAAACTTAGCTGATGTTGGCTATCCTGATGTACTAACCATCATAAACTTAGCTGATGTTGGCTATCCTGATGTACTAACCATCATAAATATAGCTGATGTTGGCTATCCTGCTGTACTAACCATCATAAACTTAACTGATGTTGGCTATCCTGCTGTACTAACCATCATAAACTTAGCTGATGTTGGCTATCCTGTTGTACTAACCATCATAAACTTAGCTGATGTTGGCTATCCTGATGTACTAACCATCAGAAACTTAGCTGATGTTGGCTATCCTGATGTACTAACCATCATAAACTTAGCTGATGTTGGCTATCCTGCTGTACTAACCATCATAAACTTAGCTGATGTTGGCTATCCTGCTGTACTAACCATCATAAACTTAGCTGATGTTGGCTATCCTGATGTACTAACCATCATAAACTTAGCTGATGTTGGCTATCCTGATGTACTAACCATCATAAACTTAACTGATGTTGGCTATCCTGCTGTACTAACCATCATAAACTTAGCTGATGTTGGCTATCCTGATGTACTAACCATCATAAACTTAACTGATGTTGGCTATCCTGATGTACTAACCATCATAAACTTAGCTGATGTTGGCTATCCTGCTGTACTAACCATCATAAACTTAACTGATGTTGGCTATACAATTATTAGTACTAACCATCATAAACTTAGCTGATGTTGGCTATCCTGATGTACTAACCATCAGAAACTTAGCTGATGTTGGCTATCCTGCTGTACTAACCATCATAAACTTAGCTGATGTTGGCTATCCTGATGTACTAACCATCATAAACTTAGCTGATGTTGGCTATCCTGATGTACTAACCATCATAAACTTAACTGATGTTGGCTATCCTGCTGTACTAACCATCATAAACTTAGCTGATGTTGGCTATCCTGATGTACTAACCATCATAAACTTAGCTGATGTTGGCTATCCTGATGTACTAACCATCAGAAACTTAGCTGATGTTGGCTATCCTGATGTACTAACCATCATAAACTTAACTGATGTTGGCTATCCTGCTGTACTAACCATCATAAAATTAGCTGATGTTGGCTATCCTGATGTACTAACCATCATAAACTTAGCTGATGTTGGCTATCCTGATGTACTAACGATCAGAAACGTAGCTGATGTTGGCTATCCTGATGTACTAACCATCATAAACTTAACTGATGTTGGCTATACAATTATTAGCACTAACCATCATAAACTTAACTGATGTTGGCTATCCTGATGTACTAACCATCAGAAACTTAGCTGATGTTGGCTATCCTGCTGTACTAACCATCATAAACTTAGCTGATGTTGGCTATCCTGCTGTACTAACCATCATCAACTTAGCTGATGTTGGCTATCCTGCTGTACTAACCATCATAAACTTAGCTGATGTTGGCTATCCTGATGTACTAACCATCATAAACTTAGCTGATGTTGGCTATCCTGCTGTACTAACCATCATCAACTTAGCTGATGATGGCTATCCTGCTGTACTAACCATCATAAACTTAGCTGATGTTGGCTATCCTGCTGTACTAACCATCATCAACTTAGCTGATGTTGGCTATCCTGCTGTACTAACCATCATAAACTTAGCTGATGTTGGCTATCCTGATGTACTAACCATCAGAAACTTAACTGATGTTGGCTATCCTGCTGTACTAACCATCATCAACTTAGCTGATGTTGGCTATCCTGATGTACTAACCATCATAAATTTAGCTGATGTTGGCTATCCTGATGTACTAACCATCATAAACTTAGCTGATGTTGGCTATCCTGATGTACTAACCATCATAAACTTAACTGATGTTGGCTATCCTGATGTACTAACCATCATAAACTTAGCTGATGTTGGCTATCCTGCTGTACTAACCATCATAAACTTAACTGATGTTGGCTATACAATTATTAGTACTAGCCATCATAAACTTAGCTGATGTTGGCTATCCTGATGTACTAACCATCAGAAACTTAGCTGATGTTGGCTATCCTGCTGTACTAACCATCATAAACTTAGCTGATGTTGGCTATCCTGATGTACTAACCATCATAAA
Organism: Bathymodiolus septemdierum; assembly: GCA_963383655.1. Lineage (NCBI taxonomy): Eukaryota > Metazoa > Mollusca > Bivalvia > Mytilida > Modiolidae > Bathymodiolus > Bathymodiolus septemdierum. The sequence goes on along the minus strand of OY726522.1, from coordinate 969,182 downwards.
CTTAGCTGATGTTGGCTATCCTGATGTACTAACCATCATAAACTTAACTGATGTTGGCTATCCTGCTGTACTAACCATCATAAACTTAGCTGATGTTGGCTATCCTGATGTACTAACCATCATAAACTTAGCTGATGTTGGCTATCCTGATGTACTAACCATCAGAAACTTAGCTGATGTTGGCTATCCTGATGTACTAACCATCATAAACTTAACTGATGTTGGCTATCCTGCTGTACTAACCATCATAAAATTAGCTGATGTTGGCTATCCTGATGTACTAACCATCATAAACTTAGCTGATGTTGGCTATCCTGATGTACTAACCATCAGAAACTTAGCTGATGTTAGCTATCCTGATGTACTAACCATCATAAACTTAGCTGATGTTGGCTATCCTGCTGTACTAACCATCATAAACTTAGCTGATGTTGGCTATCCTGCTGTACTAACCATCATAAACTTAACTGATGTTGGCTATACAATTATTAGCACTAACCATCATAAACTTAACTGATGTTGGCTATCCTGATGTACTAACCATCAGAAACTTAGCTGATGTTGGCTATCCTGCTGTACTAACCATCATAAACTTAGCTGATGTTGGCTATCCTGCTGTACTAACCATCATCAACTTAGCTGATGTTGGCTATCCTGCTGTACTAACCATCATAAACTTAGCTGATGTTGGCTATCCTGATGTACTAACCATCATAAACTTAGCTGATGTTGGCTATCCTGCTGTACTAACCATCAGAAACTTAGCTGATGTTGGCTATCCTGATGTACTAACCATCATAAACTTAGCTGATGTTGGCTATCCTGATGTACTAACCATCATAAACTTAGCTGATGTTGGCTATCCTGATGTACTAACCATCATAAACTTAGCTGATGTTGGCTATCCTGATGTACTAACCATCATAAACTTAGCTGATGTTGGCTATCCTGATGTACTAACCATCATAAACTTAGCTGATGTTGGCTATCCTGATGTACTAACCATCATAAACTTAGCTGATGTTGGCTATCCTGATGTACTAACCATCATAAACTTAGCTGATGTTGGCTATCCTGCTGTACTAACCATCATAAACTTAGCTGATGTTGGCTATCCTGCTGTACTAACCATCATAAACTTAGCTGATGTTGGCTATCCTGCTGTACTAACCATCAGAAACTTAGCTGATGTTGGCTATCCTGATGTACTAACCATCATAAACTTAGCTGATGTTGGCTATCCTGATGTACTAACCATCATAAACTTAGCTGATGTTGGCTATCCTGATGTACTAACCATCAGAAACTTAGCTGATGTTGGCTATCCTGATGTACTAACCATCAGAAACCTAGTTGATGTTGGCTATCCTGATGTACTAACCATCATAAACTTAGCTGATGTTGGCTATCCTGCTGTACTAACCATCATAAACTTAGCTGATGTTGGCTATCCTGATGCACTAACCATCATAAACTTAGCTGATGTTGGCTATCCTGATGTACTAACCATCATAAACTTAGCTGATGTTGGCTATCCTGATGTACTAACCATCATAAACTTAGCTGATGTTGGCTATCCTGATGTACTAACCATCATAAACTTAGCTGATGTTGGCTATCCTGATGTACTAACCATCAGAAACTTAGCTGATGTTGGCTATCCTGATGTACTAACCATCATAAACTTAACTAATGTTGGCTATCCTGCTGTACTAACCATCATAAAATTAGCTGATGTTGGCTATCCTGATGTACTAACCATCATAAACTTAGCTGATGTTGGCTATCCTGATGTACTAACCATCAGAAACTTAGCTGATGTTGGCTATCCTGATGTACTAACCATCATAAACTTAGCTGATGTTGGCTATCCTGCTGTACTAACCATCATAAACTTAACTGATGTTGGCTATCCTGATGTACTAACCATCAGAAACTTAGCTGATGTTGGCTATCCTGCTGTACTAACCATCATAAACTTAGCTGATGTTGGCTATCCTGCTGTACTAACCATCATCAACTTAGCTGATGTTGGCTATCCTGCTGTACTAACCATCATAAACTTAGCTGATGTTGGCTATCCTGATGTACTAACCATCATAAACTTAGCTGATGTTGGCTATCCTGCTGTACTAACCATCAGAAACTTAGCTGATGTTGGCTATCCTGATGTACTAACCATCATAAACTTAGCTGATGTTGGCTATCCTGATGTACTAACCATCATAAACTTAGCTGATGTTGGCTATCCTGATGTACTAACCATCATAAACTTAGCTGATGTTGGCTATCCTGATGTACTAACCATCATAAACTTAGCTGATGTTGGCTATCCTGATGTACTAACCATCATAAACTTAGCTGATGTTGGCTATCCTGATGTACTAACCATCATAAACTTAGCTGATGTTGGCTATCCTGATGTACTAACCATCATAAACTTAGCTGATGTTGGCTATCCTGCTGTACTAACCATCATAAACTTAGCTGATGTTGGCTATCCTGCTGTACTAACCATCATAAACTTAGCTGATGTTGGCTATCCTGCTGTACTAACCATCAGAAACTTAGCTGATGTTGGCTATCCTGATGTACTAACCATCATAAACTTAGCTGATGTTGGCTATCCTGATGTACTAACCATCATAAACTTAGCTGATGTTGGCTATCCTGATGTACTAACCATCAGAAACTTAGCTGATGTTGGCTATCCTGATGTACTAACCATCAGAAACCTAGTTGATGTTGGCTATCCTGATGTACTAACCATCATAAACTTAGCTGATGTTGGCTATCCTGCTGTACTAACCATCATAAACTTAGCTGATGTTGGCTATCCTGATGTACTAACCATCATAAACTTAGCTGATGTTGGCTATCCTGCTGTACTAACCATCATAAACTTAGCTGATGTTGGCTATCCTGCTGTAATAACCATCATAAACTTAGCTGATGTTGGCTATCCTGATGTACTAACCATCATAAACTTAGCTGATGTTGGCTATCCTGCTGTACTAACCATCATAACCTTAGCTGATGTTGGCTATCCTGATGTACTAACCATCATCAACTTAGCTGATGTTGGCTATCCTGCTGTACTAACCATCATAAACTTAGCTGATGTTGGCTATCCTGATGTACTAACCATAATAAACTTAGCTGATGTTGGCTATCCTGATGTACTAACCATCATAAATATAGCTGATGTTGGCTATCCTGCTGTACTAACCATCATAAACTTAGCTAATGTTGGCTATCCTGCTGTACTAACCATCAGAAACTTAGCTGATGTTGGCTATCCTGATGTACTAACCATCATAAACTTAGCTGATGTTGGCTATCCTGATGTACTAACCATCATAAACTTAGCTGATGTTGGCTATCCTGATGTACTAACCATCAGAAACTTAGCTGATGTTGGCTATCCTGATGTACTAACCATCAGAAACCTAGTTGATGTTGGCTATCCTGATGTACTAACCATCATAAACTTAGCTGATGTTGGCTATCCTGCTGTACTAACCATCATAAACTTAGCTGATGTTGGCTATCCTGATGTACTAACCATCATAAACTTAGCTGATGTTGGCTATCCTGCTGTACTAACCATCATAAACTTAGCTGATGTTGGCTATCCTGCTGTACTAACCATCATAAACTTAGCTGATGTTGGCTATCCTGATGTACTAACCATCATAAACTTAGCTGATGTTGGCTATCCTGCTGTACTAACCATCATAAACTTAGCTGATGTTGGCTATCCTGATGTACTAACCATCATCAACTTAGCTGATGTTGGCTATCCTGCTGTACTAACCATCATAAACTTAGCTGATGTTGGCTATCCTGATGTACTAACCATAATAAACTTAGCTGATGTTGGCTATCCTGATGTACTAACCATCATAAACTTAGCTGATGTTGGCTATCCTGATGTACTAACCATCATAAATATAGCTGATGTTGGCTATCCTGCTGTACTAACCATCATAAACTTAACTGATGTTGGCTATCCTGCTGTACTAACCATCATAAACTTAGCTGATGTTGGCTATCCTGTTGTACTAACCATCATAAACTTAGCTGATGTTGGCTATCCTGATGTACTAACCATCAGAAACTTAGCTGATGTTGGCTATCGTGATGTACTAACCATCATAAACTTAGCTGATGTTGGCTATCCTGCTGTACTAACCATCATAAACTTAGCTGATGTTGGCTATCCTGCTGTACTAACCATCATAAACTTAGCTGATGTTGGCTATCCTGATGTACTAACCATCATAAACTTAGCTGATGTTGGCTATCCTGATGTACTAACCATCAGAAACTTAACTGATGTTGGCTATCCAGCTGTACTAACCATCATCAACTTAGCTGATGTTGGCTATCCTGATGTACTAACCATCATAAATTTAGCTGATGTTGGCTATCCTGATGTACTAACCATCATAAACTTAGCTGATGTTGGCTATCCTGATGTACTAACCATCATAAACTTAGCTGATGTTGGCTATCCTGATGTACTAACCATCATAAACTTAGCTGATGTTGGCTATCCTGCTGTACTAACCATCATAAACTTAACTGATGTTGGCTATACAATTATTAGTACTAACCATCATAAACTTAGCTGATGTTGGCTATCCTGATGTACTAACCATCAGAAACTTAGCTGATGTTGGCTATCCTGCTGTACTAACCATCATAAACTTAGCTGATGTTGGCTATCCTGATGTACTAACCATCATAAACTTAGCTGATGTTGGCTATCCTGATGTACTAACCATCATAAACTTAACTGATGTTGGCTATCCTGCTGTACTAACCATCATAAACTTAGCTGATGTTGGCTATCCTGATGTACTAACCATCATAAACTTAGCTGATGTTGGCTATCCTGATGTACTAACCATCAGAAACTTAGCTGATGTTGGCTATCCTGATGTACTAACCATCATAAACTTAACTGATGTTGGCTATCCTGCTGTACTAACCATCATAAAATTAGCTGATGTTGGCTATCCTGATGTACTAACCATCATAAACTTAGCTGATGTTGGCTATCCTGATGTACTAACGATCAGAAACTTAGCTGATGTTGGCTATCCTGATGTACTAACCATCATAAACTTAGCTGATGTTGGCTATTCTGCTGTACTAACCATCATAAACTTAGCTGATGTTGGCTATCCTGCTGTACTAACCATCATAAACTTAACTGATGTTGGCTATACAATTATTAGCACTAACCATCATAAACTTAACTGATGTTGGCTATCCTGATGTACTAACCATCAGAAACTTAGCTGATGTTGGCTATCCTGCTGTACTAACCATCATAAACTTAGCTGATGTTGGCTATCCTGCTGTACTAACCATCATCAACTTAGCTGATGTTGGCTATCCTGCTGTACTAACCATCATAAACTTAGCTGATGTTGGCTATCCTGATGTACTAACCATCATAAACTTAGCTGATGTTGGCTATCCTGCTGTACTAACCATCATCAACTTAGCTGATGTTGGCTATCCTGCTGTACTAACCATCATAAACTTAGCTGATGTTGGCTATCCTGCTGTACTAACCATCATCAACTTAGCTGATGTTGGCTATCCTGCTGTACTAACCATCATAAACTTAGCTGATGTTGGCTATCCTGATGTACTAACCATCAGAAACTTAACTGATGTTGGCTATCCTGCTGTACTAACCATCATCAACTTAGCTGATGTTGGCTATCCTGATGTACTAACCATCATAAATTTAGCTGATGTTGGCTATCCTGATGTACTAACCATCATAAACTTAGCTGATGTTGGCTATCCTGATGTACTAACCATCATAAACTTAACTGATGTTGGCTATCCTGATGTACTAACCATCATAAACTTAGCTGATGTTGGCTATCCTGCTGTACTAACCATCATAAACTTAGCTGATGTTGGCTATCCTGATGTACTAACCATCATAAACTTAGCTGATGTTGGCTATCCTGCTGTACTAACCATCATAAACTTAGCTGATGTTGGCTATCCTGCTGTACTAACCATCATAAACTTAGCTGATGTTGGCTATCCTGATGTACTAACCATCATAAACTTAGCTGATGTTGGCTATCCTGCTGTACTAACCATCATAAACTTAGCTGATGTTGGCTATCCTGATGTACTAACCATCATCAACTTAGCTGATGTTGGCTATCCTGCTGTACTAACCATCATAAACTTAGCTGATGTTGGCTATCCTGATGTACTAACCATAATAAACTTAGCTGATGTTGGCTATCCTGATGTACTAACCATCATAAACTTAGCTGATGTTGGCTATCCTGATGTACTAACCATCATAAATATAGCTGATGTTGGCTATCCTGCTGTACTAACCATCATAAACTTAACTGATGTTGGCTATCCTGATGTACTAACCATCAGAAACTTAGCTGATGTTGGCTATCCTGATGTACTAACCATCATAAACTTAGCTGATGTTGGCTATCCTGCTGTACTAACCATCATAAACTTAGCTGATGTTGGCTATCCTGCTGTACTAACCATCATAAACTTAGCTGATGTTGGCTATCCTGCTGTACTAACCATCATAAACTTAGCTGATGTTGGCTATCCTGATGTACTAACCATCATAAACTTAACTGATGTTGGCTATCCAGCTGTACTAACCATCATCAACTTAGCTGATGTTGGCTATCCTGATGTACTAACCATCATAAATTTAGCTGATGTTGGCTATCCTGATGTACTAACCATCATAAACTTAGCTGATGTTGGCTATCCTGATGTACTAACCATCATAAACTTAACTGATGTTGGCTATCCTGATGTACTAACCATCATAAACTTAGCTGATGTTGGCTATCCTGCTGTACTAACCATCATAAACTTAACTGATGTTGGCTATACAATTATTAGTACTAACCATCATAAACTTAGCTGATGTTGGCTATCCTGATGTACTAACCATCATAAACTTAGCTGATGTTGGCTATCCTGATGTACTAACCATCATAAACTTAGCTGATGTTGGCTATCCTGATGTACTAACCATCATAAACTTAGCTGATGTTGGCTATCCTGATGTACTAACCATCATAAACTTAGCTGATGTTGGCTATCCTGCTGTACTAACCATCATAAACTTAGCTGATGTTGGCTATCCTGCTGTACTAACCATCATAAACTTAGCTGATGTTGGCTATCCTGCTGTACTAACCATCAGAAACTTAGCTGATGTTGGCTATCCTGATGTACTAACCATCATAAACTTAGCTGATGTTGGCTATCCTGATGTACTAACCATCATAAACTTAGCTGATGTTGGCTATCCTGATGTACTAACCATCAGAAACTTAGCTGATGTTGGCTATCCTGATGTACTAACCATCAGAAACCTAGTTGATGTTGGCTATCCTGATGTACTAACCATCATAAACTTAGCTGATGTTGGCTATCCTGCTGTACTAACCATCATAAACTTAGCTGATGTTGGCTATCCTGATGTACTAACCATCATAAACTTAGCTGATGTTGGCTATCCTGCTGTACTAACCATCATAAACTTAGCTGATGTTGGCTATCCTGCTGTAATAACCATCATAAACTTAGCTGATGTTGGCTATCCTGATGTACTAACCATCATAAACTTAGCTGATGTTGGCTATCCTGCTGTACTAACCATCATAACCTTAGCTGATGTTGGCTATCCTGATGTACTAACCATCATCAACTTAGCTGATGTTGGCTATCCTGCTGTACTAACCATCATAAACTTAGCTGATGTTGGCTATCCTGATGTACTAACCATAATAAACTTAGCTGATGTTGGCTATCCTGATGTACTAACCATCATAAATATAGCTGATGTTGGCTATCCTGCTGTACTAACCATCATAAACTTAGCTGATGTTGGCTATCCTGCTGTACTAACCATCAGAAACTTAGCTGATGTTGGCTATCCTGATGTACTAACCATCATAAACTTAGCTGATGTTGGCTATCCTGATGTACTAACCATCATAAACTTAGCTGATGTTGGCTATCCTGATGTACTAACCATCAGAAACTTAGCTGATGTTGGCTATCCTGATGTACTAACCATCAGAAACCTAGTTGATGTTGGCTATCCTGATGTACTAACCATCATAAACTTAGCTGATGTTGGCTATCCTGCTGTACTAACCATCATAAACTTAGCTGATGTTGGCTATCCTGATGTACTAACCATCATAAACTTAGCTGATGTTGGCTATCCTGCTGTACTAACCATCATAAACTTAGCTGATGTTGGCTATCCTGCTGTACTAACCATCATAAACTTAGCTGATGTTGGCTATCCTGATGTACTAACCATCATAAACTTAGCTGATGTTGGCTATCCTGCTGTACTAACCATCATAAACTTAGCTGATGTTGGCTATCCTGATGTACTAACCATCATCAACTTAGCTGATGTTGGCTATCCTGCTGTACTAACCATCATAAACTTAGCTGATGTTGGCTATCCTGATGTACTAACCATAATAAACTTAGCTGATGTTGGCTATCCTGATGTACTAACCATCATAAACTTAGCTGATGTTGGCTATCCTGATGTACTAACCATCATAAATATAGCTGATGTTGGCTATCCTGCTGTACTAACCATCATAAACTTAACTGATGTTGGCTATCCTGCTGTACTAACCATCATAAACTTAGCTGATGTTGGCTATCCTGTTGTACTAACCATCATAAACTTAGCTGATGTTGGCTATCCTGATGTACTAACCATCAGAAACTTAGCTGATGTTGGCTATCGTGATGTACTAACCATCATAAACTTAGCTGATGTTGGCTATCCTGCTGTACTAACCATCATAAACTTAGCTGATGTTGGCTATCCTGCTGTACTAACCATCATAAACTTAGCTGATGTTGGCTATCCTGATGTACTAACCATCATAAACTTAGCTGATGTTGGCTATCCTGATGTACTAACCATCAGAAACTTAACTGATGTTGGCTATCCAGCTGTACTAACCATCATCAACTTAGCTGATGTTGGCTATCCTGATGTACTAACCATCATAAATTTAGCTGATGTTGGCTATCCTGATGTACTAACCATCATAAACTTAGCTGATGTTGGCTATCCTGATGTACTAACCATCATAAACTTAGCTGATGTTGGCTATCCTGATGTACTAACCATCATAAACTTAGCTGATGTTGGCTATCCTGCTGTACTAACCATCATAAACTTAACTGATGTTGGCTATACAATTATTAGTACTAACCATCATAAACTTAGCTGATGTTGGCTATCCTGATGTACTAACCATCAGAAACTTAGCTGATGTTGGCTATCCTGCTGTACTAACCATCATAAACTTAGCTGATGTTGGCTATCCTGATGTACTAACCATCATAAACTTAGCTGATGTTGGCTATCCTGATGTACTAACCATCATAAACTTAACTGATGTTGGCTATCCTGCTGTACTAACCATCATAAACTTAGCTGATGTTGGCTATCCTGATGTACTAACCATCATAAACTTAGCTGATGTTGGCTATCCTGATGTACTAACCATCAGAAACTTAGCTGATGTTGGCTATCCTGATGTACTAACCATCATAAACTTAACTGATGTTGGCTATCCTGCTGTACTAACCATCATAAAATTAGCTGATGTTGGCTATCCTGATGTACTAACCATCATAAACTTAGCTGATGTTGGCTATCCTGATGTACTAACGATCAGAAACTTAGCTGATGTTGGCTATCCTGATGTACTAACCATCATAAACTTAGCTGATGTTGGCTATTCTGCTGTACTAACCATCATAAACTTAGCTGATGTTGGCTATCCTGCTGTACTAACCATCATAAACTTAACTGATGTTGGCTATACAATTATTAGCACTAACCATCATAAACTTAACTGATGTTGGCTATCCTGATGTACTAACCATCAGAAACTTAGCTGATGTTGGCTATCCTGCTGTACTAACCATCATAAACTTAGCTGATGTTGGCTATCCTGCTGTACTAACCATCATCAACTTAGCTGATGTTGGCTATCCTGCTGTACTAACCATCATAAACTTAGCTGATGTTGGCTATCCTGATGTACTAACCATCATAAACTTAGCTGATGTTGGCTATCCTGCTGTACTAACCATCATCAACTTAGCTGATGTTGGCTATCCTGCTGTACTAACCATCATAAACTTAGCTGATGTTGGCTATCCTGCTGTACTAACCATCATCTACTTAGCTGATGTTGGCTATCCTGCTGTACTAACCATCATAAACTTAGCTGATGTTGGCTATCCTGATGTACTAACCATCAGAAACTTAACTGATGTTGGCTATCCTGCTGTACTAACCATCATCAACTTAGCTGATGTTGGCTATCCTGATGTACTAACCATCATAAATTTAGCTGATGTTGGCTATCCTGATGTACTAACCATCATAAACTTAGCTGATGTTGGCTATCCTGATGTACTAACCATCATAAACTTAACTGATGTTGGCTATCCTGATGTACTAACCATCATAAACTTAGCTGATGTTGGCTATCCTGCTGTACTAACCATCATAAACTTAGCTGATGTTGGCTATCCTGATGTACTAACCATCATAAACTTAGCTGATGTTGGCTATCCTGCTGTACTAACCATCATAAACTTAGCTGATGTTGGCTATCCTGCTGTACTAACCATCATAAACTTAGCTGATGTTGGCTATCCTGATGTACTAACCATCATAAACTTAGCTGATGTTGGCTATCCTGCTGTACTAACCATCATAAACTTAGCTGATGTTGGCTATCCTGATGTACTAACCATCATCAACTTAGCTGATGTTGGCTATCCTGCTGTACTAACCATCATAAACTTAGCTGATGTTGGCTATCCTGATGTACTAACCATAATAAACTTAGCTGATGTTGGCTATCCTGATGTACTAACCATCATAAACTTAGCTGATGTTGGCTATCCTGATGTACTAACCATCATAAATATAGCTGATGTTGGCTATCCTGCTGTACTAACCATCATAAACTTAACTGATGTTGGCTATCCTGATGTACTAACCATCAGAAACTTAGCTGATGTTGGCTATCCTGATGTACTAACCATCATAAACTTAGCTGATGTTGGCTATCCTGCTGTACTAACCATCATAAACTTAGCTGATGTTGGCTATCCTGCTGTACTAACCATCATAAACTTAGCTGATGTTGGCTATCCTGCTGTACTAACCATCATAAACTTAGCTGATGTTGGCTATCCTGATGTACTAACCATCATAAACTTAACTGATGTTGGCTATCCAGCTGTACTAACCATCATCAACTTAGCTGATGTTGGCTATCCTGATGTACTAACCATCATAAATTTAGCTGATGTTGGCTATCCTGATGTACTAACCATCATAAACTTAGCTGATGTTGGCTATCCTGATGTACTAACCATCATAAACTTAACTGATGTTGGCTATCCTGATGTACTAACCATCATAAACTTAGCTGATGTTGGCTATCCTGCTGTACTAACCATCATAAACTTAACTGATGTTGGCTATACAATTATTAGTACTAACCATCATAAACTTAGCTGATGTTGGCTATCCTGATGTACTAACCATCAGAAACTTAGCTGATGTTGGCTATCCTGCTGTACTAACCATCATAAACTTAGCTGATGTTGGCTATCCTGCTGTACTAACCATCATAAACTTAGCTGATGTTGGCTATCCTGATGTACTAACCATCATAAACTTAACTGATGTTGGCTATCCTGCTGTACTAACCATCATAAACTTAGCTGATGTTGGCTATCCTGATGTACTAACCATCATAAACTTAGCTGATGTTGGCTATCCTGATGTACTAACCATCATAAACTTAGCTGATGTTGGCTATCCTGATGTACTAACCATCATAAACTTAACTGATGTTGGCTATCCTGCTGTACTAACCATCATAAAATTAGCTGATGTTGGCTATCCTGATGTACTAACCATCATAAACTTAGCTGATGTTGGCTATCCTGATGTACTAACGATCAGAAACTTAGCTGATGTTGGCTATCCTGATGTACTAACCATCATAAACTTAGCTGATGTTGGCTATTCTGCTGTACTAACCATCATAAACTTAGCTGATGTTGGCTATCCTGCTGTACTAACCATCATAAACTTAACTGATGTTGGCTATACAATTATTAGCACTAACCATCATAAACTTAACTGATGTTGGCTATCCTGATGTACTAACCATCAGAAACTTAGCTGATGTTGGCTATCCTGCTGTACTAACCATCATAAACTTAGCTGATGTTGGCTATCCTGCTGTACTAACCATCATCAACTTAGCTGATGTTGGCTATCCTGCTGTACTAACCATCATAAACTTAGCTGATGTTGGCTATCCTGATGTACTAACCATCATAAACTTAGCTGATGTTGGCTATCCTGCTGTACTAACCATCATCAACTTAGCTGATGTTGGCTATCCTGCTGTACTAACCATCATAAACTTAGCTGATGTTGGCTATCCTGCTGTACTAACCATCATCAACTTAGCTGATGTTGGCTATCCTGCTGTACTAACCATCATAAACTTAGCTGATGTTGGCTATCCTGATGTACTAACCATCAGAAACTTAACTGATGTTGGCTATCCTGCTGTACTAACCATCATCAACTTAGCTGATGTTGGCTATCCTGATGTACTAACCATCATAAATTTAGCTAATGTTGGCTATCCTGATGTACTAACCATCATAAACTTAGCTGATGTTGGCTATCCTGATGTACTAACCATCATAAACTTAACTGATGTTGGCTATCCTGATGTACTAACCATCATAAACTTAGCTGATGTTGGCTATCCTGCTGTACTAACCATCATAAACTTAACTGATGTTGGCTATACAATTATTAGTACTAACCATCATAAACTTAGCTGATGTTGGCTATCCTGATGTACTAACCATCAGAAACTTAGCTGATGTTGGCTATCCTGCTGTACTAACCATCATAAACTTAGCTGATGTTGGCTATCCTGATGTACTAACCATCATAAACTTAGCTGATGTTGGCTATCCTGATGTACTAACCATCATAAACTTAACTGATGTTGGCTATCCTGCTGTACTAACCATCATAAACTTAGCTGATGTTGGCTATCCTGATGTACTAACCATCATAAACTTAGCTGATGTTGGCTATCCTGATGTACTAACCATCAGAAACTTAGCTGATGTTGGCTATCCTGATGTACTAACCATCATAAACTTAACTGATGTTGGCTATCCTGCTGTACTAACCATCATAAAATTAGCTGATGTTGGCTATCCTGATGTACTAACCATCATAAACTTAGCTGATGTTGGCTATCCTGATGTACTAACCATCAGAAACTTAGCTGATGTTGGCTATCCTGATGTACTAACCATCATAAACTTAGCTGATGTTGGCTATCCTGCTGTACTAACCATCATAAACTTAGCTGATGTTGGCTATCCTGCTGTACTAACCATCATAAACTTAACTGATGTTGGCTATACAATTATTAGCACTAACCATCATAAACTAAACTGATGTTGGCTATCCTGATGTACTAACCATCAGAAACTTAGCTGATGTTGGCTATCCTGCTGTACTAACCATCATAAACTTAGCTGATGTTGGCTATCCTGCTGTACTAACCATCATCAACTTAGCTGATGTTGGCTATCCTGCTGTACTAACCATCATAAACTTAGCTGATGTTGGCTATCCTGATGTACTAACCATCATAAACTTAGCTGATGTTGGCTATCCTGCTGTACTAACCATCATCAACTTAGCTGATGTTGGCTATCCTGCTGTACTAACCATCATAAACTTAGCTGATGTTGGCTATCCTGCTGTACTAACCATCATCAACTTAGCTGATGTTGGCTATCCTGCTGTACTAACCATCATAAACTTAGCTGATGTTGGCTATCCTGATGTACTAACCATCAGAAACTTAGCTGATGTTGGCTATCCTGCTGTACTAACCATCATAAACTTAGCTGATGTTGGCTATCCTGCTGTACTAACCATCATAAACTTAGCTGATGTTGGCTATCCTGATGTACTAACCATCATAAACTTAGCTGATGTTGGCTATCCTGATGTACTAACCATCATAAACTTAGCTGATGTTGGCTATCCTGATGTACTAACCATCATAAACTTAGCTGATGTTGGCTATCCTGATGTACTAACCATCATAAACTTAGCTGATGTTGGCTATCCTGATGTACTAACCATCATAAACTTAGCTGATGTTGGCTATCCTGATGTACTAACCATCATAAACTTAGCTGATGTTGGCTATCCTGATGTACTAACCATCATAAACTTAGCTGATGTTGGCTATCCTGCTGTACTAACCATCATAAACTTAGCTGATGTTGGCTATCCTGCTGTACTAACCATCATAAACTTAGCTGATGTTGGCTATCCTGCTGTACTAACCATCAGAAACTTAGCTGATGTTGGCTATCCTGATGTACTAACCATCATAAACTTAGCTGATGTTGGCTATCCTGATGTACTAACCATCATAAACTTAGCTGATGTTGGCTATCCTGATGTACTAACCATCAGAAACTTAGCTGATGTTGGCTATCCTGATGTACTAACCATCAGAAACCTAGTTGATGTTGGCTATCCTGATGTACTAACCATCATAAACTTAGCTGATGTTGGCTATCCTGCTGTACTAACCATCATAAACTTAGCTGATGTTGGCTATCCTGATGTACTAACCATCATAAACTTAGCTGATGTTGGCTATCCTGCTGTACTAACCATCATAAACTTAGCTGATGTTGGCTATCCTGCTGTAATAACCATCATAAACTTAGCTGATGTTGGCTATCCTGATGTACTAACCATCATAAACTTAGCTGATGTTGGCTATCCTGCTGTACTAACCATCATAACCTTAGCTGATGTTGGCTATCCTGATGTACTAACCATCATAACCTTAGCTGATGTTGGCTATCCTGATGTACTAACCATCATCAACTTAGCTGATGTTGGCTATCCTGCTGTACTAACCATCATAAACTTAGCTGATGTTGGCTATCCTGATGTACTAACCATAATAAACTTTGCTGATGTTGGCTATCCTGATGTACTAACCATCATAAATATAGCTGATGTTGGCTATCCTGCTGTACTAACCATCATAAACTTAACTGATGTTGGCTATCCTGCTGTACTAACCATCATAAACTTAGCTGATGTTGGCTATCCTGTTGTACTAACCATCATAAACTTAGCTGATGTTGGCTATCCTGATGTACTAACCATCAGAAACTTAGCTGATGTTGGCTATCCTGATGTACTAACCATCCTAAACTTAGCTGATGTTGGCTATCCTGCTGTACTAACCATCATAAACTTAGCTGATGTTGGCTATCCTGCTGTACTAACCATCATAAACTTAGCTGATGTTGGCTATCCTGATGTACTAACCATCATAAACTTAGCTGATGTTGGCTATCCTGATGTACTAACCATCAGAAACTTAGCTGATGTTGGCTATCCTGCTGTACTAACCATCATAAATTTAGCTGATGTTGGCTATCCTGCTGTACTAACCATCATAAACTTAGCTGATGTTGGCTATCCTGATGTACTAACCATCAGAAACTTAGCTGATGTTGGCTATCCTGCTGTACTAACCATCATCAACTTAGCTGATGTTGGCTATCCTGATGTACTAACCATCATAAATTTAGCTGATGTTGGCTATCCTGATGTACTAACCATCATAAACTTAGCTGATGTTGGCTATCCTGATGTACTAACCATCATAAACTTAACTGATGTTGGCTATCCTGATGTACTAACCATCATAAACTTAGCTGATGTTGGCTATCCTGCTGTACTAACCATCATAAACTTAACTGATGTTGGCTATACAATTATTAGTACTAACCATCATAAACTTAGCTGATGTTGGCTATCCTGATGTACTAACCATCAGAAACTTAGCTGATGTTGGCTATCCTGCTGTACTAACCATCATAAACTTAGCTGATGTTGGCTATCCTGATGTACTAACCATCATAAACTTAGCTGATGTTGGCTATCCTGATGTACTAACCATCAGAAACTTAGCTGATGTTGGCTATCCTGATGTACTAACCATCAGAAACTTAGCTGATGTTGACTATCCTGATGTACAAACCATCATAAACTTAACTGATGTTGGCTATCCTGCTGTACTAACCATCATAAACTTAGCTGATGTTGGCTATCCTGATGTACTAACCATCATAAACTTAGCTGATGTTGGCTATCCTGATGTACTAACCATCAGAAACTTAGCTGATGTTGGCTATCCTGATGTACTAACCATCAGAAACTTAGCTGATGTTGGCTATCCTGATGTACTAACCATCAGAAACTTAGCTGATGTTGGCTATCCTGATGTACTAACCATCAGAAACTTAGCTGATGTTGACTATCCTGATGTACTAACCATCATAAACTTAACTGATGTTGGCTATCCTGCTGTACTAACCATCATAAACTTAGCTGATGTTGGCTATCCTGATGTACTAACCATCATAAACTTAGCTGATGTTGGCTATCCTGATGTACTAACCATCAGAAACTTAGCTGATGTTGGCTATCCTGATGTACTAACCATCATAAACTTAACTGATGTTGGCTATCCTGCTGTACTAACCATCTTAAACTTAGCTGATGTTGGCTATCCTGATGTACTAACCATCATAAACTTAGCTGATGTTGGCTATCCTGATGTACTAACCATCAGAAACTTAGCTGATGTTGGTTATCCTGATGTACTAACCATCATAAACTTAGCTGATGTTGGCTATCCTGCTGTACTAACCATCATAAACTTAGCTGATGTTGGCTATCCTGCTGTACTAACCATCATAAACTTAACTCATGTTGGCTATACAATTATTAGCACTAACCATCATAAACTTAACTGATGTTGGCTATCCTGATGTACTAACCATCAGAAACTTAGCTGATGTTGGCTATCCTGCTGTACTAACCATCATAAACTTAGCTGATGTTGGCTATCCTGCTGTACTAACCATCATCAACTTAGCTGATGTTGGCTATCCTGCTGTACTAACCATCATAAACTTAGCTGATGTTGGCTATCCTGATGTACTAACCATCATAAACTTAGCTGATGTTGGCTACCCTGCTGTACTAACCATCATCAACTTAGCTGATGTTGGCTATCCTGCTGTACTAACCATCATAAACTTAGCTGATGTTGGCTATCCTGCTGTACTAACCATCATCAACTTAGCTGATGTTGGCTATCCTGCTGTACTAACCATCATAAACTTAGCTGATGTTGGCTATCCTGATGTACTAACCATCAGAAACTTAGCTGATGTTGGCTATCCTGCTGTACTAACCATCATAAACTTAGCTGATGTTGGCTATCCTGCTGTACTAACCATCATAAACTTAGCTGATGTTGGCTATCCTGATGTACTAACCATCATAAACTTAGCTGATGTTGGCTATCCTGATGTACTAACCATCAGAAACTTAGCTGATGTTGGCTATCCTGATGTACTAACCATCATAAACTTAGCTGATGTTGGCTATCCTGATGTACTAACCATCAGAAACTTAGCTGATGTTGGCTATCCTGATGTACTAACCATCAGAAACTTAGCTGATGTTGGCTATCCTGATGTACTAACCATCAGAAACTTAGCTGATGTTGGCTATCCTGATGTACTAACCATCATAAACTTAGCTGATGTTGGCTATCCTGCTGTACTAACCATCAGAAACTTAGCTGATGTTGGCTATCCTGATGTACTAACCATCATAAACTTAGCTGATGTTGGCTATCCTGCTGTACTAACCATCATAAACTTAGCTGATGTTGGCTATCCTGCTGTACTAACCATCATAAACTTAGCTGATGTTGGCTATCCTGATGTACAAACATCAGAAACTTAGCTGATGTTGGCTATCCTGCTGTACTAACCATCATAAACTTAGCTGATGTTGGCTATCCTGCTGTACTAACCATAATAAACTTTGCTGATGTTGGCTATCCTGATGTACTAACCATCATAAATATAGCTGATGTTGGCTATCCTGCTGTACTAACCATCATAAACTTAACTGATGTTGGCTATCCTGCTGTACTAACCATCATAAACTTAGCTGATGTTGGCTATCCTGTTGTACTAACCATCATAAACTTAGCTGATGTTGGCTATCCTGATGTACTAACCATCAGAAACTTAGCTGATGTTGGCTATCCTGATGTACTAACCATCCTAAACTTAGCTGATGTTGGCTATCCTGCTGTACTAACCATCATAAACTTAGCTGATGTTGGCTATCCTGCTGTACTAACCATCATAAACTTAGCTGATGTTGGCTATCCTGATGTACTAACCATCATAAACTTAGCTGATGTTGGCTATCCTGATGTACTAACCATCAGAAACTTAGCTGATGTTGGCTATCCTGCTGTACTAACCATCATAAATTTAGCTGATGTTGGCTATCCTGCTGTACTAACCATCATAAACTTAGCTGATGTTGGCTATCCTGATGTACTAACCATCAGAAACTTAGCTGATGTTGGCTATCCTGCTGTACTAACCATCATCAACTTAGCTGATGTTGGCTATCCTGATGTACTAACCATCATAAATTTAGCTGATGTTGGCTATCCTGATGTACTAACCATCATAAACTTAGCTGATGTTGGCTATCCTGATGTACTAACCATCATAAACTTAACTGATGTTGGCTATCCTGATGTACTAACCATCATAAACTTAGCTGATGTTGGCTATCCTGCTGTACTAACCATCATAAACTTAACTGATGTTGGCTATACAATTATTAGTACTAACCATCATAAACTTAGCTGATGTTGGCTATCCTGATGTACTAACCATCAGAAACTTAGCTGATGTTGGCTATCCTGCTGTACTAACCATCATAAACTTAGCTGATGTTGGCTATCCTGATGTACTAACCATCATAAACTTAGCTGATGTTGGCTATCCTGATGTACTAACCATCAGAAACTTAGCTGATGTTGGCTATCCTGATGTACTAACCATCAGAAACTTAGCTGATGTTGACTATCCTGATGTACAAACCATCATAAACTTAACTGATGTTGGCTATCCTGCTGT
Source organism: Bathymodiolus septemdierum (assembly GCA_963383655.1). Classification (NCBI taxonomy): domain Eukaryota; kingdom Metazoa; phylum Mollusca; class Bivalvia; order Mytilida; family Modiolidae; genus Bathymodiolus; species Bathymodiolus septemdierum. The sequence continues at coordinate 949,952 of OY726522.1, read as the reverse complement.
ACTAACCATCATAAACTTAGCTGATGTTGGCTATCCTGATGTACTAACCATCATAAACTTAGCTGATGTTGGCTATCCTGATGTACTAACCATCAGAAACTTAGCTGATGTTGGCTATCCTGATGTACTAACCATCAGAAACTTAGCTGATGTTGGCTATCCTGATGTACTAACCATCAGAAACTTAGCTGATGTTGGCTATCCTGATGTACTAACCATCAGAAACTTAGCTGATGTTGACTATCCTGATGTACTAACCATCATAAACTTAACTGATGTTGGCTATCCTGCTGTACTAACCATCATAAACTTAGCTGATGTTGGCTATCCTGATGTACTAACCATCATAAACTTAGCTGATGTTGGCTATCCTGATGTACTAACCATCAGAAACTTAGCTGATGTTGGCTATCCTGATGTACTAACCATCATAAACTTAACTGATGTTGGCTATCCTGCTGTACTAACCATCTTAAACTTAGCTGATGTTGGCTATCCTGATGTACTAACCATCATAAACTTAGCTGATGTTGGCTATCCTGATGTACTAACCATCAGAAACTTAGCTGATGTTGGTTATCCTGATGTACTAACCATCATAAACTTAGCTGATGTTGGCTATCCTGCTGTACTAACCATCATAAACTTAGCTGATGTTGGCTATCCTGCTGTACTAACCATCATAAACTTAACTCATGTTGGCTATACAATTATTAGCACTAACCATCATAAACTTAACTGATGTTGGCTCTCCTGATGTACTAACCATCAGAAACTTAGCTGATGTTGGCTATCCTGCTGTACTAACCATCATAAACTTAGCTGATGTTGGCTATCCTGCTGTACTAACCATCATCAACTTAGCTGATGTTGGCTATCCTGCTGTACTAACCATCATAAACTTAGCTGATGTTGGCTATCCTGATGTACTAACCATCATAAACTTAGCTGATGTTGGCTACCCTGCTGTACTAACCATCATCAACTTAGCTGATGTTGGCTATCCTGCTGTACTAACCATCATAAACTTAGCTGATGTTGGCTATCCTGCTGTACTAACCATCATCAACTTAGCTGATGTTGGCTATCCTGCTGTACTAACCATCATAAACTTAGCTGATGTTGGCTATCCTGATATACTAACCATCAGAAACTTAGCTGATGTTGGCTATCCTGCTGTACTAACCATCATAAACTTAGCTGATGTTGGCTATCCTGCTGTACTAACCATCATAAACTTAGCTGATGTTGGCTATCCTGATGTACTAACCATCATAAACTTAGCTGATGTTGGCTATCCTGATGTACTAACCATCAGAAACTTAGCTGATGTTGGCTATCCTGATGTACTAACCATCATAAACTTAGCTGATGTTGGCTATCCTGATGTACTAACCATCAGAAACTTAGCTGATGTTGGCTATCCTGATGTACTAACCATCAGAAACTTAGCTGATGTTGGCTATCCTGATGTACTAACCATCAGAAACTTAGCTGATGTTGGCTATCCTGATGTACTAACCATCATAAACTTAGCTGATGTTGGCTATCCTGCTGTACTAACCATCAGAAACTTAGCTGATGTTGGCTATCCTGATGTACTAACCATCATAAACTTAGCTGATGTTGGCTATCCTGCTGTACTAACCATCATAAACTTAGCTGATGTTGGCTATCCTGCTGTACTAACCATCATAAACTTAGCTGATGTTGGCTATCCTGATGTACAAACATCAGAAACTTAGCTGATGTTGGCTATCCTGCTGTACTAACCATCATAAACTTAGCTGATGTTGGCTATCCTGATGTACTAACCATCATAAACTTAGCTGATGTTGGCTATCCTGATGTACTAACCATCATAAACTTAGCTGATGTTGGCTATCCTGATGTACTAACCATCAGAAACTTAGCTGATGTTGGCTATCCTGCTGTACTAACCATCATAAACTTAACTGATGTTGGCTATACAATTATTAGTACTAACCATCATAAACTTAGCTGATGTTGGCTATCCTGATGTACTAACCATCATAAACTTAGCTGATGTTGGCTATCCTGATGTACTAACCATCATAAACTTAGCTGATGTTGGCTATCCTGATGTACTAACCATCATAAACTTAGCTGATGTTGGCTATCCTGCTGTACTAACCATCAGAAACTTAGCTGATGTTGGCTATCCTGATGTACTAACCATCATAAATTTAGCTGATGTTGGCTATCCTGCTGTACTAACCATCATAAACTTAGCTGATGTTGGCTATCCTGATGTACTAACCATCATAAACGTAGCTGATGTTGGCTATACTGCTGTACTAACCATCAGAAACTTAGCTGATGTTGGCTATCCTGATGTATTAACCATCATAAACTTAGCTGATGTTGGCTATCCTGCTGTACTAACCATCATAAACTTAACTGATGTTGGCTATCCTGCTGTACTAACCATCATAAACTTAGCTGATGTTGGCTATCCTGCTGTACTAACCATCATAAACTTAACTGATGTTGGCTATACAATTATTAGTACTAACCATCAGAAACTTAGCTGATGTTGGCTATCCTGCTGTACTAACCATCATAAACTTAGCTGATGTTGGCTATCCTGATGTACTAACCATCAGAAACTTAGCTGATGTTGGCTATCCTGCTGTACTAACCATCATAAACTTAGCTGATGTTGGCTATCCTGATGTACTAACCATCATAAACTTAGCTGATGTTGGCTATCCTGATGTACTAACCATCATAAACTTAGCTGATGTTGGCTATCCTGATGTACTAACCATCAGAAACTTAGCTGATGTTGGCTATCCTGATGTACTAACCATCAGAAACTTAGCTGATGTTGGCTATCCTGATGTACTAACCATCATAAACTTAGCTGATGTTGTCTATCCTGATGTACTAACCATCAGAAACTTAGCTGATGTTGGCTATCCTGATGTACTAACCATCATAAACTTAACTGATGTTGGCTATACAATTATTAGTACTAACCATCATAAACTTAGCTGATGTTGGCTATCCTGCTGTACTAACCATCATAAACTTAGCTGATGTTGGCTATCCTGCTGTACTAACCATCATAAACTTAGCTGATGTTGGCTATCCTGCTGTACTAACCATCATAAACTTAACTGATGTTGGCTATCCTGATGTACTAACCATCATAAACTTAGCTGATGTTGGCTATCCTGATGTACTAACCATCATAAACTTAGCTGATGTTGGCTATCCTGCTGTACTAACCATCATAAACTTAGCTGATGTTGGCTATCCTGATGTACTAACCATCATAAACTTAGCTGATGTTGGCTATCCTGCTGTACTAACCATCATAAACTTAACTGATGTTGGCTATCCTGATGTACTAACCATCATAAACTTAGCTGATGTTGGCTATCCTGATGTACTAACCATCATAAACTTAGCTGATGTTGGCTATCCTGCTGTACTAACCATCATAAACTTAGCTGATGTTGGCTATCCTGCTGTACTAACCATCATAAAGTTAGCTGATGTTGGCTATCCTGCTGTACTAACCATCATAAAGTTAGCTGATGTTGGCTATCCTGATGTACTAACCATCATAAACTTAGCTGATGTTGGCTATCCTGATGTACTAACCATCATAAACTTAGCTGATGTTGGCTATCCTGATGTACTAACCATCATAAACTTAGCTGATGTTGGCTATCCTGCTGTACTAACCATCATAAACTTAGCTGATGTTGGCTATCCTGATGTACTAACCATCATAAACTTAGCTGATGTTGGCTATCCTGATGTACTAACCATCATAAACTTAGCTGATGTTGGCTATCCTGATGTACTAACCATCATAAACTTAGCTGATGTTGGCTATCCTGATGTACTAACCATCATAAACTTAGCTGATGTTGGCTATCCTGCTGTACTAACCATCATAAACTTAGCTGATGTTGGCTATACAATTATTAGTACTAACCATCATAAACTTAGCTGATGTTGGCTATCCTGCTGTACTAACCATCATAAACTTAACTGATGTTGGCTATCCTGATGTACTAACCATCATAAACTTAGCTGATGTTGGCTATCCTGATGTACTAACCATCATAAACTTAGCTGATGTTGGCTATCCTGCTGTACTAACCATCATAAACTTAGCTGATGTTGGCTATCCTGCTGTACTAACCATCATAAAGTTAGCTGATGTTGGCTATCCTGCTGTACTAACCATCATAAAGTTAGCTGATGTTGGCTATCCTGATGTACTAACCATCATAAAGTTAGCTGATGTTGGCTATCCTGATGTACTAACCATCATAAACTTAGCTGATGTTGGCTATCCTGATGTACTAACCATCATAAACTTAACTGATGTTGGCTATCCTGCTGTACTAACCATCATAAACTTAGCTGATGTTGGCTATACAATTATTAGTACTAACCATCATAAACTTAGCTGATGTTGGCTATCCTGATGTACTAACCATCATAAACTTAGCTGATGTTGGCTATCCTGATGTACTAACCATCATAAACTTAGCTGATGTTGGCTATCCTGATGTACTAACCATCATAAACTTAGCTGATGTTGGCTATCCTGCTGTACTAACCATCATAAACTTAGCTGATGTTGGCTATACAATTATTAGTACTAACCATCATAAACTTAGCTGATGTTGGCTATCCTGATGTACTAACCATCATAAACTTAGTTGATGTTGGCTATCCTGCTGTACTAACCATCATAAACTTAGCTGATGTTGGCTATCCTGCTGTACTAACCATCATAAACTTAGCTGATGTTGGCTATCCTGCTGTACTAACCATCATAAAGTTAGCTGATGTTGGCTATCCTGCTGTACTAACCATCATAAAGTTAGCTGATGTTGGCTATCCTGATGTACTAACCATCATAAAGTTAGCTGATGTTGGCTATCCTGATGTACTAACCATCATAAACTTAGCTGATGTTGGCTATACAATTATTAGTACTAACCATCATAAACTTAGCTGATGTTGGCTATCCTGATGTACTAACCATCATAAACTTAGCTGATGTTGGCTATCCTGATGTACTAACCATCATAAACTTAGCTGATGTTGGCTATACAATTATTAGTACTAACCATCATAAACTTAGCTGATGTTGGCTATCCTGATGTACTAACCATCATAAACTTAGCTGATGTTGGCTATCCTGCTGTACTAACCATCATAAACTTAGCTGATGTTGGCTATCATGATGTACTAACCATCAGAAACTTAGCTGATGTTGGCTATCCTGCTGTACTAACCATCATAAACTTAGCTGATGTTGGCTATCCTGATGTACTAACCATCATAAACTTAGCTGATGTTGGCTATCCTGATGTACTAACCATCATAAACTTAGCTGATGTTGGCTATCCTGCTGTACTAACCATCATAAACTTAGCTGATGTTGGCTATCCTGCTGTACTAACCATCATAAAGTTAGCTGATGTTGGCTATCCTGCTGTACTAACCATCATAAACTTAGCTGATGTTGGCTATCCTGCTGTACTAACCATCATAAACTTAGCTGATGTTGGCTATCCTGCTGTACTAACCATCATAAACTTAGCTGATGTTGGCTATCCTGATGTACTAACCATCATAAACTTAGCTGATGTTGGCTATCCTGATGTACTAACCATCATAAACTTAGCTAATGTTGGCTATCCTGATGTACTAACCATCATAAACTTAGCTGATGTTGGCTATCCTACTGTACTAACCATCATAAACTTAGCTGATGTTGGCTATCCTGCTGTACTAACCATCAGAAACTTAGCTGATGTTGGCTATCCTGCTGTACTAACCATCATAAACTTAGCTGATGTTGGCTATACAATTATTAGTACTAACCATCATAAACTTAGCTGATGTTGGCTATCCTGATGTACTAACCATCATAAACTTAGCTGATGTTGGCTATCCTGATGTACTAACCATCAGAAACTTAGCTGATGTTGGCTATCCTGCTGTACTAACCATCAGAAACTTAGCTGATGTTGGCTATCCTGCTGTACTAACCATCAGAAACTTAGCTGATGTTGGCTATCCTGCTGTACTAACCATCATAAACTTAGCTGATGTTGGCTATACAATTATTAGTACTAACCATCATAAACTTAGCTGATGTTGGCTATCCTGCTGTACTAACCATCATAAACTTAGCTGATGTTGGCTATCCTGATGTACTAACCATCATAAACTTAGCTGATGTTGGCTATCCTGATGTACTAACCATCATAAACTTAGCTGATGTTGGCTATCCTGATGTACTAACCATCAGAAACTTAACTGATGTTGGCTATCCTGCTGTACTAACCATCATAAACTTAGCTGATGTTGGCTATACAATTATTAGTACTAACCATCATAAACTTAGCTGATGTTGGCTATCCTGATGTACTAACCATCATAAACTTAGCTGATGTTGGCTATCCTGCTGTACTAACCATCATAAACTTAGCTGATGTTGGCTATACAATTATTAGTACTAACCATCATAAACTTAGCTAATGTTGGCTATCCTGCTGTACTAACCATCATAAAGTTAGCTGATGTTGGCTATCCTGCTGTACTAACCATCATAAACTTAGCTGATGTTGGCTATCCTGATGTACTAACCATCATAAACTTAGCTGATGTTGGCTATCCTGCTGTACTAACCATCAGAAACTTAGCTGATGTTGGCTATACAATTATTAGTACTAACCATCATAAACTTAGCTGATGTTGGCTATCCTGATGTACTAACCATCATAAACTTAGCTGATGTTGGCTATCCTGATGTACTAACCATCATAAACTTAGCTGATGTTGGCTATCCTGATGTACTAACCATCATAAACTTAGCTGATGTTGGCTATCCTGCTGTACTAACCATCATAAACTTAGCTGATGTTGGCTATCCTGCTGTACTAACCATCATAAAGTTAGCTGATGTTGGCTATCCTGCTGTACTAACCATCATAAACTTAGCTGATGTTGGCTATACAATTATTAGTACTAACCATCATAAACTTAGCTGATGTTGGCTATCCTGATGTACTAACCATCAGAAACTTAGCTGATGTTGGCTATCCTGATGTACTAACCATCAGAAACTTAGCTGATGTTGGCTATCCTGCTGTACTAACCATCATAAACTTAGCTGATGTTGGCTATCCTGATGTACTAACCATCATAAACTTAGCTGATGTTGGCTATACAATTATTAGTACTAACCATCATAAACTTAGCTGATGTTGGCTATCCTGCTGTACTAACCATCATAAACTTAGCTGATGTTGACTATCCTGCTGTACTAACCATCATAAACTTAGCTGATGTTGACTATCCTGATGTACTAACCATCATAAACTTAGCTGATGTTGGCTATCCTGATGTACTAACCATCATAAACTTAGCTGATGTTGGCTATACAATTATTAGTACTAACCATCATAAACTTAGCTGATGTTGGCTATACAATTATTAGTACTAACCATCATAAACTTAGCTGATGTTGGCTATCCTGCTGTACTAACCATCAGAAACTTAGCTGATGTTGACTATCCTGCTGTACTAACCATCATAAACTTAACTGATGTTGGCTATCCTGCTGTACTAACCATCATAAACTTAGCTGATGTTGACTATCCTGCTGTACTAACCATCATAAACTTAACTGATGTTGGCTATCCTGCTGTACTAACCATCATAAACTTAGCTGATGTTGGCTATCCTGATGTACTAACCATCAGAAACTTAGCTGATGTTGGCTATCCTGATGTTCTAACCATCAGAAACTTAGCTGATGTTGGCTATCCTGCTGTACTAACCATCATAAACTTAGCTGATGTTGGCTATCCTGATGTACTAACCATCATAAACTTAGCTGATGTTGGCTATACAATTATTAGTACTAACCATCATAAACTTAGCTGATGTTGGCTATCCTGCTGTACTAACCATCAGAAACTTAGCTGATGTTGACTATCCTGCTGTACTAACCATCATAAACTTAACTGATGTTGGCTATCCTGCTGTACTAACCATCAGAAACTTAGCTGATGTTGACTATCCTGCTGTACTAACCATCATAAACTTAACTGATGTTGGCTATCCTGCTGTACTAACCATCATAAACTTAGCTGATGTTGGCTATCCTGATGTACTAACCATCAGAAACTTAGCTGATGTTGGCTATCCTGCTGTACTAACCATCATAAACTTAGCTGATGTTGGCTATACAATTATTAGTACTAACCATCATAAACTTAGCTGATGTTGGCTATCCTGATGTACTAACCATCATAAACTTAGCTGATGTTGGCTATCCTGATGTACTAACCATCAGAAACTTAGCTGATGTTGGCTATCCTGCTGTACTAACCATCATAAACTTAGCTGATGTTGGCTATACAATTATTAGTACTAACCATCATAAACTTAGCTGATGTTGGCTATCCTGCTGTACTAACCATCAGAAACTTAGCTGATGTTGGCTATCCTGATGTACTAACCTTCAAAAAATTTAGCTGATGTTGGCTATCCTGCTGTACTAACCATCATAAACTTAGCTGATGTTGGCTATACAATTATTAGTACTAACCATCATAAACTTAGCTGATGTTGGCTATCCTGCTGTACTAACCATCAGAAACTTAGCTGATGTTGGCTATCCTGCTGTACTAACCATCATAAACTTAACTGATGTTGGCTATCCTGCTGTACTAACCATCATAAACTTAACTGATGTTGGCTATACAATTATTAGTACTAACCATCATAAACTTAGTTGATGTTGGCTATCCTGATGTACTAACCATCATCATCTTAGCTGATGTTGGCTATCCTGCTTTACTAACCATCATAAACTTAGCTGATGTTGGCTATCCTGCTGTACTAACCATCATAAAGTTAGCTGATGTTGGCTATCCTGCTGTACTAACCATCATAAAGTTAGCTGATGTTGGCTATACAATTATTAGTACTAACCATCATAAACTTAGCTGATGTTGGCTATCCTGCTGTACTAACCATCATAAACTTAACTGATGTTGGCTATCCTGCTGTATTAACCATCATAAACTTAGCTGATGTTGGCTATCCTGCTGTACTAACCATCATAAACTTAACTGATGTTGGCTATCCTGCTGTACTAACCATCATAAACTTAACTGATGTTGGCTATACAATTATTAGTACTAACCATCATAAACTTAGCTGATGTTGGCTATCCTGCTGTACTAACCATCATAAACTTAGCTGATGCTGGCTATCCTGCTGTACTAACCATCATAAACTTAGCTGATGTTGGCTATCCTGCTGTACTAACCATCATAAACTTAGCTGATGTTGGCTATCCTGATGTACTAACCATCATAAACTTAGCTGATGTTGGCTATCCTGATGTACTAACCATCATAAACTTAGCTGATGTTGGCTATCCTGATGTACTAACCATCATAAACTTAGCTGATGTTGGCTATCCTGATGTACTAACCATCATAAACTTAGCTGATGTTGGCTATCCTGATGTACTAACCATCATAAACTTAGCTGATGTTGGCTATCCTGATGTACTAACCATCATAAACTTAGCTGATGTTGGCTATCCTGATGTACTAACCATCATAAACTTATCTGATGTTGGCTATCCTGATGTACTAACCATCATAAACTTAGCTGATGTTGGCTATCCTGATGTACTAACCATCAGAAACTTAGTTGATGTTGGCTATCCTGCTGTACTAACCATCATAAACTTAGCTGATGTTGGCTATACAATTATTAGTACTAACCATCATAAACTTAGCTGATGTTGGCTATCCTGCTGTACTAACCATCATCATCTTAGCTGATGTTGGCTATCCTGCTGTACTAACCATCATAAACTTAGCTGATGTTGGCTATCCTGATGTACTAACCATCAGAAACTTAGCTGATGTTGGCTATTCTGCTGTACTAACCATCATAAACTTAGCTGATGTTGGCTATCCTGCTGTACTAACCATCATAAACTTAGCTGATGTTGGCTATCCTGATGTACTAACCATCATAAACTTAGCTGATGTTGGCTATCCTGCTGTACTAACCATCAGAAACTTAGCTGATGTTGGCTATCCTGATGTACTAACCATCATAAACTTAGCTGATGTTGGCTATCCTGATGTACTAACCATCAGAAACTTAGCTGATGTTGGCTATCCTGCTGTACTAACAATCATAAACTTAGCTGATGATGGCTATCCTGATGTACTAACCATCATAAACTTAGCTGATGTTGGCTATCCTGATGTACTAACCAACATAAATATAGCTGATGTTGGCTATCCTGCTGTACTAACCACCATAAACGTAACTGATGTTGGCTATCCTGATGTACTAACCATCATAAACTTAGCTGATGTTGGCCATCCCGCTGTACTAACCATCATAAACTTAGCTGATGTTAGCTATACAATTATTAGCACTAACCATCATAAACTTAGCTGATGTTGGCTATCCTGATGTACTAACCATCAGAAACTTAGCTGATGTTGGCTATCCTGATGTACTAACCATCAGAAGCTCAGCTGATGTTGGTTATCCTGCTGTACTAACCATCATAAACTTAGCTGATGTTGGTTATACAATTATTAGCACTAACCATCATAAACTTAGCTGATGTTGGCTATCCTGATGTACTAACCATCATCAACTTAGCTGATGTTGGCTATCCTGATGTACTAACCATCAGAAACTTAGCTGATGTTGGCTATCCTGATGTACTAACCATCATAAACTTAGCTGATGTTGGCTATCCTGCTGTACTAACCATCATAAACTTAGCTGATGTTGGCTATCCTGATGTACTAACCATCATAAACTTAGCTGATGTTGGCTATCCTGATGTACTAACCATCATAAACTTAGCTGATGTTGGCTATCCTACTGTACTAACCATCATCAACTTAGCTGATGTTGGCTATCCTGATGTACTAACCATCATAAATTTAGCTGATGTTGGCTATCCTGATGTACTAACCATCATAAACTTAGCTGATGTTGGCTATCCTGCTGTACTAACCATCATAAACTTAACTGATGTTGGCTATCCTGCTGTACTAACCATCAGAAACTTAGCTGATGTTGGCTATACAATTATTAGCATTAACCATCATAAACTTAGCTGATGTTGGCTATCCTGATGTACTAACCATCAGAAACTTAGCTGATGTTGGCTATCCTGATGTACTAACCATCATAAACTTAACTGATGTTGGCTATCCTGCTGTACTAACCATCATAAACTTAGCTGATGTTGGCTATCCTGATGTACTAACCATCATAAACTTAGCTGATGTTGGCTATCCTGATGAACTAACCATCAGAAACTTAGTTGATGTTGGCTATCCTGATGTACTAACCATCATAAACTTAGCTGATGTTGGCTATCCTGCTGTACTAACCATCATAAACTTAGCTGATGTTGGCTATCCTGCTGTACTAACCATCATAAACTTAACTGATGTTGGCTATACAATTATTAGCACTAACCATCATAAACTTAACTGATGTTGGCTATCCTGATGTACTAACCATCAGAAACTTAGCTGATGTTGGCTATCCTGCTGTACTAACCATCATAAACTTAGCTGATGTTGGCTATCCTGCTGTACTAACCATCATCAACTTAGCTGATGTTGGCTATCCTGCTGTACTAACCATCATAAACTTAGCTGATGTTGGCTATCCTGATGTACTAACCATCATAAACTTAGCTGATGTTGGCTATCCTGCTGTACTAACCATCATCAACTTAGCTGATGTTGGCTATCCTGCTGTACTAACCATCATAAACTTAGCTGATGTTGGCTATCCTGCTGTACTAACCATCATCAACTTAGCTGATGTTGGCTATCCTGCTGTACTAACCATCATAAACTTAGCTGATGTTGGCTATCCTGATGTACTAACCATCAGAAACTTAGCTGATGTTGGCTATCCTGCTGTACTAACCATCATAAACTTAGCTGATGTTGGCTATCCTGCTGTACTAACCATCATAAACTTAGCTGATGTTGGCTATCCTGATGTACTAACCATCATAAACTTAGCTGATGTTGGCTATCCTGCTGTACTAACCATCAGAAACTTAGCTGATGTTGGCTATCCTGATGTACTAACCATCATAAACTTAGCTGATGTTGGCTATCCTGCTGTACTAACCATCATAAACTTAGCTGATGTTGGCTATCCTGATGTACTAACCATCATAAACTTAGCTGATGTTGGCTATCCTGATGTACTAACCATCATAAACTTAGCTGATGTTGGCTATCCTGCTGTACTAACCATCATAAACTTAGCTGATGTTGGTTATACAATTATTAGCACTAACCATCATAAACTTAGCTGATGTTGGCTATCCTGATGTACTAACCATCAGAAACTTAGCTGATGTTTGCAATCCTGATGTACTAACCATCAGAAACTTAGCTGATGTTGGCTATCCTGATGCACTAACCATCATAAACTTAGCTGATGTTGGCTATCCTGATGTACTAACCATCATAAACTTAGCTGATGTTGGCTATCCTGATGAACTAACCATCAGAAACTTAGTTGATGTTGGCTATCCTGATGTACTAACCATCATAAACTTAGCTGATGTTGGCTATCCTGCTGTACTAACCATCATAAACTTAGCTGATGTTGGCTATCCTGCTGTACTAACCATCATAAACTTAACTGATGTTGGCTATACAATTATTAGCACTAACCATCATAAACTTAACTGATGTTGGCTATCCTGATGTACTAACCATCAGAAACTTAGCTGATGTTGGCTATCCTGCTGTACTAACCATCATAAACTTAGCTGATGTTGGCTATCCTGCTGTACTAACCATCATCAACTTAGCTGATGTTGGCTATCCTGCTGTACTAACCATCATAAACTTAGCTGATGTTGGCTATCCTGATGTACTAACCATCATAAACTTAGCTGATGTTGGCTATCCTGCTGTACTAACCATCATCAACTTAGCTGATGTTGGCTATCCTGCTGTACTAACCATCATAAACTTAGCTGATGTTGGCTATCCTGCTGTACTAACCATCATCAACTTAGCTGATGTTGGCTATCCTGCTGTACTAACCATCATAAACTTAGCTGATGTTGGCTATCCTGATGTACTAACCATCAGAAACTTAGCTGATGTTGGCTATCCTGCTGTACTAACCATCATAAACTTAGCTGATGTTGGCTATCCTGCTGTACTAACCATCATAAACTTAGCTGATGTTGGCTATCCTGATGTACTAACCATCATAAACTTAGCTGATGTTGGCTATCCTGCTGTACTAACCATCAGAAACTTAGCTGATGTTGGCTATCCTGATGTACTAACCATCATAAACTTAGCTGATGTTGGCTATCCTGCTGTACTAACCATCATAAACTTAGCTGATGTTGGCTATCCTGATGTACTAACCATCATAAACTTAGCTGATGTTGGCTATCCTGATGTACTAACCATCATAAACTTAGCTGATGTTGGCTATCCTGCTGTACTAACCATCATAAACTTAGCTGATGTTGGCTATACAATTATTAGCACTAACCATCATAAACTTAGCTGATGTTGGCTATCCTGATGTACTAACCATCAGAAACTTAGCTGATGTTGGCAATCCTGATGTACTAACCATCAGAAACTTAGCTGATGTTGGCAATCCTGATGCACTAACCATCATAAACTTAGCTGATGTTGGCTATCCTGCTGTACTAACCATCAAAAAGTTAGCTGATGCTGGCTATCCTGATGTACTAACCATCATAAACTTAGCTGATGTTGGCTATCCTGCTGTACTAACCATCATAAACTTAGCTGATGTTGGCTATACAATTATTAGCACTAACCATCATAAACTTAGCTGATGTTGGCTATCCTGATGTACTAACCATCATAAACTTAGCTGATGTTGGCAATCCTGATGTACTAACCATCATAAACTTAGCTGATGTTGGCTATTCTGCTGTACTAACCATCATAAAGTTAGCTGATGCTGGCTATCCTGATGTACTAACCATCATAAACTTAGCTGATGTTGGCTATCCTGCTGTACTAACCATCATAAACTTAGCTGATGTTGGCTATCCTGTTGTACTAACCATCATAAACTTAGCTGATGTTGGCTATCCTGCTGTACTAACCATCATAAACTTAGCTGATGTTGGCTATCCTGATGTACTAACCATCATAAACTTAGCTGACGTTGGCTATCCTGCTGTACTAACCATCATAAACTTAGCTGACGTTGGCTATCCTGCTGTACTAACCATCATAAACTTAGCTGATGTTGGCTATCCTGCTGTACTAACCATCATAAACTTAGCTGATGTTGGCTATCCTGATGTACTAACCATCATAAACGTAGCTGATGTTGGCTATCCTGATGTACTAACCATCATAAACTTAGCTGATGTTGGCTATCCTGATGTACTAACCATCATAAACTTAGCTGATGTTGGCTATCCTGCTGTACTAACCATCATAAACTTAGCTGATGTTGGCAATCCTGATGTACTAACCATCATAAACTTAGCTGATGTTGGCTATCCTGCTGTACTAACCATCATAAACTTAGCTGATGTTGGCTATCCTGCTGTACTAACCATCATAAACTTAGCTGATGTTGGCTATCCTGCTGTACTAACCATCATAAACTTAGCTGATTGTTGGCTATCCTGCTGTACTAACCATCATAAACTTAGCTGATGTTGGCTATCCTGCTGTACTAACCATCATAAACTTAGCTGATGTTGGCTATCCTGATGTACTAACCATCATAAACGTAGCTGATGTTGGCTATCCTGATGTACTAACCATCATAAACTTAGCTGATGTTGGCTATCCTGATGTACTAACCATCATAAACTTAGCTGATGTTGGCTATCCTGATGTACTAACCATCATAAACTTAGCTGATGTTGGCAATCCTGATGTACTAACCATCAGAAACTTAGCTGATGTTGGCTATCCTGCTGTACTAACCATCATAAACTTAGCTGATGTTGGCTATCCTGCTGTACTAACCATCATAAACTTAGCTGATGTTGGCTATCCTGATGTACTAACCATCATAAACTTAGCTGATGTTGGCTATCCTGATGTACTAACCATCATAAACTTAATTGATGTTGGCTATACAATTATTAGTACTAACCATCAGAAACTTAGCTGATGTTGGCTATCCTGCTGTACTAACCATCATAAACTTAGCTGATGTTGGCTATCCTGATGTACTAACCATCAGAAACTTAGCTGATGTTGGCTATCCTGCTGTACTAACCATCATAAACTTAGCTGATGTTGGCTATCCTGCTGTACTAACCATCATAAACTTAGCTGATGTTGGCTATCCTGCTGTACTAACCATCAGAAACTTAGCTGATGTTGGCTATCCTGCTGTACTAACCATCATAAACTTAGCTGATGTTGGCTATCCTGCTGTACTAACCATCATAAACCTAGCTGATACTGGCTATCCTGATGTACTAACCATCATAAACTTAGCTGATGTTGGCTATCCTGATGTACTAACCATCATAAACTTAGCTGATTGTTGGCTATCCTGCTGTACTAACCATCATAAACTTAGCTGATTGTTGGCTATCCTGCTGTACTAACCATCATAAACTTAGCTGATTGTTGGCTATCCTGCTGTACTAACCATCATAAACTTAGCTGATGTTGGCTATCCTGATGTACTAACCATCATAAACTTAGCTGATGTTGGCTATCCTGATGTACTAACCATCATAAACTTAGCTGATGTTGGCTATCCTGCTTAGGCCCTTTGGCTTACATGTTCACAAAGACCTTTAAATTAATTGGCATTCCAATCTTTTGACTATAAGCGAACTTGATGAATTAAGATTATGACAGAAACGTGTCGTGTGCACTAATTAAGATAGCTACATTATTATTTTAACAGTATTTGGGTTATACCGTGTTCAGTTTTATGTGGAGAAAACCACGAACATTCAATAAGTAAATCTAGTTATAGTAATGGAAATCTTCAACATTACGAAATTAACGTGAACGGTGTAATAGTAAATGGCGTAGCGGTAACTGGGGGATTGCGTGACTGGTTTACGGTCTTCTGGAGATTTATATATGCTTACAAAAGAAAAAAATGTCAACAAAATAATAGTCTTGTTTTGGAATTATATATAAGTTCAATTTGATTTTTGCACTTATCTGCAACATTTGTTGCACTTAAGGGTGTAGGCCTAAGGTATGGGAGATAACTCTATTTTCAGTGTCTTCTCAATTATATGATCATCTGTGCGTTTGAAAATTCCCCCTCAATTCCAAGCTTCTTGGTGACAAAGATTGTTTACATTAGATATGGCCAGTTAAAAAAAAATGACTCCTTTTCCCTTTAGCTTTCCATAGCTGTGCTCCTTGTATTTTTATATCTTATTGCTGCTTATACCAGTGTCAGGCAGTGTGTTATTATTATATGCCGGTGCCCACAAAATGTCATTGAAATATCTCTTTCCAGAAAAAATGTTCATCGAAGTATGTTGTCAAAAATGACTGAAATGTAACACAATTTGTGTGACAACCTTTTTCTATTGAATTTCAAGGGTTTGTCAAAAAAAAGAATTAAATATATACACCAGAATCTTAGATATTATGAAACTGTAGAGCAAATTCATTTGATGGTATTAAAAAAATAGAAAGCTATGTTTGGGGAAAAAATTGTAATATCTGATCCTCCTTATACCGCCGCCCCCTTCTCCAAAGACAACTAAAGAATAACCAGAATCAAACGAATACAACTGGAGCACAGAATTTGAAGGAATTTAACAATACAGCTGGGTGGCTGCCTGTGTTTTTTGTGTTTTTTTTTTTTTTAATGAATTAATCAAGTAGAGTAACCCTCAAACCACCCTTCCCCCTCCCTAGCCGACTTGAAAATAAAAAAGACAAATGCAGTCATTTAGTAATTTGGACATCCACTGTGTCAATTATAAGAATTGAAAAGCTTTTTGTTATTGGTAACTAGTTATTTTTTATCTCACAAACAAAGAAACTAGCAAAGGATGGGTTTGTGATAACTTTCCTCGACAATTTAATTTTTTTCTGGATACCTTCCATGACAAACATAAATTTAAATATTTTAAAAATCTGACGGTAAAAGTTTGTAAAATTTGGTGCAATGATGTCTATATGTCTATTCTTCAGTGTAACATTTTTTGGTGGAAATTAATTGACAGGAATTTGTTTAATCCGATTTTTAATACCAAGGTGGTCCTCAGGGCATCCCCCTTTTTTTGCAATTTCCACTGTTTTGCACGTGATTATCTCCAAACAGGATATGCAGATATGCTAGATATTTCATATTTATTCAACAACAACACTCTCAAGTGTAATAAAGCCAAAATATTCCCTTTCAATCAGAAATAAATGTGCATATCTATTAGAATCTTCCGAAACTAGTATTACCATCTGGCGTCAAGAATACCCCCAAAATTGCTATATTTAGGATATGATATGGAGAAAACGGCACGGTGAAATTTTCTGAAACTTTGGCAGATAATGTATTTAGACATAACTATTCCATGATGCAAATTAAAAAAAAAATTGAATGATGGGAAAATGTTAGGGTAACCCAGGTCTACACCTTGCTTAAAAGCTTTTATTTTTTGCTGCTTTTAAATACAATTAATCTAAACACCCATTGTTTGCCCTGAAGGACACAACCATTTTATAAATATGGGTTACTCAGGATATACTATATTTGTTGGTTCTTACGTGCTAAAAAGCTTATTGCACTTAAGTGAAACATTATTTGTACGTAAGATAGTCAGTGACCTTCAATTTACTTATCATTCTGAGGAGCTGTCGTGATCGTATGGTAGTTGGAGTTACAACTACCTGTGCAATCAGTGCCTATCACCACTAAAGTTGTGAGTTCGAATTCCTCTCATGGCGAGGTGTACTGGATACAACATTATGTGATAAAGTTTAAAGTTTGTCAGAGACTTGCGACAGGTCTGTGGTTTTCTCTGGGTATTCAACCCATTAAACTGAACGCCAAAATATAACTGAACTATTGCTGAATACATACCCCTTTATAATTCTGGTACTCATTTATGTACTGAAAATTATATTAAATCATTGTATTCCCTTAATCCTACAAATATTTTGGGAAAAAAGATATAAAATCCCGATAAAACAATGATTTCCTAAATAACTGCTGAAGAACATTGATGAAAAAACAGATATTTAAATTAATTAGTTTTGCAAGTAATCTATGACTTTATTATATAAAGTTATAATATTAAAATATTGTTCTCTTATCTCAGAAGTACAACCTATCGCTAATCTTTGGAGTAATTAAATAATAGTGTGATAAAAAAAAACCCATATAACTTCATTTCTCAATTCGTAAGTGTTGTGTCATTTTTCAAACCTTATGAAAGTTATTTCCCTTTCTAAAAACCTCAAACATTAGCATCCTTTTTTGGCTTTATTTGTCAAAAAACACGATGATCCATATTTTTTATTATTCAGTTTTGAAGAAACTCAATTATTGCTTTTAATCAACCAGAGACTCTCAAGAGCCTGTATCGTTCACCTGGTTATAAAAAAAAACAATTGATCCTATGTAAAAACTATGTACTGGTAGTCATCTTGGAATTCCGATCAACATAAAAAACACAAAGTTTGCAAAGGACCTTCCAATGATTGATGCACAGTTTAGGTTCAATCAGTGCAATAGCTTCAGAGAAGAAGATATTTCTGTATTTTCCCGATATGGTCCTGTGTTAATACTATGACCTGTGGTGGCAGCCATCTTGGATTTCCGATCGGCATAAAAAACAGAGGACCTTCCAATGATCATTCCTGGGCAGTTTGGTTTCAGAGAAGAAGCGTTTTGAAACATTTTTCCCATAGGGTTCAATGTTAAACAAGTCCTGCTGTAGCCGCCATTTTGAATTTCATATCAGAACAAAAAACGTAAAGTTTGTAGAGGACCATCCAATGAACATTCATGTACAGTTTGGCTTTAATCATATTTGTAGTTTCTGAGAAGAAGGCATTTGAACATTTTCCCATAGGGTCCAATGCTAATCTATGTCCTGCGGTGGTGGCCATCTTGGATATCCGATCGGCATAAAAAACACACACTTTGTAGAGGACCTTCCAATGATCATTCCTGGGCAGTTTGTTTTCAATTATCCAAGTGGTTTCAGAGAAGAAGCGTTTTGAAACATTTTTTCCATAGGGTCCAATGTTAAACTAAGTCCTGCCGTAGCCGCCATTTTGAATTTCATATCGGAACAAAAAACGTAAAGTTTGTAGAGGACCATCCAATGAACATTCATGTACAGTTTGGCTTTAATAATATTTGTAGTTTCTGAGAAAAAGGCATTTGAACATTTTCCCATAGGGTCCAATGTTAATCTATGTATTGCGGTGGCGGCCATCTTGGATTTCCAATCGGCATAAAAAACATAAAATTTGTAGAGAACCTTCCAATAATCATTCCTGGGCAGTTTGGTTTCAACTGTCCTAGTGGTTTCAGAGAAGAAGCGTTTTGAAACATTTTCCCCATAGGGTCCAATGTTAAACTAAGTCCTGCCGTAGCCGCCATTTTGAATTTCATATCGGAACAAAAAACGTAAAGTTTGTAGAGGACCATCCAATGAACATTCATGTACAGTTTGGCTTTAATAATATTTGTACTTTCTGAGAAGAAGGCATTTGAATATTTTCCCATAGGGTCCAATGTTAATCTATGTCCTGCGGTGGCGGCCATCTTGGATTTCCGATCGGCATAAAAAACAGAAACTTGGTAAAGGACATTCCAATGATCCTTCATTTACAGTTTGGGTTCAGTCAGTTCATTAGTTTCAGAGAAGAAGATCTTTGAAATTTCAGCCAATCAGAGCATATTATTGGCCCTGGCAGCCATATTGAATATCCGACTGGAACGAAAAACAGTAACTTTGTAGAGGACCATCCAAGGAACATTCCTGCTAAGTTTGGTTCCAATCGGCCCAGTGGTTTCGGAGAAGAAGCTTGAAATGTGAAAAGCTTACAGACGACAGACGACAGACAACAGACAACAGACGACGGACGCCAAGTGATGGCAATAGTTCACCTGGACCTTTGGTCCAGGTGAACTAAAAATAATATTTCAGAAATTTATCATCTAGAAATTATTTTTAGCAGAATTCACATTTTTTTTCTGCTGTAACATATATTTTTAAGTCAAAAGTGCAAATTTTGAACGATTTTCATACCTTATTTACAACCTAAAGATATGCTGATCCTATATTTTGAAAAATGAGAATATATTCTACCATAAATAACTGAAACTATCATAAGTCAATTGCACTTAGGTACCAATAATTTTCAATGCGCTTAACATTGCGTGATTATTTCTTTTTAAGCTATAAACATTGCATTTCAGCATTGATTGATTGTACATTGTTTAACATTTCAGCATTGATTGATTGTACATTGCTTAACATTTCAGCATTGATTGATTGTTCATTGTTTAACATTTCAGCATTGATTGATTGTACATTGCTTAACATTTCAGCATTTATTGATTGTACATTGTTTAACATTTCAGCATTGATTGATTGTACATTGTTTAACATTTCAGCATTGATTGATTGTTCATTGTTTAACATTTCAGCATTGATTGATTGTACATTGCTTAACATTTCAGCATTGATTGATTGTACATTGTTTAACATTTCAGCATTGATTGATTGTGCATTGTTTAACATTTCAGCATTGATTGATTGTTCATTGTTTAACATTTCAGCATTGATTGATTGTACATTGTTTAACATTTCAGCATTGATTGATTGTACATTGTTTAACATTTCAGCATTGATTGATTGTTCATTGTTTAACATTTCAGCATTGATTGATTGTACATTGTTTAACATTTCAGCATTGATTGATTGTTCATTGTTTAACATTTCAGCATTGATTGATTGTACATTGTTTAACATTTCAGCATTGATTGATTGTTCATTGTTTAACATTTCAGCATTGATTGATTGTACATTGTTTAACATTTCAGCATTGATTGATTGTGCATTGTTTAACATTTCAGCATTGATCGATTGTGCATTGTTTAACATTTCAGCATTGATTGATTGTGCATTGTTTAACATTTCAGCATTGATTGATCGTACATTGTTTAGCATTTCAACATTGATTGATTGTACATTGTTTAACATTTCAACATTGATTGATTGTACATTGTTTAACATTTCAGCATTGATTAATTGAGCATTGTTTAACATTTCAGCATTGATTGATTGTACATTGTTTAACATTTCACCATTGATTGATTGTGCATTGTTTAACATTTCAGCATTGATTGATTGTACATTGTTTAACATTTCAGCATTGATTGATTGTGCATTGTTTAACATTTCAGCATTGATCGATTGTGCATTGTTTAACATTTCAGCATTGATTGATTGTGCATTGTTTAACATTTCAGCATTGATTGATCGTACATTGTTTAGCATTTCAGCATTGATTGATTGTACATTGTTTAACATTTCAGCATTGATTGATTGTACATTGCTTAACATTTCAGCATTGATTGATTGTACATTGCTTAACATTTCAGCATTGATTGATTGTACATTGTTTAACATTTCAGCATTGATTGATTGTGCATTGTTTAACATTTCACCATTGATTGATCGTACATTGTTTAGCATTTCAGCATTGATTGATTGTACATTGTTTAACATTTCAGCATTGATTGATTGTACATTGTTTAACATTTCAGCATTGATTGATTGAGCATTGTTTAACATTTCAGCATTGATTGATTGTACATTGTTTAACATTTCACCATTGATTGATTGTGCATTGTTTAACATTTCAGCATTGATTGATTGTACATTTTTAACATTTCAGCATTGATCGATTGTGCATTGATTAACATTGCGGCATTGATTGATTGTGCATTTTTTAACATTTCAGCATTGATTGATTGTGCATTGTTTAACATTTCAGCATTGATTGATTGTGCATTGTTTAACATTTCAGCATTGATCGATTGTGCATTGTTTAACATTTCAGCATTGATTGATTGTGCATTGTTTAACATTTCAGCATTGATTGATCGTACATTGTGTAGCATTTCAGCATTGATTGATTGTACATTGTTTAACATTTCAGCATTGATTGATTGTACATTGCTTAACATTTCAGCATTGATTGATTGTACATTGTTTAACATTTCAGCATTGATTGATTGTACATTGTTTAACATTTCAGCATTGATTGATTGTGCATTGTTTAACATTTCAGCATTGATTGATTGTACATTGTTTAACATTTCAGCATTGATTGATTGTGCATTGTTTAACATTTCACCATTGATTGATTGTGCATTGTTTAACATTTCAGCATTGATTGATTGTACATTGTTTAACATTCCAGCATTGATTGATTGTGCATTGTTTAACATTTCACCATTGATTGATTGTGCATTGTTTAACATTTCAGCATTGATTGATTGTGCATTGTTTTAACCTGCAACGGAAAATATCTTATACATATTCAGGACGAGAACAAGTTCAACAAATTGAACAATAAGTTTTTATTTTGTTTGTTTGATGGTGTTTAACGCCACTTTCAACAATATTTCAGTTATATCGTGACAAATATTTTATGCATATTCAGGACAACGAATTGAACCAACAAGTAAAAAGTTTATAGAAAAGAGAAAATGATAGGGTTCCCCCTATTCTCCACCTAGAGACGTGTCGAGGAACTCTGTGGATTGTGCCTTGGGAATCGTCACAAGAGTCCAGCGCAGTGAATTGGAAGTAAATTATATACATTGTATTATATGTTAACATGGCTTTCCATTATCATCTTATCGGGAGCCACATGTACAAGTGATCGTATATTTCTCTCAAACATGTACCGTATTATTTGATACCTACTTTGTGATAAAAAAATGATTAAAACTGTTAGTATGTTATATGTTGAAGTATTTTCTGCTTACATTCAAGATATATTATTTTTAATTGATTGGCGTCAGTGGTTTAATCTGTGTGAGGCTATTTTAATATCAACAATAACAATGTGCAGTCATAATATAGGACAACGCGAGCTCAAAATAACTTACCTATTCCTATTTGAGATGCTAAAGGTTGACTTGAGGCAACACACCCATTATTACATATAACTGGCGATCTTCTAGAACAAAAATTCAGATCGTCCGACATTTTTTATCGTTATCAGTTGTAAATATAATAATTGTCGTCTTCGTACTATTGTAATCTTTGTAAGTCTAGTGTATGGCACGCGAAATTCACAAGAACTCGCATAAGATATAGTATTTTCTCAGTTGAATTAATTAAGATACTCATTATCATATAAGTCATAGATTCAATAATATTATTGTAATTATTTTACAATTTGCTTAAAGACAGATGCCCAAACCGTAGATTTTCCAATATGTTTAAAGACAGATGACCAATCCGTAGATTTTACAATGTGTTTAAAGACAGAAGATCAATCCGTAGATTTTACAATGTGTTTAAAGACAGATGACCAATCCGTAGATTTTACAATGTGTTTAAAGACAGATGACCAATCCGTAGATTGTACAATGTGTTTAAAGACAGAAGACCAATCCGTAGATTTTACAATGTGCTTAAAGACAGATGCCAAAACCGTAGATTTTACAATATGTTAAAGACAGATGACCAATCCGTAGATTTT
Source organism: Bathymodiolus septemdierum (assembly GCA_963383655.1). Lineage (NCBI taxonomy): Eukaryota > Metazoa > Mollusca > Bivalvia > Mytilida > Modiolidae > Bathymodiolus > Bathymodiolus septemdierum. Next base: position 926,154 of record OY726522.1, on the reverse strand, counting down.
ACAATGTGTTTAAAGACAGATGACCAATCCGTAGATTTACAATGTGTTTAAAGACAACTGACCAATCCGTAGATTTACAATGTGTTTAAAGACAGATGACCAATCCGTAGATTTTACAATGTGTTTAAAGACAGATGACCAATCCGTAGATTTTACAATGTGTTTAAAGACAGATGACCAATCCGTAGACCAATCAACACTACCCATTGACGAACTTCCGGAACTGCAAAGAAAAATGCGCTTTTATTGGCGGAGGTCACTAATTTATAATTTAAAACTTAAGAATGCACACGTTTTATTCACATATTAGTCAAGTCTGAAAATAACCGTATTCTTATTATTCCAGTACAGACAGACCACAGGGATCGGTTTCATATAATGCAGAACCAGTAGGTGGGTACACGTAAGTATGACACACTGGTAACAAACAGCGATTACAAATAACTGGAAATTAAGACTTAAAAACGCCAAGAACTGAAACAATACACGAATCCACATTTATTTAACCGAACTTAGACTATATACGTCTTGTCGTTTTGTTTCTAAAATCGAATATAGATATAATTAATGTAGCTAAACTTGTATGTATTTCGAGTAATGCAGGCCGTTGTACTCTCTGTAGCGCTTTTTGCACAGAATGTGGTGAAACATTTAATTCTTAGCAGCCCCGATCTTCTTGACATTAGAAATGTCAAACGGTATAACTGATTCACTTTCTGTTGATGAATCTATATATATATATATATACATGTCTTACGTCTATCCCTAGATTTGCCTTACGAGGAAAGGTAACACTACGATTATTGAAGCTCCCTTTTTAGGGAGTGGATGTGGTCGAGTGGTCTAGGGCGCTGGACGTAAGGCTAAGCGAATGGTGCTGCAGTGTATCAATGGTGTGGGTTCAAATCCCGTCGAGGAAAGAACAAAAATTTGACAACTCTAAAATCTAATTCTAACACTGTTTGGTTTAATTTTCAGACGTATATAATATTTAGTATTAACCTAGTATCCTTAGTAACTTTGAGATCCAGTGGAACAGATCTATTGTATGGTTGTCACTTGCTTCTAGACGTTTGTATAATATACTTTATTTCCTGTGACTGTATAATAAATTCTTCATTATCCTATACAATATATTAAAAATTGCTGAGTTAGATTGCTGTCAAATTATAATATTAAGTATATATGTACCATCTACACACGCTTATACACATGTCTTATGTCTATCCCTAGATATGCCTTACGAGAAAAGGTAACACTACGATTATTGAAGCTCCTTTTTTAGGGAGTGGAAGTGGTCGAGTGGCTCTAGGACGCTGGACGTAAGGCTAAGCGAATGGTGCTGCAGTGAATCAATGGTGTGGGTTCAAATCCCGTCGAAGGAAGAACAAAAATTTGACCGCTCTAAAATCTAATTCTAACACTGTTTGGTTTAATTTTCAGACGCATATATATATATATACATAGATAAACGTCTGAAAAAGTAGCCAACGTATGAATCTACGGGATGTCGGATCGGAAACAAGTGTTAACGATTCTGTGCAAATAAACACAAATGATAAATAAACGTCTAAAATGCAGCACAACAACATCAAAAAAATGTTAAAATATAACAAAAATAACTATAAGTCTTCAAAAGACTATAATTATAATCAAATTGACGGATATTTCGCTTGACCGACAAGCTTCATCAGCGTCTGTAATCTGATCTGAAAGATGATCTGAGGATCAGATTGTAAAATCATAATCTTGAACTTTATATTATTCAAATATATATGTACACTAATTTATAAACAATATGAAAACAATGAGAAGATGTAATGATGAAATTTACCAACTAACTAAGGACCAGGCACTGGTTAAAAAGTAAAAAAAAAACAAAAGATTTGGGCCTTTTTGTTTATGCCCTCCGGATGTAATGTTCGTAACTCGCGGATCCAAAAACTCTCTCTTTTTTGTCTTTGATTCTCTTTCCAACTTGGATTGTGGTCAATGATATACATTTTGGATCTACCGAAGTCATCCAATGAGTGCCCCGGCGACACAAAGTGTTGACTCACGAGCAAGAGCGTCTTTTACGTAAGGTCACTTCTGTGTCCATTCATTCTTTTGTTGAATGGTTGGACACTTTCTCCTACGTATTGTGACCCGCAGACGTGACAGTCAAGGAGGTAAACCACATAAGGTGTTTTGCAATTAACATTGCAAATGATCTTATACTCCTTTCCTGTCGTCTTGCTATGGAACACTTGTGCGTGTTGCAATTGGAGACAGTACTTGCAACGCTTGTCAGCACATGATTTACGCTGGCCGACCGTCGAGGAAGGTCTAGATACCACAGCTCTGACCAGTGTATCCTTAATGCTTTTAGGTCGCCGGAACGCTACAACGGGTGGTTCAGGGAACAATTTGGCCAGCGTTTCACTTTTTTCAATTTCTTTCCAATAATGACGGACAATGCCTGAAATTTTCTCTAAAGAGGGATGGTAAGTGAGAACAAGGGGAACCCGTTTGTTGATCTTTTTTTCTTTGTACTCCAGGAGGTCATTTCTGTTAATTTCACTGGCCTTTGAAAACCCACTCTCTATAACTTTATCATTATATCCCTGTCTCTTCAAATGATGGCGTAAATCTTCTAGTCTTTGCATGGTGATTTCAACAGTGGAGCATATTCGTTTTACCCTAATGGCTTGGCTGAATGGGATACTCTTAAAACAGTGCTTAGGATGGCAACTACTGGGTGAAAGGTATTGATATTTGTCTGTGGTTTTAGAGTATAAATCAGTTGTCATGTTGCCCTCCTTGACCGTGGTGGTAGTGATCGAATTTTATAGACGGATGGATACTGTTGGCATGTTCGAAAAATTCTTCATGTCAACGTCATCTATAAATCGGAACCATGAAAGAGGTTGTAATCTTTCAAGTAAACCCTTAAATTCAGCCGAATCATCGTTGCTTTCTAAGGGTTTAAATTGTTGTCCAAATCCTCCTAAAATAAATGTTCGTGAACTCGATGAAGACATGGATCAGTTTGCACGACTGCTTAAAATTAAAGAATATTTTCATTCAAAGAAAGAAACCAGTGAAGACCTATCAACAGACGAATCGGACATAAAGGAAGTCATTGATATTCCTAGATTTGTCAAGAAAAGTAATTGGATCCCGAAACTTAGCAAAATACCAGGCTAAAATCGGTCATTGACCTAATTAAGTCAGATATCAAACACAATGTTGACGTACATGTCCCCAAGACCGACAACTTAACACAGGCAGAAAGATCAGCCCTTAGGGATATACAGGAAAGAGATGATATTATTATTAAGCCAGCAGATAAAGGGAGTGCAGTAGTAGTCACGGATAAAACGACATATTTGTGACCGATTGTGTCAACCAATAGTCACCCAACTGAAAAGTTGTCGGAATTTATTGATTTTCACCTTCGGCCGTTCGTTGAAAACCTCCCATCACACATCGAAAATACTACAAACTACTTGAAGAAAATTGAAAAATTAACCATTCCAGAAAATACCACGCTTGTTGCCATGGATGTAACTTCCCTTTACACGAACATTCCCCATGATGACGGAATTGCCGCATGCAGAAAAATATTGGAACAACGAACAGTTCAAGAACCTCCGACAGAATGCTTAGTGGAGATGCTTACACCGGTTCTAAAAAAACAGCAATTTTACTTTTGACGGAAACCAATATCTTCAAATAAATGGGACAGCTATGGGAACCAAAATGGCATCCTCCTATGCCAACATTTTGATGGGGGACATAGAAGAACGATTAAACCAGTCAGAAAAATGAGATTATCTGGGTAAAAAAAAACTGTCATTATTACAAAGAGCATCACCAAAACTGTATTGTTACCATTCTGTGATAATAAATGTGATTAAATAAATTGAAATCAGTCATTAATTGTTTTACCAAAATATGGCGGAATGTAATCAGTCTAATAGATTGTATTGACAAAAGCAAAAACACCAAATTCACTGGATTATATACTTTATTATATGGGTAAGCAAGTTTAATATTTGCATCAAATAATTAATTTGTAATACTTCAATTTCAAACTATTTAAAAAAAACATCTTTTGAAATTTTTCAGACAAAACAATTACACTGAAAAAGCTAAAATACTGTACTTTCTTAATCTGGTTTACTTTTTAAGCTTGGTTGGCCTATGACAAAATCATGTGCTTTATTGACCTTTGACCGGCCTTATGTGACGTAATAGGATGCCATTTGGAAAAAGTGTAGTAAGCAAATATGGGTCAGTGTGACATTATTATTGATCTTTTTTCCATGGAACTTTACACATGTGAGCAAGAAAAGACGAGGAACATAATTAAAAAGAAAAAATGTTTACTTTTCAAACATGAAAAAAATAATCAAATATTATCCAATGACTGACCGACTTATTGTCATACGGGGACACATTTGTATATAGAAACTGCAGGTTGTTAAATCATAATTGTATATTTAGATAAAAGGGTTTTTAAATGATTTAAGGCGTTAAATGTACTATCAAGGTTATTTATGATATTCCATTGTAACTGGCATGCATATTTTCAATAAAACTGGTGGCATAAAACATGAAATAAGTACAACAAGTTCATAGTATTTAATTATATTAATAATAGGACAACACCGTAAACAAGAGAAACCTGACACGAACAAATAAATAATTTAATTAAATCAAAATAAATCAAATCAGTGTCGAGAGTACGCTGGTGTACAGAAATATGCTTCTCCGCTACGGATACATATGAATCCTCACCAAAAGAGGCGTCCACTAGTTATGATAGATCTTTAGTTTTCTGTTGAGTGTTTTGTGGATCGTTGTTTGTCCTTTTTCCTTTTGGCCATTTTGTTGTCTGTCATTCTTCGATTTACAGCTTCTGATTACCGCTTTGGTATCTTCAAACTTTTCTTATGCAGATGGAATCAAATACACAACGTGTCCGTACAATGGGACGTATCTAGACAACTTGTCTGAACGTACCTGATTAATGTCAGTCCAGAAACGCGTCGTGTGCACTAAATTTGATATCTCTGTTTTTCTTGTAAGAATTCCTAATGAGAAACGCCTTGCTTAGGGTGATGGTTTGTTTGGTTACGGACCAGCAATAACCCTTTTCAAATTTGATTCCACGAATGACAAAAGTTTTAATTATGATTATTAATAAGAATTTACAACACCAATCTTTTACATATAAAATATATACACTGAAACACTTATTGTGTAGCAGCACCTCTCTATCATCATGATAGGAACCACAAGCTCTAGAATGTCATATCAACGGTGAGATACATACTCCATATAGTCGAAACAAATATTACAGATTGGACAGAAAATGGCGACCCCATTCGACGACAATTTGGTCAATGACTCATATGGGTATTAATAGTGTACGATCTATATATAACAGACCCAAGCGCGAAAAGTTTTCGATAATATATTTCGCACGGCAGCTTTTATTTTGGGTAAAAAAGCCAAGGGTATGCTTATTTGAGAGAACAGCCTACAACCAGAACGATGACACAAATACATATAATTGTAAGATCTTCATATATCAAGCTTTCAAAGGACCACTCAGAGCGAAAATGTTTCTATCTTTAGTTTTCGCGCATCAGTGTCCATTTATTTGATTCTACAATAAATTCCAAAGGTAGCCTTTTTCAGAACCAGCAGATTAGAACACGACACAATACCTAGCGGGAAGATATTCATATAACAGGACTTCAAAAGACTATGGACATGAAAGAAGGGTTATGGTGTTTAACGTCACTTTCAACAATATTTCAGCTATATTGTGGCTATGAACCTCGATTATTTTTATTATTATACATACATGTATATTATGTTTGCTTATATATAGGCGTCTTATTCATTTAGTTTGCGGGGAAGATGCCAAAGTCTGGTCCTTATTTTAGAGCTAACAACTTATTATCCTGAAAGTCAAACGGGTGCAGGGGTACGCAATTGTCGATTTTCTGCGGTCGTGTCATACTGTATATAATATTAATGAATGTCTCTTGTTGCTATTTTATAATATACACCTAGGGAAATACATACCAATATTGTTATTCTATAATTTGATACTTTATGAACACGAAGTCATTGATATAATAGATCACATTCAATTATAAAGGCTACACGTACATCTGCTAGTTTGTAACTGATACAACTAACTGATTGTTAAGGTAAACTAATAAATAATCTTCATCTTTTTCAGCTACCATTCATAAATATGTTAAGCTGTAACCACAATACCAAAATGTGAATTACAATAATGATCCATTTCTACTCAGTCTTTATGCCAAAAGTGGTGGTTTCATTTTTGTTGAAAATATGTCATTGAGACTCTACCTGCACTGTCTGTAAATTATTCTGTTCCTTCATTTGAAGCACAGAATCTGGCCAAGATGATTGTTGCTCAATCTTTAGCTTTCTATATAATGTTTTTTTGTAGATACATGTAGTTGTTTTTCCTTTTGTACTTTCTCATTTGGCCATTTGCCTTATCTACCTTTGTTCGATTGTTATCATCAATGTTTTCTTATCTGATTATAATTGGGAATGAGAGTCAGACGTTCAAATTCATAAGGATTCTGATACTTTAGTTTCGGTATAATTTTATATTGGGCAAATCCGTAAGCCCTATTTTACTTCGTGACACATATTTGTTATTGCTATATAAAACTTGTGTTAATCCGTCAGTTGGCATTTCAGTAAGTCACATTGGTCAAATTTAAGCGAAAAAGTCCTAGAAAATCAGATTTCTCAGTCTGGAGAGATATTATTGTCACATATATTGTAGTATAAAGATTAACCAAGTTAAATGTTTTCGTTATTTCTATTTCTATTCATACTGTTCCTTTCAGGGGGTACATCAGTAAACCAGCCAATCTGCATTGAGACTGCTTGACACTTTTTGTATTTTCAAATTATCTTCCCTTTTTGGGGCAAGTTTTTTTTTCTGTGATGGTCATGTTTTATTTGTAAGACAACAAGGTATTAAAAGGTCATGTTTTAGCAGTAGACAATATTTGCGGTTCACTTAAAAGAGCACATCAGTAAACCAGCCAATCTGCATTGAAAGTAGTACAAAATAGATCACCAGGATCTTAAAAAATAAATTCAGTTGTTTCTTGATTATGATATTTTCTACAGTTAATCCTATTATATTTGGTGAGGTTTGAACTGCAAAAAAATACGTCATTTGTTGAAATATAGCCACATATAAAAACATGGATGTCAAATTACTTCACCCTAGATGGAAGGATTTCCTGGATACTGTAAATACTGTTGTTTTGACCGGATATTGAAAACAACTGATTATTTTCTTATTTGACCTACAATGTTTCTTTCAAAGTGGATCAGAATGTGGACCTTGGACCAAAATGATAGGAAATAGTTGTCTTGTTATCCAGAAAATTCATTTGGTTTTTTTATGATTTTTTTTATTTTCAATGGTGGACTATATACTGGTGTGTTCTCTTAAGGGGGTGTGGGCAAACAAATATCCCGGGTTTGCATCTATGGTTACTGCATCCGATGTGGATTCATCTTTGTCAGCCATTGTTTTAGAATATTGATGATCATATTTAGGGAATTTTTTTCCAAATATTTGAAAATGGGTCTTGAATATAGCTAAAATATGGCCGAGGCAGCTGATTTCAGTATGCCTGATGCTTTTGCAAAAGATTATTTAGACAGAATCATGAAGAAAACAGAAAAAAGTTTAAATAATACATGTATTTTATATACAGGATAGAAACACAAAATCTGGTTACATTGTTATTGATGTTCGATTGCCAGAACACTCATGTTTTGTACCAATGCTTGCACATAGAATAAGATACATGATTCACACACGTTGTATTCAACTGAATCCAGAATTTTATTTTTTGTCTCATTTATGTCACTCAAAATCTTGTGTTAATATTCCACGTCTAAGTTTAGAACCGCCACATGTAAATAATTCCAGGCCTCAGTGTACACTTTAGTTTTCTCGCCACAAAAGTTACAGTTATCACATTTTAATCCGAGATGCCATGACAATCCCCACTTTTGACAATTGTTTGTTTTCCAGTTGCATAAAAGTTCACATCTGGGTTCATTTTGACCATGTTCCTTGTAAAATTTCTTGAACATGTCCATTAATTTTCCACAATGTAAGATTTTGTTCCCTACAATGTCATTCTTATTTTCTTGCAGGAGCTCCGGTTCAGTCACATGTGGCTCTGGTATCGGACACAAGCAACGCATATTGCCAATATTACTCTCAGAATCTATAACCAGGTAGTAGTTATCATTAGGAGACAGGTGAACAGCATCTTTGAATGTAGATACAGGTAACCTTTTCGATGATATTGTTGACTCCAGGCACTCTGAAGCTGATTTTTGTTCTGAACCTTGGAGGTACCGCTTGAAAGAATCTTCTCCTTATAGTGGGTCTACCTCGTTTTAACATTTTTCTCAAATTTAGACTTGTGTATTCTCTTGTATTGATACTGACTTTGAAATGATATTATTGTGTAATTAGATTTTAATTTCAAAGGAATTAGAAAAGCAATACAAATTGTTATATTTATCTTAGATCTGACCATCATTTTAATATCCTTCTCATCCAAGCACCTGACAAACTAATTACTTGAAAGTTTTATGTCATCAAGAGACCAATAAAATGTACTCTCCTAATACACATAATTGACCTCCAACTGGAACCAAATAAATAGCAATATCACCAAAAAATTGTGGAAAAATATGATTTTTTTTAACATCTTCATTAAAAAAATTGACAAAATTCCATATTTCCATCCCAGGCCATTTCTTATCTTTATTTGTGTTGAGTAAGCTCTTGATTAGTTGTTTAAGCTGTTAATGTCTCATTTCATTTCTTTTTTTAAAAACGAAACATTTTTTTGTTTGCAGTCTTTTCTACATTCAAATCAACCTTTTGAATTTTCTAACTGTTTGACACTTTTTGTATTTTCAAATTATCTCCCCTTTTTGGGGCAAGTTTTTTTCTGTGATGGTCATGTTTTATTTGTAAAACAGCAAGGTATAAAAATAAGTCATGTTTTAGCAGTAGACAATATTTGCGGTTCACTTAAGAGGGCACATCAGTAAACCAGCCAATCCGCATTGAGACAAGTAGTACAAAGTAGATCACCAGGATCTTAAAAAATAAATTCAGTTGTTTCTTGATTATGATATTTTCTACAGTTAATCCTATTATATTTGGTGAGGTTTGAACTGCAAAAAATACGTCATTTGTTGAAATATAGCCACATATAAAAACATGGATGTCAAATTACTTCACCCTAGATGGAAGGATTTCCTGGATACTGTAAATACTGTTGTTTTGACCGGATATTGAAAACAACTGATTATTTTCTTATTTGACCTACAATGTTTCTTTCAAAGTGGATCAGAATGTGGACCTTGGACCGAAATAATAGGAAATAGTTGTCTTGTTATCCAGAAAATTCATCTGGATTTTTTTTATATTTTTTTTTATTATATCTATATTACACCTGTGAACAATTTACCTCTGGGTGCCAGGAAACCTCAAAGGTTTACAAATATTTACAATGAACAATATAATTAAATAAATAAATACTGGTACAGTTGTAGTAAGAATACAATACCATAAGCAAATAAATCATATTTTATCTCTCATATTCAATTTATAAACATACATTTTTACACAGTAAACAATGAAAGGAATTATTAATACAACTAAATTCATAATGTATCCAATAATAGCTGTAATTTCCTAATATTATATAAGTTTCGAACTTCTGGGTTCTTAATCATCATTTGTATATTACTTCTGAGTTCATTTTTGAGATTTGTGATTTGGATTTTTCATGATTTTTATAATTTCAATGTAAATCATTGGTGGAATATATACTGGTGTGCTCTCTTCATTGTATTGTCTGTCTTTCTTTGATTTACTACTTCTGATTATCCCTTTGATGTCTTTAAATTTCCTTAAGTCCTTTATTAATGTGATGGGAATGACAACCAGACGTTCAAATTCGTAAGGTTTCTGATACTTCGGTTTGACATCCGGTTTTAAAATGAGTCTATATTGGACTAAATCCGTCAACACTAAAACGCAGGATTTTACAAATATTTCTTTATTGCTATATAAATTTTGTAAATCGGTAAGCTGGAATTTCTCTAAGTCACACTGGTAAAATTTAAGCGATAATTTACAATACAATCAGAGATTTCACTGTCTGATGAAGCATTACTGTCATATATATTGTAGTACCAGGCTTGACCGAGTTCCTATAGATCTATGGTTGCGCTAATACTGGTTTCGTTATTTCTATTGTTCATCAAATTTACATTTTGAACGTGATGATCGCTAGTATTTTTGAATGTACACAGTGAATGGTCAAATTGAATCTTGTCAACACACAGCTAAATATTTCCCTTTATATAATTATAACAAGACAGTTTAAACGGTGATGGTCAACAATTCCACCAATATCAACAAAACAAATAATCACATCGCATCTTAAGTCATTGAACACAATAAAAAAAACTACGCTATATGACGATGGAAATGCAGGCCCTGGCTTGGGACAGGGACAACAAACCAATATTGTAACTGTTTGAGTTGAATAGTTCAACCATAATAAGCCTGTTTTGTGACATAGATAACATCTATTTTGAAACAATAAATCATCTTTTCATAATATATTTGCTAGGCGTACAAATTCCTTGTTTCCCATAGAAAATATTTGAACGAGACTTCATTGTCTATGTAGTAGACAAAATTATTGTCCTTTAATGGCCTTTTTGTTCAATAAACATGATTAACCATGTTATTGTCAATTCAATAATTCCTTCCCAAGATAATGTGATGTTATGACCTTTTCAAAACATTTTTGTAGCAGATATGCTAACAACTTCGATCCTTTCATCGTTGAACAACACGATATAATCACGTACATGAGCATTACTGTTATATTTCTGACTGTACAACAACTAATTATATTATAAAGCTTTTTGAAATAATATTCATGGAATTTCCCGTATCAATCAATGTAGAGACCGTTTACGAATTAAAACACACACCTACAAATATATTATTATCATAAAAAAAACTAGAGTCTGTAAAAATAATGGGATCATGGTCACGGTCATTTTCGGATGAATCATATGTATCAAAATACGCTTGTATTTCCAACACAAACATCATTATTAATGTTTATACATTTATGTGCACGAAATCGAGATATGCTGCGTATTTTTGTATGACTTATCGATGGTATCTTAGGGAAGCGTGATCTGTGCCCCTGGAAGATCAGATTTTCCTTCTGAAACTCTACAAATTCTTTTTGTGGAATGTGTAGTTTGTGTACACAATTCCCAATTACATTGTCTGTGTTGTGGTATTTTCATTCTGCTGGGAAATATTGCACGTCAACGCCACATGTCAGTGTTGGGAACATAACTGACAGACGCTTTGTGGAGAAAGATTTCCCGTTCCGTTCTAATTACAGTTCATCCTTAAATGTCCTGTTACGCTACACTTAAAGCATGGCAAATGTCGAACCTAAATTTATGTCCCAAGAAAATCGGTTGAAGCGAACAAATGATTTAACGCTTGCTCCTGTCTGTTGTTACGTATTTATGAAGAGTTTGAAGATACCAAAGGGGTAGTCAGAATCCGTAAATCGAAGAACAACAGATAAAACAATGGCCGAAAGAAAAAGGACAGAGGAACAAACAACGATCTACAAAACATATGCATGAAACAAAATATCGAGTAACACGAACCCCACTAAAACCGGGGGTGAACTCATGTGCTCCGGAAGTGTAAGCAGTTTCTGCTCCACTAGTGGCACCCGTTGTGTAAATCTAATTTAAGTCATTTATGTGTTGACAATAAAAATCCCTCTATTTCTTTGCCTGGATTCAATTTCAAAATCAAACGAAATAATTGACCTTCAATCAGGACAGACCTGTTCTCCCAGTTGAAGATAGGTGTAGAATGGCGCTAGATTGTCGGCATCGACGTCCGCATCGTGTATCTCATATCAGCAAACGATTCAAATTCTTTTACACATTTTTGACCGAGTGTCCTTGAATTGTGATGTCAGGAAATTGCTGACATGAGCCCAATTGATCCATTATATTTTTCTTTGGTGTTTCATTGTTAACAGCTTTGCCATGAATTTAATTAGCTAAATTATTTAATGGAGGTAATGTATAAGTTATATTAGTTGATTAACTTTGTAATGAAATGCAATCAATTTCGCTTGTTTATTATGAGTTTCATCAAAAGCTTGTAAAAGATAAGAAGATTCATGAGGCTAGAGCCTTTAATTTCACATACAGGTATATTGATGACGTTTTATCTATCAATAATTCTAGATTTGCAGAATTTCTTCCATTGATATATCCTCCAGAGCTGGCAGTTAAAGAGACCACAGATACAGCTTCGTCCGCATCATTTCTGGACATATACATCGAATTTGACGACAGTGGTCAACTCAGTACTAAAATGTATGACTTCAATTTTAAAATCATAAATTTTCCAAATATGTGCAGCAATATACCAGCTTCTCCTGCATATGGTGTTTACATCTCGCAATTGATTCGCTATGCAAGTGCCAGTAGCAATTATTCTGATTTCCTGAAACGTCATTTTCATCTGAGAAACAGGCTACTAGACCAGGGCTATTAAAAGATTCGCCTTATCTCTTAAAAAGTTTATATTCCGATACGAAGATCTTGTCGAAATATATTCCGTCTCTGCAGAGACGATGAAAAACGATGCATTTTCATATAGTGAAAATGTATAAAGATAAGGAAGTTAACAAAAATGTCAAAAGTATTTTTTTTATCAATGTGTGACGTAAAATTGTTTTTGACATTTGCTTCACTGGGTTTCGTGCTGCTTTGCCAACTATTTTACCTATTTTGTTCCAGTATTGTTATAAATACTGTTATAGTGACAGCCGGAACCTTTGAGCCGTAATGAAAGCGGGAGGTTTGGCGCTTTAACATCTGATTCAACCCACCATTTCTTTAGAAATGCCTGTACCAAGTCAGGGTCATTACGGTTTTCACAGTGTTCCGGTTGTTGACTGATTTTTCCTGTTTGTATACTTATGAGTTTTGACTTTCCCTTTGTAAGATTGTTTGGAGTTCGGTAATTTTGTTATTACCCTTATTATGCAAACGCTACAAAATAAAGTAATGAAACAAATAAATATACTACTTCTGAATAAATGAGGACGGAGAAGTAAATGCATACAAAGAAAGGCAATTTCCCTCACTTCTGTTTCATTAAAAACACCACAAAATGTACATAATATAAACAAGGGAACGCGATCTTCTCATCGTGTATTTCATGTTATATATGTAGTCAATAAAAGCAAAATGCTTCAAAAACTTCATTCAGTTGTAGAGTCTGTCCTTATCAAACGATAAAATCATACAAACAACAGAGAGAGTTGCAAGTTCGTCATTTGTATGCCCTCTATAACTGCACAACTTGAAATTGTATGAATAAGTTCAACAAGAGTCCCTTTTAATGCCGTGGATTTGTAAGATCTTCAGAGAATGCCGACGTTGTTGGGTGCAAAAATCTGATTGCATCTTAAATGAAAATATTATCTTCTGAAATCTTATAGTCATCATTCTAATATAGGTCCGTGTTTCCCTTATGATTGTTTTTTTACATTCCTGCGGTAAATATATACTCTCCAAAAAAAGAAACACAACATGTGAAAAAATATAATTTACTTCTAATTTTCAACAGCATTTTTAATACAGAAATAAGCATTACATTACACTGAAATTTGGCACACTGGTTGTTCAGACTTTAAGGTTAATTAAAATGTCAAATTTATCACACTTAAGTTCATAGCGTTCAGATAGTTTAAACATATTTTATTGTCCAAAAGCATGACAATAGGATCAGATACAAGTTTTCCAACTTAGAACATCGTCTCCTTAGCGTTCAGATGACGTCACTTCAAAGTCAATATCTGTTGCGCCCACCATTAGCCTGTAGCACAACACGGATCCGTCTCGGCACAGACTCGATCAATCGACGAATACGGTCTTGCGGAATTCTCCCCATTCTTGCTCAATCGTCTGCTGCAGTTCTTGTAGAGCTTGCGGTGCTGGTTTACCACTGCGCACGCGTCGATCTAAGTCATCCACAAATGTTCTATTGGGTTCAAATCTAGTGATTTAAACGGCCTGGGGAGCACTGCTACGTTCTGATTGGCTAGAAAGTTAACAGTAGCACGAGTTGTGTGCGGCAGAGCGTTGTCGTGCTGAAAACTTCCCTACGGAGCTTCATTGAGGGCAGCATGTGTGGTGTTAAAACCTCATCTCTGTGTCGAGCGGCGCTAAGGTTGCCATGGATGTGTACCAGTTGAGTGTTTCGGCGTAGGATATGGCAACCCACATCATCACACTTCCTCCGCCGAAATTGTCGACCTCAAGGACGCAGTTCCTTGTGAACCTCTCATTCCGGCGTCTGTAGACACGTGTATGGCCATCTCTTTTCTGCAGCATGAATCTTGATTCATCGCTGAACCACACTCTCCTCCAGTTTTGCAGGTCCCTGCCCCTTACTCTGTTGCACCATCGGACCCTTGCAAGTCAATGCCGACGTCTCAGTACAGCGCCAAAGTAAGGACGTCTTGCGCGTAAGTCGTTTTCACGGAGACGGTTTCTGATTGTCTGTGCCGATATTCGTCGGAGAACTGGGGCATTTGATGTTGTTTCTCTTGCTGTCACGTCCGATTTCTCAGGTGAAGTACCCGGATGTAGCGATCTTGGGCTGCTGATGTGTCCGTGTTGTGCTACAGGCTAATGGTGAGCACAACAGATATTGACTTTGAAGTGGCGTCATCTGACCGCTATGGACTTTAATGTGATAAATCTTGACATTCTAATGAACTTTAACGTCTGAACAACCAGTGTGCCAAATTTCAGTGTAATATAATTCTTATATGATTTACATAATTAGAAATCCTATACTCTGATTGGGTATAAGCGCTTATGGAGGCGGGGTTTTTGTCAGTTTATTTTTCGATAGACGATGTTCACCGGACTACTTTTTTCGTAATGTAAACAAAATGGCGGCTTGGATTCCCGATAATAAAAAATAATCAACAATTATTGTTAGATATGAAATAAAAAAGTAAATGCCAAATGAAAAAAAAAGCTTGTACAAAAAAATTCCGGAAAAAATACTTAAGACAACCATCTATCGACTTTGACTTTTGTAATATATCGTCATCCTGTGACGTTGTTTACAAGGGACGCTGATTGACACAAGCTGGTTACTGATTTATTTTACGATTTTGTGAGCATTTTACTTGTTTGAGTAGCTAAATACAAAATGCCATCAAATTGGAAAATATCAGTAACTTAATTACATCACCGTCTAGTTATCAATGTAGGAAAACAACTTAAACAAGGTTAGTTCATTTTGTTATTCATGGCCGACACACATCAATGGAATGCATGTGTGCGTACTGGGGATCCCCAAAGGTAAATTTTCAAAACAAATGGAAAAAAAATACTTAGTTACAGAATTATAAGGATTAAACGCATTTTTTTCGGACTTTTATTTGTTTGTGAGTGACTTGGTCCAGGTTATACATAAATAAACTCCGGAAAAAATGCGTTTAATCCTATAGTAATGCTTATTTCTGTATTTAAAATGATGTTGAAAATTTGAAATAAAATATATATTTTCACATGTTGCGTTTCTTTTTTTGGAGAGCATAGTATATTGGTAAATGCAGGAATACAATATTTTAAGAATCCTCAAACTGTCTGGTGAACTGATAAATTTCTCATAGGTTGTAGGTAACATGCCAGATCTTTCAATCATCTTCTGATGTTTAGGTATATAAACTTTCTCCGATTCACAGTTGAATTACATGTGCCTACCAATACGTACAATGAAATTCGTTGAATATTTCGTAATGCAGGTGTTTAATTGTTTTTCTCCTATTGCAATCTGATTTCATTTGTTGTATCAAATTAACTTCAGACATCAATAAAGGTTTCTGTGTTAGTTGTTCTTTGGCTTTGCAGGCTAAAGCATTTGTTTTGTCATTCAGCAAATATCGAACTCATGTTGGTGAGGGAAGTCGTAGAACCTGAAAATCAAGAATTTGCTTTCCAATTTTCCGAGAAAACATAAAAAATAATACGTCTATGACCAACATTAACAAAGTATCAAATTTGGTATTTAATAATGGAAAGCAGTTGAATATGTGGTGTTTTTGGCGACCCGTTGCGCAGTAGTTAATGATTCAGGTCATTCCGGGAGTTCTAGAACTTACTAATGGTTTCAGAGTAAGTAAATGTGATATATAAATTACAATTGTAAGAGGAAATATTCAATATCAATCTATTATGTTCTTTACAAGTAGAAATAGTAATAATAGTAATAATAGTAATAATGTAGATATCAAAGTTAGTGCCATCAACTTGTTTTCTTTCTAGAATAACCTTTATCAGGTCAAGGTCAAACGATTGGAAAGTCAAACTAATTCAAGAGTATTTGGAAACAAAAAAAACCAAAGGACTAAATAGGATAGCCACCAAAGGACTAAATAGGATAGCCACCAAAGGACTAAATAGGATAGCCACCAAAGGACTAAATAGGATAGCCATCAAAGGACTAAATAGGATAGCCACCAAAGGACTAAATAGGATAGCCATCAAAGGACTAAATAGGATAGCCACCAAAGGACTAAATAGGATAGCCACCAAAGGACTAAATAGGATAGCCACCAAAGGACTAAATAGGATAGCCATCAAAGGACTAAATAGGATAGCCACCAAAGGACTAAATAGGATAGCCACCAAAGGACTAAATAGGATAGCCACCAAAGGACTAAATAGGATAGCCATCAAAGGACTAAATAGGATAGCCACCAAAGGACTAAATAGGATAGCCACCAAAGGACTAAATAGGATAGCCACCAAAGGACTAAATAGGATAGCCACCAAAGGACTAAATAGGATAGCCACCAAAGGACTAAATAGGATAGCCATCAAAGGACTAAATAGGATAGCCACCAAAGGACTAAATAGGATAGCCACCAAAGGACTAAATAGGATAGCCACCAAAGGACTAAATAGGATAGCCATCAAAGGACTAAATAGGATAGCCACCAAAGGACTAAATAGGATAGCCACCAAAGGACTAAATAGGATAGCCACAAAAGGACTAAATAGCATAGCCACCAAAGGACTAAATAGGATAGCCACCAAAGGATTAAATAGGATAGCCATCAAAGGACTAAATAGAATAGCCACCAAAGGACTAAATAGGATAGCCACCAAAGGACTAAATAGGATAGCCACCAAAGGACTAAATAGGATAGCCACCAAAGGATTAAATAGGATAGCCAAAAATCAGCTAATGTCAGCTGTGCCCGAACTTGGAGGAGAAACTTAGTTTTAATTAAAAAAATACTTTGCTTAGGAACTGTATATTTTAATAGTAGATTAATGCAAAATGGCTAAGACTTGATTCCTTTTCTTAAATATATATAGATTTATATAGCATTATATATAGATCTGCAACACATACATGTTTAAACATCTTTAACACTATTAACCATCAACTAGTTTTTGGATAAAAAAAATATTAGGCCAATGACTATCAAAAATAACACATTTACCCTATGCAACCTTTTTCCTAAAAAGGAAACGTGGTATCGCCATAAAAATAGCTGAAATGCTGCTTGCATGTACTTGCTGTTAAACATTGCTTGATTGGTGCTTAACTCCAAAGTTAGCAATATGTCAGCTATATCGCTACGTTGACGTTAAACAACAATCAATCAATAAACAAATCAACGAATGACTTCTATTATTACACTACTTATATTTGTATTGTTGTCTTTATAATTTGATCCTATTTCTTATATTTACAGTAGTGACAGTAGAAGATCTCCGTGTGTGTCGGATCATATTATCAATAGTTTGGATTATAGAAGTAATCTGTGATGTTAGTTGACTGATCTCTCGCTTTCTCTAGTTAAGGAGGGTACCGTATGTTAATGACTGATCTCTCGCTCTCTCTAGTTAAGGAATCATATTTAAATATCATATTGATTTTAGTAGGAGTCGTTCTATTTATTGACAGGAGGTAGGAACATATACTTGTCATCATGTTTTACAATCAAATCTTCTCTGTTAGATCTTCATTGTGTTTTCGAAGCGAAGACAAATAAAACAATATTTTAAAACTTCCATTTTAAAAATGTGAAAAGTATAACAACTATTTCTATGAGAATGTGTGAAAAGTGATAATTATCTTTATACGGTTGTCAAGATAACAATATGCTGCTGCTCGTGGCGTTCAAAAGAAGAAAAGAATTGATAGAAGTATATAGTTCTGATATTCCGTCCCGAGGGAATAATGCAGGGAGATATACAGTCCACAGACCACCACAATTTAGGCAATAATTGGTCTTTCAAGTCTGAAAACTATACTAGAAACATGACCTATAATGGATCTGAGACAATTGTAGCCTATGAACCTTATGAATTACCAAAAGGATTTATAATAACATTCATTTCTCTATATGCTATAATGATTTTCGGGAGTGTAGGAGGGAATATTATAGTATGTTACACCATATTTACCGTCCAGAGATTACGAACCGTTACCAATTTTTTTCTAGCCAGTTTGTCCGTTAGTGACATCTTAGTGACTATCGTTTGTATCCCATTTACTGTCACGAGCAATATTATTTTTCATTATTGGCCGTTCGGAGCATGGATGTGCCCACTGGTACAGTATATTCAAATTGTTACCGTATTACAGCGTGCATTCACGATGGTTGCTGTGGCATGTGATCGCCATTTTGTTATTTCGAGACCACTTAAAAAACGAATGACAAAACCCAAAGCTAGAGTCCTAATCTTAATATTTTGGCTTGTGGCTTTGTTAACAGCACTTCCTACAGCAATACATTCAAAAATAATGTACTTACCGCGTGAACCTGGTTCGAATGGACTTTGCATGGAAATTTGGCATAGTCATAAATTTAGGTACATTTATAGCGTAGTTTTAATGTTATTACAATATTTTGTGCCATTGATCATAATGATGTGTACATATCTACATATTGGCTACATGATTTGGATAAAGCAGCCCCCAGGAGAGGCTGATAGCAATCGGGATATGCGGATCGCTTCTTCCAAAAGAAAGGTAAGAAATATATATCTAGCTTAATTATGATTCAATTCATATTTTTATCTCACCAAAACCAAAGGCTCAAGCTAGTTTTTTCTATCACTTGGAATCCGTCATCCGTAGTCGGTTAACTTTATACCCTTTGATCATCTTCTCAAGAACCACTGGAGCAATTTGGACCAAACTTGGATATTATACTCCTTAAATGACTTCTTCCAAAGGTGTGTACAATTACCTTGCTCTATATCCATGCCTACAATTGGCTCTGATTGGTTGTAAAATAGGTAATCTTTGAAAATCTTCTTCTTCAGAACCACTGGATGGAATGAAACATCTTTGGTCCAAATGATCCTTGGGTGGTCCTCTTCCGAAGTTGTGCTCATGGACCCCCCCCCTCCCCCCCTTCTCCATTCAATTTTCCAAGATGACTGTCACTGCTGACTATGCGACTTTTGGTTTAACAACATAATCTCAAGCTTCAGATCTCCAATTTAAGCAATATTTTAAAATTACATTTAGAATGATAAAATACAGGTCATGCTTGCTTTTGAAGTATCTTACTATTATCATTCTAGAGTTATGTCCCGTAATGATGCGTGAAATGATTTTTAATCACATTTAAATGGAAATAAAATGCATGAGGTTGGGGAATTTTTTCCTCAATATTGCGTAAAAATTATGTTTATCTTGTTTTCTCAGTATTATCTTAAAAATAAGTTTCTCATAATCCAATCTGACTAATGAATGGCATGACACAACATTTAAATAAAAAATCATTGGACTGTCAGTCCTCTTTTTGTCCATTGACTACATCCACTTTATAGCATGGCCAGTACAATGTATTTTGCTGTCAAACAATGATCCGATAGCATCTCTGGTGACCGATTACAGGCTCTCCACAGGCGGTGTTTAGTTTTGTTATTAGGTAGTATTATACATCTGGTTTATTTATAATTCAATACATATATGGTTATTATTAGAATTGATGTTGTGTACCAATTCATAATGATCATTGTGGGTAAACATTGTTTATGTAAGCTTTCAGATAGTGTCTTATTTTTAAACCAGCAAAGCGGGTATACAAGGGATTACAAAAATCATCTTTAAGATTTGGAAATGTTATGCTTCTAGAATTTTACTGTTGTGGTGTAGAGAAAAAGGAGGAAAAGAAAGCTTAAACAGTGATGGTCAACAATTTCATTTTAAATAACCGACCCTCCCCCACCCCCACACAAAAAAAACAAAAAAACAAATAACAAAAAGCAAAAAACAAAAAGCAAAATAAAGACCAAACAAAAAAATCGAAAAGCATATAATCCCACCCTATATAATACTGGAAATCCAGTTCTTGGCTTAGGACATGTTACAAAAGTGTGGAGGGGTTCCATCGATTAATTTCAACCATCCACTTCTGATAATTCGATCCCTGCACATGCTCTATTCCACTCAAAAAAACACATACTATTATAAAGATGAGTGATAACATAAATATGGAGAGTACATGGACAATATCAGCATTAGTGAATACTGGTAATTATCTGACCACTAACTAGGAATGTAGAAACTGATGGTTAAAAATCATTACCCTTGAGATTACAACAAAAAATAATAACTGATATTTCTAACAGATTTAATATCAATTAGTCATTAACCTCTAAAGAAATTATGGTCGCCAAGGGAGAACAGAATAAATAAGTCATCAATTTGTTGTTATTTATCATAAAATAGCGATATAATATGGAATGAAATATAAATATAGTGATTTATTACATACTTAGTTCAAATAAAGGCATTTTTGTCTGATCAATATGACCGGAAGTAAACTGTCCATATTTTCACACCCCGGGAAAACAATCGATTATTGGATTACTACAAGATCATTTCCATATCGAGGCCCATATTGGCCCGGGTAAATATGGGCCTCGACTTCCTCTCAGGCCAATATGGGTGTCTCTTTTCTAGATGTCGGAAGTATGTAATAAATAGTTTAATACATGGGCATTTCCATATTGGCCTGGTTATCATCCCTCGACCCATATTGGCCCTCGACTCCGTCTCGGGCCAATATGGGGGTCTCGGGATGATAACAGGCCAATATGGAAATGCCCATGTATTAATCTGTATTTATTTGCTTGTTGGACTTACTAGTTCTATTAGCAGAAAGTATATATTATTAGAAAAGAACACTTGCTTCAACGAGTAAACTATAGTTGTTAATTTATAGTCTTTACGAAAACGATTTTTCAATGATTTTACAAGATAATATGTGTCAAATGTTAACTTTTAGCGTCGTTAATAACCTCCCAATATGTAGTTATTGCCGTTTTTGAACTTATATCTGCTTGTAAAAATGTATTTTTATGCAAACTGTTTATATCGGTAATAAAGTTTAGTATTAAAATGAAAAGCAATAAATACCACAAAACTGGAACATTTCCAAAATCAAATATCAACATCATAGTAATAAGCAAAAAATTATATATACAAACACACAAATACATTCCTGGCTTCGTACAATCACTTCAATAATCTATGAAAACGGTATCCTTGGTGCAACAGTTGTCTTTCGTAATCACGGGATTATAGGTATTTAATTCGGAATCTTTATTACAAATACGTGCTAAAACGTACCAGCTAATAAATGTAAACGTCAGGGGAACATCGCCATCCGAAAAAAATGAACATTAACGACAGAGAAACATAAATCTTCTCGTTTGTCGTAAAAGTGTATGTTAAATTTGCCCTGACAAAGGGATGTGTCTAAACACCAAAATTGACTTGAGTCGACTATCGATTATATTGTTCGTCTTATTCAACGAAAGTTCGTTGTTTGGGATAAATTTGTTTTATAAATGTAAGAAAAGTCAGATTATGACCTAGTGCTTAGACGGGTCATTTTGAAAGGAGTTCATTCAGTTCTCATTGGAATTCCAACAATGTCAGGAGTCGTCATTGTCGTGATCGCATAGTAGTTGGATTTACAACTACTTATGCATTCATTGTCTATCACCACTAATGTGGTGAGTTCGAATCCCGCACAGACGAGGTGTACTCAATACAACATTATGTGACAAACTTTGTCAGTGACTTGCGGCAGGTCGGTGATTTTCACCAGGTATTCCGGTTTTCTCCACCAATAAAACTGACCACCACGATGTAACTGAAATATTGTTGAAAGTGGCGTTAAACACGAAAATTAGAAAGACATATAATTTCAAGATTTGGGAGGAATAAAACTAAAGGGCCTAAGGAGGATAGCCAAAATAAGCTACGGTCACTTATGTCTGACGGAGGAGAACTTGACCTATATCAATAATTACATTATTTAGGTACTGTAATTTTCAGTTATAAATATATCTAATAAACCATGTCAGTGCCGAAACACTGACTACTGTACTAAAGTACTGTTGGTACCTACGATTAGGATGCAAATATGGAGAGAAAAGATGTAGCCGCATGATAACCTTCAAGAATATGCTGTGATGACGTCAAAGCCACAACAATACCAAATTTAAAGGATTCTCCTAACGTAATGTAGGTGTTTATAATCTATAATTGGTATGATTGTTATCTGCCAATAAATTATACACTGAGGTATTCAGAATGGTATATGTTTTATCATTCGTATCAATACGTTTATTCAGAATGGTATATGTTTTATCATTCGTATCAATACGTTTATTCAGAATGGTATATGTTTTATCATTCGTATCAATACGTTTATTCAGAATGGTATATGTTTTATCATTCGTATCAATACGTTTATTCAGAATGGTATATGTTTTATCATTCGTATCAATACGTTTATTCAGAATGGTATATGTTTTATCATTCGTATCAATACGTTTATTGAGATCATCGAACAACCGTAAAAGATCAAAGTAATAGACATAGAATAAACTTAATGCGCATTCGATATGTCACTTCTATATTGGAATTTAATCTTCCTAAATAATGTTATTATGATTAAAACTAAGGTTTTCTTCTCACAGTATGCAATATCATTTGTCCAACATTTTTGGGGCGTATCAAAGCTCATGAAATAAAATAACACGATGATTGTTTTAACGATATATTGATTAAAAGCCAATTTACGATCATAAATGACTGTAAGTGATCATAAATGACTGTAAGTGATCATAAATGACTGTAAGTGATCATAAATGACTGTAAGTGATCATAAAAGCTTCTCACTGATTTCTTATTCTTTTCAAACTATTCTACTTGATAACCGTTTAACCTATTGAAATTATAACCATTGGAAAGATATGTGCTATTTACTTCCCAATTGTAGATCGGTCATCCAATGTTGCCGCCGGTTAGGTTTAACATTGAACGCTATTGCAAATATGTACATAATTCGTCTTTTTGAAAGATGTTTTAAGATATGATCATTTATTTTTCTCAACATATAAAGAAATGAGCTTATATAACTTTAAATAGCTTATGCTTCAAATGAACGATCACAGGTTAAAATGACGTCAGCAATGTAGAAATTAACATTTCTTACTAGTCTATTATGAGTCAATTTGTCAGCATCATTGAAATATATTGACACGAACTTAATGAATAAATATTAGAGAAAACCTAAGGGACAGCAGCATTTCTTCCATTGATATATCCTCCAGAGCTGGAAGTTAATGAGACCACAGATACATCTTTGTCCGCATCATTTTTGGACTTATACCTCGAATTGGACGACAGTGGTCAACTAAGTACTAAAATTTATGATAAACGGGACGACTTCAATCTAAAATCATAAATTATCCAAATATGTACAGCAATATACCAACTTCTCCTGCATATGGTGTTTACATCTCGCAATTGATTCGCCATGCAAGTGCCAGTAGCAATTATTCTGATTTCCTGAAACGTCATCTTTATCTGATAAACAGGCTACTAGACCAGGGCTATTAAAAGATTCGCCTTATTCGATCTCTTAAAAAGTTTATACTCCGATACCAAGATCTTGTCGAAATATATTCCGTCTCTGCAAAGACGATAATAAACGATGGATTTTCATAGAGTGAAAATGTATAGAGATAAGGAAGTCAACAAAAATGTCAAAAATATTTCTTTATCAATGTGTGACGTAAGAGTGTTTTTGACATTTACTTTCGTA
This sequence comes from Bathymodiolus septemdierum, assembly GCA_963383655.1. Lineage (NCBI taxonomy): Eukaryota > Metazoa > Mollusca > Bivalvia > Mytilida > Modiolidae > Bathymodiolus > Bathymodiolus septemdierum. The sequence continues at coordinate 901,801 of OY726522.1, read as the reverse complement.
GTTAAAATACTTCAGGTGACTCGGGGTTGTTGATGGAGATGGTTCACGTTAGATGTTCCACCCTCCTCACTGAATTTGGTACTGCTTTGACAACTATTTTACCTATTTCGTTCCAGTAATGTTATAAATACTGTTATAGTGACAGCCGGAACCTTTGAGCCGTTATGAAAGCAGGAGATTTGGCGCCTTAAAATCTGATTCAACCCACAATTTCTTTCGAAATGCCTGTCCCAAGTCAGGGTCATTGCGGTTTCTCACAGTTTTCCAGTTGTTGACTGATTTTGTCTGTTTATATACTTATGAATTATGACTTTCCCTTTGGAAGATTGTTCGGAGTTCGGTAATTTTGTTATTACCCTTATTTTCTCCGATTTACAGCTTCTGATTACTCCTTTAGTATCTTTAAGCTTTTCTTATATTTCAAATATACGTTAATTATTGTACATGTACAAGATGTACATTGTTTTCGATAATAAATATTAATTTCAATACACAATTTATATTTGTTCTAGCTGTTCCTTAACATTAGGACACATATATGTAACGTTTGGTGTTTGCAATTGTCAATTTGGCTTTTTGGGCGTCTGAAGAACGATAAACAAGCATGTGTTCTCAACATGCATCTGCAAAGCACTAGTGGGTCCGCACGGGCACTCAGACAGTATTTATACAAACACTAATGGGAGACAACTCTTACGGGTAAAATATTGCAGAGCAATCACATAATGTTACATCTCCGTTCTTTTAATATATTTGCTGATAAACAAATTAAATGTCCATATCAAATAAAACCAATAAATTTGACGGTCATATTTGACTAGTAGTGTAAATATTCATAATATAATTCAACAGGTTATTTGACAGTCACTGCTAACTTGTTGTACATAATGTTCTCATCACAATCCAAGTTTTTTTGTTTTTTTTTGACGATCATTGTCGACTAGCTGTATTTCTCTTTCAACAAATATAATGTCAATGTTATAAATTTATCCATCTAACTAATGAATGTTTTTGAATCTAAAAAAGCAAATTAAACATGATTCTTAACACATTTACATAGAAACAACAGTTTTTGGCTTCACAACACCACCAGAATGAGTAATATAAGGACCATCATCTGAAACTTTAATGGGACTTTTTGACTGAATAGGACTTTCAGAAATACTAAGTTCAGGGACTGAATTTAATTCATCTAAGGTTTGTTGGTCCAAAACATTTGGGAAGGAGTCACACTGATTCTGGTACAAGCTTTTCTCATTAGTTTTCAATAAATGACGACGACTACGCCTATATTCAGCACCATCTTCAGTGCGTACCAGATATGATCTTTGATCATGTTTTTGAACGACTACTGCAGGCTTCCAAGTTTTATTTATGTGATCTTGTATTCTAACTGTTTCATTGTGATTCAATGGTTTTAAATGCTTTGTACCTGTATCATAATATTTCTTTTGTAGTGTATGATTAAGTTTCACGTGGTTGTTTATTTTTACCACATCAGGAGTGTTTGGTATAAGTTGACACTGTAAACAGGGCAAAACTTATCTCTCTCCTGCTCTTCAGGAGCTGTGCTGGGGAATAACCACAGGATAATGGGGTAGGGCGATATGCTAAGACAATAATGTAGGGGTCTTTACCACTTGATTGAGCCTTTTTCAAGATACGCTCGGCAAGACCATTCGACTGGGGATACCTTGGGCTGGAAGCAGCAGTAGTACTGTTCGTATTGTGAAGTCTCTCAAGCTCAAAATAACGACTAAAATAATACACTACAACTATGTAGTCTTGACCGCTTAGTCTAAATAAATCTGTGGCAACATTTTGCCATGGATAATCAGGAATTTCATGGCTAACTAATGGTTCCTTCTGGTTAGAGTTGCGAAACTCTAGGCATATGGGGCAAGACAAAACCATATTTGTAGTGTCTGTGGACATTTTGGGCCAAAACATAATGTCTCTGGCTCTAGTTAAGCATTTCTCAATGCCCATGTGACCTGAATGAATGTGCAACAGCATTTCTAACCTAAGATCCTTCGGGATAACTATTTATCTCCCTTTAAGAATTAAACGATGAGTAATTTTTAAGCTCATCACTGTGATTCCAATAATCTATTATTGAAAGGGGGCACTCTTTTCGTGACTCGGGCCAACCTGATAAAATCACATTTTGTAATGTTAAAAGTTGGGGTCGTTATCAGTAACTGATCTGCTATCTTCAAGTCTTTGGTCGCTAACAGGCAAGGAAGCTAGGACTGTATGTACTTGGAGATCCATGCCCTCTGCAAGTTTTTGGTAGGTATCGGGTAAAAACTTGCGAGACAATGTGTCTGCAACAGGTATACCTTTACCGAGTAAATGGTGCAAAACTATGTTGTACCGTTGGAGCTGCAGTATCATGCGCTGTAGTCTAGGAGGCGCAGCATGGATGGGTTTTTTCATTATATTAATGAGGGGCTTAAGGTCACTTTCTACACGCACATTGTGACCATAGACATACTGGTGAAAGTGTTTGTAGCCAAATAAATTGGCAAACATTTCTTTCTCTATCTGAGCATAATTAACCTCAGTAAGGGTAAGCGATTTGGAAGCAAATGCTATCGGCTTACAGTCTTGTAAGAGTGTGGCACCTAATCCAAACTTTGAAGCATCAATCTGTAATGTCAACTCTTTCTTGTGATCATAATATGACAAGACGGGTCCTGGGGACTGAGCTATGACATCCTTGATCTTTTGAAAAGCTTGTTCTTGGGGTTGATCCCAAGCAAAATGCACATCCTTAGCTAGTAACTTCCTTAATGGACTAGTAATTTCTGACAAGTTTGGGGCAAACTTAGACAGATAATTAACCATACCAAGAATGGTTTCAAGTTCGGCCTTATTTTGTGGGGGCTGCATGTCCTTAACAGCACGGACCTTAGAGGGGTCGGGTTTAAGACCTTCGGCTGAAATAATGTGACCGAAATATGGGACCTCCATCAGACCTACCTCAAGTTTGTTTTCAGTTGACTTGATACCCTTTTCCTTTGTCCCAACAAGAACAGATTTCAAGTTTTTGTCATGTTCTTCACGGGTATGACCGAATACCAAAATATCATCAACTATGGCTACAACACCATCAAGACCTTCAAACGACTCATCAATCTTGCGTTGAAATTCATCTTGGGATGATTTCAAACCGAACGGAAGACGACAGAATCTATACCTACCAAACGGGGTATTGAATGTAGCTAGGTATGACGATTCCTCGGACAACTTAATTGTCCAGTAACCTGACCTTGCATCAGTTTTGTAAAATATTTGGCTCCTGACAAGTGGGACAAGATATCGTCCAATGTACGCATTGGATAATGAGGGCGTACAATTGCCTTATTTAAGATCTTGCGGGTCTAGATATATACGTAGCTTGTCCGACTGGGGCTTCTCTACAACAACAAGGGAGTTGACCCACTGTGTAGGAGTAGACACTTTAGTGATAACTGATTCCAGAAAACATAAATTTAGTGGGGATTTGTAATGGTGTAACTAGTAGAACATGAACTGATTCTGGAGAAGATGACTTTAGTCGGGTTTGTAATGGTGTAACTAGTAGAACATGAACTGATACCGGAGAAGATGAATTTAGTGGGGTTTGTAATGGTGTAACTAGTAGAACATGAACTGATTCTGGAGAAGATGAGCTTAGTCGGGTTTGTAATGGTGTAACTAGTAGAACATGAACTGATTCTGGAGAAGATGACTTTAGTGGGGGTTTGTAATGGTGTAACTAGTAGAACATGAACTGATACCGGAGAAGATGACTTTAGTGGGGGTTTGTAATGGTGTAACTAGTAGAACATGAACTGATACCGGAGAAGATGAATTTAGTGGGGGTTTGTAATGGTGTAACTAGTAGAACGTGAACTGATTCTGGAGAAGATGAGTTTAGTGGGGATTTGTAATGGTGTAACTAGTAGAACATGAACTGATTCCGGAGAAGATGAGTTTAGTGGGGGTTTGTAATGGTGTAACTAGTAGAACATGAACTGATACCGAAGAAGATAAGTTTAGTGGGAGTTTGTAATGGTGTAACTAGTAGAACATGAACTGATACCGGAGAAGATGAGTTTAGTGGGGGTTTGTAATGGTGTAACTAGTAGAACATGAACTGATTCTGGAGAAGATAAGTTTAGTGGGGGTTTGTAATGGTGTAACTAGTAGAACATGAACTGATTCTGGAGAAGATGACTTTAGTGGGGGTTTGTAATGGTGTAACTAGTAGAACATGAACTGATTCTGGAGAAGATGAGTTTAGTGGGGGTTTGTAATGGTGTAACTAGTAGAACATGAACTGATTCTGGAGAAGATGAGCTTAGTGGGGGTTTGTAATAGTGTAACTAGTAGAACATGAACTGATTCCGGAGAAGATGAGTTTAGTGGGGGTTTGTAATGGTGTAACTAGTAGAACATGAACTGATTCCAGAGAAGATGAGCTTAGTGGGGGTTTGTAATGGTGTAACTTGTAGAACATGAACTGATTCCAGAGAAGATGAGTTTAGTGGGGGTTTGCAATGGTGTAACTAGTAGAACATGAACTGATTCCAGAGAAGATGAGCTTAGTCGGGTTTGTAATGGTGTAACTAGTAGAACATGAACTGATTCCAGAGAAGATGACTTTAGTGGGGGTTTGTAATGGTGTAACTAGTAGAACATGAACTGATTCCGGAGAAGATGAGTTTAGTGGGGTTTGTAATGGTGTAACTAGTAGAACATGAACTGATTCTGGAGAAGATAAGTTTAGTGGGGGTTTGTAATGGTGTAACTAGTAGAACATGAACTGATTCTGGAGAAGATGAGTTTAGTGGGGGTTTGTAATGGTGTAACTAGTAGAACGTGAACTGATTCTGGAGAAGATGAGTTTAGTGGGGGTTTGTAATGGTGTAACTAGTAGAACATGAACTGATTCCGGAGAAGATGAGTTTAGTGGGGGTTTGTAATGGTGTAACTAGTAGAACATGAACTGATTCTGGAGAAGATGAGCTTAGTGGGGGCTTGTAATGGTGTAACTAGTAGAACATGAACTGATTCCGGAGAAGATGAGTTTAGTGGGGGTTTGTAATGGTGTAACTAGTAGAACATGAACTGATTCTGGAGAAGATGAGCTTAGTGGGGGCTTGTAATGGTGTAACTAGTAGAACATGAACTGATTCCGGAGAAGATGAGTTTAGTCGGGTTTGTAATGGTGTAACTAGTAGAACATGAACTGATTCTGGAGAAGATAAGTTTAGTGGGGGTTTGTAATGGTGTAACTAGTAGAACATGAACTGATTCTGGAGAAGATGAGCTTAGTCGGGTTTGTAATGGTGTAACTAGTAGAACATGAACTGATTCTGGAGAAGATGAGCTTAGTCGGGTTTGTAATGGTGTAACTAGTAGAACATAAACTGATTCTGGAGAAGATGAGTTTAGTGGGGTTTGTAATGGTGTAACTAGTAGAACATGAACTGATTCTGGAGAAGATAAGTTTAGTGGGGGTTTGTAATGGTGTAACTAGTAGAACATGAACTGATTCTGGAGAAGATGAGCTTAGTCGGGTTTGTAATGGTGTAACTAGTAGAACATGAACTGATTCTGGAGAAGATGAGCTTAGTCGGGTTTGTAATGGTGTAACTAGTAGAACATGAACTGATTCTGGAGAAGATGAGTTTAGTGGGGGTTTGTAATGGTGTAACTAGTAGAACATGAACTGATTCTGGAGAAGGTGAGCTTAGTCGAGTTTGTAATGGTGTAACTAGTAGAACATGAACTGATTCTGGAGAAGATGAGCTTAGTGGGGGTTTGTAATGGTGTAACTAGTAGAACATGAACTGATTCCGGAGAAGATTAGTTGTGTGGTGTTTGTAATGATGTAACTAGTAGAACATGAACTCATTCCGGAGAAGATGAGTTTAGTGGAGGTTTGTAATGGTGTAACTAGTAGAACATGAACTGATTCTGGAGAAGATGAGTTTAGTGGGGGTTTGTAATGGTGTAACTAGTAGAACATGAACTGATTCCAGAGAAGATGAGTTTAGTGGGGATTTGTAATAGTGTAACTAATAGAAAACGAACTGATTCCGGAGAAGATGAGTTTAGTGGCGGTTCGCAATGGTGTAACTAGTAGAACATGAACTGATTCTGGAGAAGATGAGTTTAGTGGGGATTTGTAATGGTGTAACTAGTAGAACATGAACTGATTCTGGAGAAGATCAGTTTAGTGGGGGTTTGTAATGGTGTAACTAGTAGAACATGAACTGATTCCAGAGAAGATGAGTTTTGTTGGGGTTTGTAATGGTGTAACTAGTAGAACATGAACTGATTCCGGAGAAGATGAGTTTAGTGGGGGTTTGTAATGGTGTAACTAGTAGAACATGAACTGATACCGGAGAAGATGAGTTTAGTGGGGGTTTGTAATGGTGTAACTAGTAGAACATGAACTGATTCTGGAGAAGATGAGTTTAGTGGGGATTTGTAATGGTGTAACTAGTAGAACATGAACTGATTCTGGAGAAGATCAGTTTAGTGGGGGTTTGTAATGGTGTAACTAGTAGAACATGAACTGATTCCAGAGAAGATGAGTTTTGTTGGGGTTTGTAATGGTGTAACTAGTAGAACATGAACTGATTCCGGAGAAGATGAGTTTAGTGGGGGTTTGTAATGGTGTAGCTAGTAGAACATGAACTGATTCTGGAGAAGATGAGTTTAGTGGGGATTTGTAATAGTGTAACTAATAGAAAACGAACTGATTCCGGAGAAGATGAGTTTAGTGGCGGTTCGCAATGGTGTAACTAGTAGAACATGAACTGATTCTGGAGAAGATGAGTTTAGTGGGGATTTGTAATAGTGTAACTAATAGAAAACGAACTGATTCCGGAGAAGATGAGTTTAGTGGCGGTTCGCAATGGTGTAACTAGTAGAACATGAACTGATTCTGGAGAAGATGAGTTTAGTGGGGGTTTGTAATGGTGTAGCTAGTAGAACATGAATTGATTCTGGAGAAGATGAGTTTAGTGGGGGTTTGTAATGGTGTAACTAGTAGAACATGAACTGATTCCAGAGAAGATGAGTTTAGTGGGATTTGTAATGGTGTAACTAGTAGAACATGAGCTGATTCTGGAGAAGATGAGTTTAGTGGGGGTTTGTAATGGTGTAACTAGTAGAACATGAGCTGATTCTGGAGAAGATGAGTTTAGTGGGGGTTTGTAATGGTGTAACTAGTAGAACATGAACTGAGTCCGGAGAAGATGAGTTTAGTGGGGGTTTGTAATGGTGTAACTAGTAGAACATGAACTGATTCCGGAGAAGATGAGCTTAGTGGGGGTTTGTAATGTTGTAACTAGTAGAACATGAACTGAATCTGGAGAAGATGAGTTTAGTGGGGACTTGTAATGGTGTAACTAGTAGAACATGAACTGATTCCAGAGAAGATGAGTTTAGTGGTGGTTTGTAATGGTGTAATTAGTAGAACATGAGCTGGTTTCGGGGAAGATGAGTTTAGTGGGGGCTTGTAATGGTGTAACTAGTAGAAAATGAACTGATTCCGGAGAAGATGAGTTTTGTGGGGGCTTGCAATGGTGTAACTAGTAGAACATGAACTGAGTCCGGAGAAGATGAGTTTAGTGGGGGCTTGTAATGGTGTAACTAGTAGAACATGAACTGAGTCCGGAGAAGATGAGTTTAGTGGGGGTTTGTAATGGTGTAACTAGTAGAACATGAACTGATTCTGGAGAAGATGACTTTAGTGGGGGTTTGTATGGGTGTAACTAGTAGAACATAAACTGATTCCGGAGAAGATGAGTTTAGTGGGGGCTTGTAATGGTGTAACCAGTAGAACATGAACTGATTCCGGAGAAGATGAGTTTAGTGGGGGTTTGTAATGGTGTACCTAGTAGAACATGAACTGATGCTGGAGAAGATGAGTTTAGTGGGGGTTTGTAATGGTGTAACTAGTAGAACATGAACTGATTCTGGAGAAGATGAGTTTAGTGGGGTTTGTAATGGTGTAACTAGTAGAACATGAACTGATTCTGGAGAAGATGAGCTTAGTCGGGTTTGTAATGGTGTAACTAGTAGAACATGAACTGATTCTGGAGAAGATGAGTTTAGTGGGGGTTTGTAATGGTGTAACTAGTAGAACATGAACTGATTCTGGAGAAGATGAGTTTAGTGGGGGTTTGTAATGGTGTAACTAGTAGAACATGAACTGATTCTGGAGAAGATGAGTTTAGTGGGGACTTGTAATGGTGTAACTAGTAGAACATGAACTGATTCCAGAGAAGATGACTTTAGTGGGGGTTTGCATGGGTGTAACTAGTAGAACATGAACTGATTCCGGAGAAGATGAGTTTAGTGGGGGTTTGTAATGGTGTAACTAGTAGAACATGAACTGATTCTGGAGAAGATGACTTTAGTGGGGGTTTGTAATGGTGTAACTAGTAGAACATGAACTGATTCCGGAGAAGATAAGCTTAGTGGGGTTTGTAATGGTGTAACTTGTAGAATATGAACTGATTCTGGAGAAGATGAGCTTAGTCGGGTTTGTAATGGTGTAACTAGTAGAACATGAACTGATTCTGGAGAAGATGAGCTTAGTCGGGTTTGTAATGGTGTAACTAGTAGAACATGAACTGATTCTGGAGAAGATGAGCTTAGTCGGGTTTGTAATGGTGTAACTAGTAGAACATGAACTGATTCTGGAGAAGATGAGCTTAGTCGGGTTTCTAATGGTGTAACTAGTAGAACATGAACTGATTCTGGAGAAGATGAGCTTAGTCGGGTTTGTAATGGTGTAACTAGTAGAACATGAGCTGATTCTGGAAAAGATGAGCTTAGTCGGGTTTGTAATGGTGTAACTAGTAGAACATGAACTGATTCTGGAGAAGATGAGCTTAGTCGGGTTTGTAATGGTGTAACTAGTAGAACATGAACTGATTCTGGAGAAGATGAGCTTAGTCGGGTTTGTAATGGTGTAACTAGTAGAACATGAGCTGATTCTGGAAAAGATGAGCTTAGTCGGGTTTGTAATGGTGTAACTAGTAGAACATGAACTGATTCTGGAGAAGATGAGCTTAGTCGGGTTTGTAATGGTGTAACTAGTAGAACATGAACTGATTCTGGAGAAGATGAGCTTAGTCGGGTTTGTAATGGTGTAACTAGTAGAACATGAACTGATTCTGGAGAAGATGAGCTTAGTCGGGTTTGTAATGGTGTAACTAGTAGAACATGAGCTGATTCTGGAGAAGATGAGCTTAGTCGGGTTTGTAATGGTGTAACTAGTAGAACATGAACTGATTCTGGAGAAGATGAGCTTAGTGGGGGTTTGTAATGGTGTAACTAGTAAAACATGAACTGATTCTGGAGAAGATGAGCTTAGTGGGGTTTGTAATGATGTAACTAGTAGAACATGAACTGATTCTGGAGAAGATGAGCTTAGTCGGGTTTGTAATGGTGTAACTAGTAGAACATGAACTGATTCTGGAGAAGATGAGCTTAGTCGGGTTTGTAATGGTGTAACTAGTAGAACATGAGCTGATTCTGGAGAAGATGAGCTTAGTTGGGTTTGTAATGGTGTAACTAGTAGAACATGAGCTGATTCTGGAAAAGATGAGTTTAGTGGGGGTTTGTAATGGTGTAACTAGTAGAACATGAACTGATTCTGGAGAAGATGAGTTTAGTGGGGTTTGTAATGGTGTAACTAGTAGAACATGAACTGATTCTGGAGAAGATGAGCTTAGTCGGGTTTGTAATGGTGTAACTAGTAGACCATGAACTGATTCTGGAGAAGATGAGCTTATTCGGGTTTGTAATGGTGTAACTAGAAGAACATGAACTGATTCTGGAGAGGATGAGCTTAGTCGGGTTTGCAATGGTGTAACTAGAAGAACATGAACTGATTCTGGAGAAGATGAGCTTAGTCGGGTTTGCAATGGTGTAACTAGAAGAACATGAACTGATTCTGGAGAAGATGAGTTTAGTCGGGTTTGTAATGGTGTAACTAGTAGAACATGAACTGATACCGGAGAAGATGAGTTTAGTGGGGGTTTGTAATGGTGTAACTAGTAGAACATGAACTGATTCTGGAGAAGATGACTTTAGTGGGGGTTTGTATGGGTGTACCTAGTAGAACATGAACTGATTCCGGAGAAGATGAGCTTGGTGGGGGCTTGTAATGGTGTAACTAGTAGAACATGAACTCATTCCGGAGAAAATGAGCTTAGTGGGAGTTTGTAATGGTGTAACTAGTAGAACATGAACTGATTCCGGAGAAGATGAGCTTATTGGGGTTTGTAAGGTGTAACTAGTAGAACATGAACTGATTCTGGAGAAGATGAGCTTAGTCGGGTTTGTAATGGTGTAACTAGTAGAACATGAACTGATTCTGGAGAAGATGAGTTTAGTGGGGGTTTGTAATGGTGTAACTAGTAGAACATGAACTGATTCCAGAGAAGATGAGCTTAGTGGGGTTTGTAAGGTGTATCTAGTAGAACATGAACTGATTCTGGAGAAGATGAGCTTAGTCGGGTTTGTAATGGTGTAACTAGTAGAACATGAACTGATTCTGGAGAAGATGAGTTTAGTGGGGTTTGTAATGGTGTAACTAGTAGAACATGAACTGATTCTGGAGAAGATGAGTTTAGTGGGGGTTTGTATGGGTGTAACTAGTAGAACATGAACTGATTCCAGAGAAGATGAGCTTAGTGGGGTTTGTAAGGTGTAACTAGTAGAACATGAACTGATTCTGGAGAAGATGAGCTTAGTCGGGTTTGTAATGGTGTAACTAGTAGAACATGAACTGATTCTGGAGAAGATGAGTATAGTGGGGGTTTGTATGGGTGTAACTAGTAGAACATGAACTGATTCCGGAGAAGATGATCTTAGTGGGGGCTTGTAATGGTGTAACTAGTAGAACATGAACTGATTCTGGAGAAGATGAGCTTAGTCGGGTTTGTAATGGTGTAACTAGTAGAACATGAACTGATTCTGGAGAAGATGAGTTTAGTCGGGTTTGTAATGGTGTAACTAGTAGAACATGAACTGATACCGGAGAAGATGAGTTTAGTGGGGGTTTGTATGGGTGTAACTAGTAGAACATGAACTGATTCCGGAGAAGATGATCTTAGTGGGGGCTTGTAATGGTGTAACTAGTAGAACATGAACTGATTCTGGAGAAGATGAGCTTAGTCGGGTTTGTAATGGTGTAACTAGTAGAACATGAACTGATTCCGGAGAAGATGATCTTAGTGGGGGTTTGTAATGGTGTAACTAGTAGAACATGAACTGATTCTGGAGAAGATGAGCTTAGTCGGTTTTGTAATGGTGTAACTAGTAGAACATGAACTGATTCTGGAGAAGATGAGCTTAGTCGGGATTGTAATGGTGTAACTAGTAGAACATGAACTGATTCCGGAGAAGATGATCTTAGTGGGGGTTTGTAATGGTGTAACTAGTAGAACATGAACTGATTCCGGAGAAGATGATCTTAGTGGGGGTTTGTAATGGTGTAACTAGTAGAACATGAACTGATTCTGGAGAAGATGAGCTTAGTCGGGTTTGTAATGGTGTAACTAGTAGAACATGAACTGATTCTGGAGAAGATGAGCTTAGTCGAGTTTGTAATGGTGTAACTAGTAGAACATGAACTGATTCTGGAGAAGATAAGTTTAGTGGGGGTTTGTAATGGTGTAACTAGTAGAACATGAACTGATTCTGGAGAAGATGAGCTTAGTCGGGTTTGTAATGTTGTAACTAGTAGAACATGAACTGATTCTGGAGAAGATGAGCTTAGTCGGGTTTGTAATGGTGTAACTAGTAGAACATGAACTGATTCTGGAGAAAATGAATTTAGTGGGGGTTTGTAATGGTGTAACTAGTAGAACATGAACTGATTCTGGAGAAGATGAATTTAGTGGGGGTTTGTAATGGTGTAACTAGTAGAACATGAACTGATTCTGGAGAAGATGAATTTAGTGGGGGTTTGTAATGGTGTAACTAGTAGAACATGAACTGATTCCAGAGAAGATAAGTTTAGTGGGGGTTTGTAATGGTGTAACTAGTAGAACATGAACTGATTCTGGAGAAGATGAGCTTAGTCGGGTTTGTAATGGTGTAACTAGTAGAACATGAACTGATTCTGGAGAAGATGAGCTTAGTCGGGTTTGTAATGGTGTAACTAGTAGAACATGAACTGATTCTGGAGAAAATGAATTTAGTGGGGGTTTGTAATGGTGTAACTAGTAGAACATGAACTGATTCTGGAGAAAATGAATTTAGTGGGGGTTTGTAATGGTGTAACTAGTAGAACATGAACTGATTCTGGAGAAGATGAATTTAGTGGGGGTTTGTAATGGTGTAACTAGTAGAACATGAACTGATTCTGGAGAAGATGAGCTTAGTCGGGTTTGTAATGGTGTAACTAGTAGAACATGAACTGATTCTGGAGAAGATGAGTTTAGTGGGGTTTGTAATGGTGTAACTAGTAGAACATGAACTGATTCTGGAGAAGATAAGTTTAGTGGGGGTTTGTATGGGTGTAACTAGTAGAACATGAACTGATTCTGGAGAAGATGAGCTTAGTCGGGTTTGTAATGGTGTAACTAGTAGAACATGAACTGATTCTGGAGAAGATGAATTTAGTGGGGGTTTGTAATGGTGTAACTAGTAGAACATGAACTGATTCTGGAGAAGATGAGCTTAGTCGGGTTTGTAATGGTGTAACTAATAGAACATGAACTGATTCTGGAGAAGATGAGCTTAGTCGGGTTTGTAATGGTGTAACTAGTAGAACATGAACTGATTCCGGAGAAGATGAGCTTAGTCGGGTTTGTAATGGTGTAACTAGTAGAACATGAACTGATTCTGGAGAAGATGAGCTTAGTCGGGTTTGTAATGGTGTAACTAGTAGAACATGAACTGATTCTGGAGAAGATGAGCTTAGTCGGGTTTGTAATGGTGTAACTAGTAGAACATGAACTGATTCTGGAGAAGATGAGCTTAGTGGGGGTTTGTAATGGTGTAACTAGTAGAACATGAACTGATTCTGGAGAAGATAAGTTTAGTGGGGGTTTGTAATGGTGTAACTAGTAGAACATGAACTGATTCTGGAGAAGATAAGCTTAGTCGGGTTTGTAATGGTGTAACTAGTAGAACATGAACTGATTCTGGAGAAGATGAGCTTAGTCGGGTTTGTAATGGTGTAACTAGTAGAACATGAACTGATTCTGGAGAAGATGAGCTTAGTCGGGTTTGTAATGGTGTAACTAGTAGAACATGAACTGATTCTGGAGAAGATGAGCTCAGTCGGGTTTGTAATGCTTGATCTTTAGTGTTCTATGTTGTGTTTTGTAGATCGTTGTTTGTCCTGTTTTCCTTTTTCTTTTGGCCATTGTATTGTCTGTTCTTCTTCGATTTACGGCTTCTCCTTACCCCTTTGGTATCTTCAAGCTTTTCCTTATATAAAGTATGATCACGGTTAAAAGTCATATTTTCTATGGTTTGCATTTTTACGTCCATATCACGATCTGGTATGTTGGTTACAACGAAACGTTTAATTATTGGTGCTAACATTAGATGAAATATTATTGAATTCAACAAGGTCATGCAATAATGCTAAATATGTTCTTTCCTATATCACCGACAATATTTTGACCAGATTTAATTTTAATACGTGGATATCTTGTAAGATACAGGAACTGCTTACCATTTCCGGGCATCTGGATTTACCTCGTTTTTATTTATTTTTTAATTTTTTTTTGGTCAGGTCCGTGTTTCTGTGTCTTTTGCCCAATGTGGTGTGTGTCTCTGGATTGTCCAATGTCGATATCCTTTCGGTTTTCTCTAATATTTATGTAGCATAGGCGTGGATATCCTTCTAATCCAGAGATCAACAATACCTCTTGATGAATACATGTGACGAATCTGAGGAATTTCGTATGGCAATCAATCGCACCAGATATGATCAATTCACAGTCATGGCCTTCAAATATCCCTTTTTATAGAGTATTAAATTGTAATGTTCTGCAATCGCCATGACGCTTCAAAAGTATCAAATATTTGAGCATTGTAGTTGACATGACGTTTCAAATCTTCTTTTCAAGGGTAATAAATGGTATTGTTCTGCAGTTGTAAAGCATTCTTTCATAGACTATAAAACGATATTGTTCTGTTGCCATAAAGACCTTTCAAGTAATATTTTCTAGAATATCATATTGTATTGTTATATAATTGTAAAGACCTTTCAAACAGTATTTACTATAATATCAAACGGTATTGTTCTGCAGATTTTATGACTTTTTCAAAATATCAAATCGCTGTGATTTGTGCGTAGTTGACATGATGATTTGAAGATATATTTTCTAGATGATCAAACGGTATTGTTATGTAGTTATAACAGACCTATCAACTATTATTTTCTACAGTATAAAACGGTATTGTTCTGTAGATGATATGATTTCAAAAAGTGTCAAAAGGTTTGTGTTTTGTGGCAGCTATGAGATTTTGAATATTCTTTCATGCCTCATCAAACATTATTGTTCTGTAGTTAACATAACGCTTCAAATATTGTTTTCTTGAGCATCAAACGGGTACACAGTTACATTATTGGACAATTCTATTTAAACAAAACATTCAAAGATACCAAAAGGCGTAATCAGAAGTCGTAGTGCGATAAGGACAGACAATACCACGGCCAAAAGAAAAAGGCGTAATCAGAAGTGGTAGTTCAATAAGGACAGACAATACCACAGTCAAAAGGAAAAGGCGTAATCAGAAGTGGTAGTTCGATAAGGACAGACAATACCACGGCCAAAAGAAAAAGGCGTAATCAGAAGTGGTAGTTCAATAAGGACAGACAATACCACAGTCAAAAGGAAAAGGCGTAATCAGAAGTGGTAGTTCGATAAGGACAGGAAATTCCACGGCCAAAAGAAAAAGGGGTAATCAGAAGTGGTAGTTCGATAAGGACAGACAATACCACGGCCAAAAGAAAACGGCGTAATCAGAAGTGGTAGTTCGATAAGGACAGACAATACCACGGCCAAAAGAAAACGGGGTAATCAGAAGTGGTAGTTCGATAAGGACAGAAAATACCACGGCCAAAAGAAAACGGGGTAATCAAAGGTGGTAGTTCGATAAGGAGATATAATACCACGGCCAAAAGACAAAGGGGTAATCAGAAGTGGTAGTTCGATAAGGAGAGACAATACCACGGCCAAAAGAAAACGGGGTAATCAGAAGTGGTAGTTCGATAAGGACAGAAAATACCACGGCCAAAAGAAAAAGGCGTAATCAGAAGTGGTAGTTCGATAAGGACAGACAATACCACGGCCAAAAGAAAACGGGGTAATCAGAAGTGGTAGTTCGATAAGGAGAGACAATACCACGGCCAAAAGTAAAGGGCGTAATCAGAAGTGGTAGTCAATAAGGACAGACAATACCACAGCCAAAAGTAAAAGGCGTAATCAGAAGTGGTAGTTCGATAAGGACAGACAATACCACGGCCAAAAGATAAAGGCGTAATCAGAAGTGGTAGTTCGATAAGGACAGACAATACCACGGTCAAAAGAAAAAGGGGTAATCAGAAGTGGTAGTTCGATAAGGACAGATAATACCACGGTCAAAAGAAAAAGGCGTAATCAGAAGTCGTAGTTCGATAAGGACAGACAATACCACAGCCAAAAGAAAAAGGCGTAATCAGAAGTGGTAGTGTGATAAGGACAGACAATACCACTTTCAAAAGAAAAAGGCGTAATCAGAAGTGGTAGTTCGATAAGGACAGACAATACCACAGCCAAAAAATAAAGGCGTAATCAGAAGTGGTAGTTCGATAAGGACAGAAAATACCACGGCCAAAAGGAAAAGGGATAATCAGAAGTGGTAGTGTGATAAGGACAGACAATACCACGGCCAAAAGAAAAAGGCGTAATCAGAAGTGGTAGTTCGATAAGGACAGAAAATACCATGGTCAAAAGAAAATGGCGTAATCAGAAGTGGTAGTTCAATAAGGACAGACAATACCACGGCCAAAAGTAAAAGGCGTAATCAGAAGTGGTAGTTCGATAAGGACAGATAATACCACGGCCAAAAGTAAAAGGCGTAATCAGAAGTGGTAGTTCGATAAGGACAGATAATACCACGGCCAAAAGAAAAAGGCGTAATCAGAAGTGATAGTTCGATAAGGACAGACAATACCACGGCCAAAAGAAAAAGGCGCAATCAGAAGTGGTAGTTCGATAAGGACAGACAATACCACAGCCAAAAGAAAAAGTCGTAATCAGAAGTGGTAGTTTGATAAGGACAGACAATACCACGGCCAAAAGAAAGAGGCGTAATCAGAAGTGGTAGTTCGATAAGGACAGACAATACCACGGTCAAAAGAAAACGGGGTAATCAGAAGTCGTAGTTCGATAAGGACAGACAATACCACGGCCAAAAGAAAACGGGGTAATCAGAAGTGGTAGTTCGATAAGTACAGACAATACCACAGCCAAAAAATAAAGGCGTAATCAGAAGTGGTAGTTCGATAAGGACAGACAATACCACAGCCAAAAGAAAACGGGGTAATCAGAAGTCGTAGTTCGATAAGGACAGACAATACCACGGCCAAAAGAAAAAGGGGTAATCAGAAGTGGTAGTTCGATAAGTACAGACAATACCACGGTCAAAAGAAAAAGGGGTAATCAGAAGTGGTAGTTCGATAAGGACAGACAATACCACGGCCAAAAGAAAAAGGGGTAATCAGATGTGGTAGTTCGCTGTGGGTGTGGAGGTGTGTCAATCCAAGTGCTTCGGAAGGGTAGGCAGTTTCCAGAATGCATAGATCTTCTCCAGCTTCATAGCTTAGTTGTTTTACCTATTGGTGTGCCCATCTATTTTAAATCGTTTTCGCTAGTTACATTACTGGTGCAATAGTTATGCTGTGGGTTGTTGCGTCGACAGAGTTAATGGACAAGTAATTATAATTAGATGTTTAACTGATTTTTTTTAATCCGGCAATGAACTTACATCTAACTGCCTACGGTTTCGGGTCAAACCAAGTATCAACGTTCAAGTGAACAATGCCTCCACAATTCAAGGTATTGAAGAGTATAACGGTCTGTGACAGTCCACACAAAGACTTCTTGACGAGAACAATGCAGAATGTCGATCGACGGATAAAAAGGAACATATTCAACAATCTGGTTTTAATTAGATTTGTGTTAATGACAGTTCTCATGATCAAATAATTTCTACATGTTACAAATGAACTACCAGACCAATTTATTCCTTAATGTAATCAATAGCTAGTAGGGCCTCCGTTTATTTACTTTAACTGTTTAGTTGGCGTTTCCTTATTACGATACTGTCAACAGAGAAATGTGTCAGCTATGTCATGGCGAGAACAAGTCACATTCAATAGAATGATGAAGATATCTGCTTTGCATTATTGTACTTGACCAACATTCCCCGCTTCTCAGCCAACCAGTCTTTGCTGTTAATACTTAAAAAAAAAAGGAAATACCAATTTTATAGTCTTTAGATTTACCCGGAACCCATGATCTGGCGCAACCACTGGAGGCGATCACCATTTCACAACGGATACGGTTAATGAACTACATGGTGATGTGAAGTCTGGAAAATTAGATAAGCTTTGTCCTGTTTACTACATGTAATTTACATCCTTTTTGTTCAACATCACAAAGATCCTATGGAATCGAGTAGATTTTGAAATACCATGAATGTTAATTCCCATTGATTCAACAGAGGTATAACGTTAAAATAATACAATAATATGAATACTTGTTTGCAACACGCTAACCGTTTTAAAATAAATCGGTTGTTCCATTCCGGTGCAATAAATTTGTGAGAAATGATGTGGTGTTTAAATGAACACCAAAGACTATCCAACTTGACACTTAGACACAAATTATAGTGAACAAACAGCACTGTTATTGCACTCAATGTTAGATCTGTTTCTCTTAAGTACAGTAGATATTACACTTGTGTATAAATTAAAGTTATTGTACTAAAGTGAGTCAATATTATTGCACTTAAGTGTAATTGGTTCTGCAAATCAATTTGTTTATTCTTAAGTGCAATAGATTTGACATCTAAGATATAAAACGTATTTACACTTGTTTATACGACTTCATTTCAGTGTATTTAGGTTAAACCACATCGGTAGTGTAATTGTTAAAGTGCTCGCAGCAATTACTGCAGTTTGTGGTTTCGAGTCTGGGTCTATAAAGACTATAAATTTGGTCAGTGCCGCCCCGATAAAGAGGCAGCATTAAGAATTAGGAGCAAAGATTGTTTGCCGTATGTAGCGACAGGTCTACCCACTGACTGTTTTGCAGTGAGCTAGCACTATGAAAATCAACAAAACGTGCTGGTCTAGTCCAAAGAGGATATCATCATTATGATCTGCATCTTGTCGAAATTGTTTTCACCATGACATAACTGACAAATTGTTCTCACCATGATATAACTGACAAATTGTTCTCACCATGACATAACTGACAAATGTTCTCACCATGACATAACTGACAAATTCTTCTCACCATGACATAACTGACAAATTGTTCTCACCATGACATAACTGACAAATGTGTTAACCTTGCACTAAACAACAATCACATTAATAAAACATTGGACTTAAACAAAAGTGAGGTGGTGCGTTATTCTTCTTTATCCATTTGTACTATAGACCAACACGCTTAGTTGGATTTTTACAGTGCAAGCTTACTGAAACACCAGTCCTCGGGTAAGCATATAGCTCACACATTATCCCTACTCCGAGCCAATCAATCTCTGATCACCCTCATGTCTGTTGTGTCGTTGGCGGAGATGCAGAACATACCAATTGGATAGTTATTTTTTGACCCCACTGTGGTGGAACCCTCAATCTACCACACTCCTGTAGAGCACGTTAACGTGGTGGAACCCTCAATCTACCACACTCCTGTAGAGCACGTTAACGTGATGGAACCCTCAATCTACCACACTCCTGTAGAGCACACTAACGTGGTGGAACCCTCAATCTACCATATTCCCGTAGAGCACGCTAACGTGGTAGAACCCTCAATCTACAACGCTCCTGTAGAGCACGCTAACGTGGTGGAACCCTCAATCTACCACACTCCTGTAGAGAACGCTAACGTGGTGAAACCCTCAATCTACCACACCCCTGTAGAGCACGCTAACGTGGTGAAACCCTCAATCTACCACACTCCTGTAGAGTGGAACCCTCAATCTACCACACTCCTGTAGAGCACGTTAACGTGGTGGAACCCTCAATCTACCACACTCCCGTAACGCACGCTAACGTGGTGGAACCATCAATCTACTACACTCCTGTAGACCACGCTAACGTGGTGGAACCCTCAATCTAACACACTCCTGTAGAGCACGCAAACGTGGTGGAAACCTCAATCTACCACACTCCTGTAGAGCACGCTAACGTGGTGGATCCCTCAATCTACCACACTCCTGTAGAGCACACAAACGTGGTGGAACCCTCAGTCTACCACACTCCTGTAGAGCACACTAACGTGGTGGAACCCTCAATCTACCAGACTCCCATAGAGCACGCTAACGTGGTGGAACACTCAATCTAGCACACCCCTGTAGAGAACACTAACGTGGTGGAACACTCAATTTACCACACTCCTGTAGAGTGGAACCCTCAATCTACCACACTCCTGTAGAGCACGTTAACGTGGTGGAACCCTCAATCTACCACACTCCCGTAGCGCACGCTAACGTGGTGGAACCATCAATCTACTACACTCCTGTAGAGCGCGTTAACGTGGTGGAACCCTCAATCTACCACACTCCTGTAGAGCACACTAACGTGGTGGAATCCTTAATCTACCACACTCCTGTAGAGCACGCTAGCGTGGTGAAACCCTCAATTTACCACACTCCCGTAGAGCACGCTAGCGTGGTGGAACCCTCAATCTACCACACTCCTGTAGAGGACGCTAACGTGATGGAACCCTCAATCTACCACACTCCTGTAGAGCACGCTAACGTGGTGGAACCCTCAATCTACCACACTCCTTTAGAGTGGAACCCTCAATCTACCACACTCCTGTAGAGTGGAACCCTCAATCTACCACACTCCTGTAGAGCACGCTAACGTGGTGGAACCCTCAATCTACCACACTCCTGTAGAGTGGAACCCTCAATCTACCACTGTCCCGTAGAGCACGATAACGTGGTGGAACCGTCAATCTACCACACCCCCGTACAGCACGCTAACGTGGTGGAACCCTCAATCTACCACACTCCTGTTGAGCACGCTCACGTGGTGAAACCCACACTCCGGTAGAGCACGCTAACGTGGTGGAACTCTCAATCTACCACAACCTCGTAGGGCACGCTAACGTGGTTGAACCCTCAATCTACCACACTCCCGTACAGCACGCTAGCGTGGTGGAACCCTTAATGTACCACACTCCCGTAGAGCACGCTAACGTTGTGGAACACTCAATCTACCACATTCTCGTAGAGCACGCTAACGTGGTGGAACCTTCAATCTACTACACTCCTGTAGAGCGCGTTAACGTGGTGGAACCCTCAATCTACCACACTCCTGTAGAGCACGCTAACGTGGTGGAACCCTTAATCTACCACACTCCTGTAGAGCACGCTAGCGTGGTGGAACCCTCAATCTACCACACTCCCGTAGAGCACGCTAGCGTGGTGGAACCCTCAATCTACCACACTCCTGTAGAGGACGCTAACGTGGTGGAACCCTCAATCTACCACACTCCTGTAGAGCACGCTAACGTGGTGGAACCCTCAATCTACCACACTCCTTTAGAGTGGAACCCTCAATCTACCACACTCCTGTAGAGTGGAACCCTCAATCTACCACACTCCTGTAGAGCACGCTAACGTGGTGGAACCCTCAATCTACCACACTCCTGTAGAGTGGAACCCTCAATCTACCACTGTCCCGTAGAGCACGATAACGTGGTGGAACCGTCAATCTACCACACCCCCGTACAGCACGCTAACGTGGTGGAACCCTCAATCTACCACACTCCTGTTGAGCACGCTCACGTGGTGAAACCCACACTCCGGTAGAGCACGCTAACGTGGTGGAACTCTCAATCTACCACAACCTCGTAGGGCACGCTAACGTGGTTGAACCCTCAATCTACCACACTCCCGTACAGCACGCTAGCGTGGTGGAACCCTTAATGTACCACACTCCCGTAGAGCACGCTAACGTTGTGGAACACTCAATCTACCACATTCTCGTAGAGCACGCTAACGTGGTGGAACCTTCAATCTACCACACTCCCGTTGAGCACGCCAGCGTGGTGGAACCATCAATCTACTACTCTCCTGTAGAGCACGTTAAAGTGGTGGAACCCTCAATCTACCACACTCCCGTAGAGCACACCTACGTGGTGGAACCCTCAATCTACCACACTCTTGTAGAGCACGCTAACGTGGTGGAACCCTTAGTCTACCACACTCCTGTAGAGTGGAACCCTCAATCTACCACACTCCTGTAGAGTGGAACCCTCAATCTACCACACTCCTGTAGAGTGGAACCCTCAATCTACCACACTCCTGTAGAGCACGCTAACGTGGTGGAACTCTCAATCTACCACACTCCCGTAGAGCACGCTAACGTGGTGGAACCATCAATCTACTACACTCCTTTAGAGCACACTAACGTGGTGGAACCCTCAATCTACCACTCTCCTGTAGAGCACGTTCACGTGGTGGAACCCTCAATCTACCACACTCCTGTAAACCACGTTAACGTGGTGGAACCCTCAATCTACCACACTCCCGTAGAGCAAACTAACGTGGTGGAACCCTCAATCTACCACACTCCTGTAGAGCACGCTAACGTGGTGGAACCCTCAATCTACCAAACTCCCGTAGAGCAAGCTAACGTGGTGGAACCCTCAACCTACCACACTCCCGTAGGGTACGCTAACGTGGTGGAACCCTCAATCTACCATACTCCTGTAGAGCACGCTAACGTGATGGAACCCTCAATCTACCACACTCCCGTAGAGCACGCTAACGTGATGGAACCCTCAATCTACCACACTCCGGTAGAGCACGCTAACGTGATGGAACCATCAATCTACTACACCCCTGTAGAGTACGCTAACGTGGTGAAACCCTCAATCCACCACACTCCCGTAGAGCACGCTAACGTGGTGGAACCATCAATCTACTACACTCCTTTAGAGCACACTAACGTGGTGGAATCTTCAATCTACCACTCTCCTGTAGAGCACGTTCACGTGGTGGAACCCTCAATCTACCACACTCCTGTAGAGCCGGCGATCGTGGTGGAACCCTCAATCTACCACACTCATGTACAGTGGAACCCTCAATCTACCAAACTCCTGTAGAGTGGAACCCTCAATCTACCACACTCCTGTAAACCACGCTAATGTGGTGGAACCCTCAATCTACCACACTCCCGTAGAGCAAACTAACATGGTGGAACCTTCAATCTACCACACTCCTGTAGAGCACGCTAACGTGGTGGAACCCTCAATCTACCACACTCCCGTAGAGCACGCTAACGTGGTGGAACCCTCAATCTACCATACTCCTGTAGAGTACGCTAACGTGATGGAACCCTCAATCTACCACACTCCCGTAGAGCACGTTAACGTGATGGAACCCTCAATCTACCACACTCCCGTAGAGCACGCTAACGTGGTGGAACCATCAATCTACTACACCCCAGTAGAGTACGCTAACGTGGTGGAACCCTCAATCTACTACACTCCCGTAGAGCACGATAACGTGGTGGAACCATCAATCTACCACACTCCTGTAAACCATGTTAACGTGGTGGAACCCTCAATCTACCACACTCCCGTAGAGCACGCTAACGTGGTGAAACCCGCACTCTACCACACTCCTGTAGAGCACGCTAACGTGGTGGAACCCTCAATTTACCACACTCCTGTAGGGCACGCTAACGAGGTGGAACCCTCAATCTACCACACTCCTGTAGAGCACGCTAACGTGGTTGAACCCTCAATCTACCACACTCCCGTAGAGCACGCTAACGTGGTCGAACCCTCAATCTACCACACTCCTGTCGAGCACGTTAACGTGGTGGAACCCTAAATCTACAACACTCCTGTAGAGAACGTTAACGTGGTGGAAACCTCAATCTACCACACTCCCGTAAAGCACGCTAACGTAGTGAAATCCTCAATCTACCACACTCCCGTAGAGCACACTAACGTAGTGGAATCCTCAATCTACCACACTCCTGTAGAGCACGTTAACGTGGTGGAACCCTCAATCTACCACACTCCTGTAGACCACGCTAACGTGGTGGAATCCTCAATCTACCACACTCCCGTAGAGCACGCTAGCGTAGTGAAATCTTCAATCTACCACACTCCTGTAGAGCACGCTAACGTGGTGGAACCCTCAATCTATCACACTCCTGTAGAGCACGCTAACGTGGTGGAACCCTCAATCTACCACACTCCTGTAGAGCACGCTAACGTGGTGGAACCCTCAATCTACCAAACTCCCGTAGAGCAAGCTAACGTGGTGGAACCCTCAATCTACCACACTCCCGTAGAGTACGCTAACGTGATGGAACCCTCAATCTACCACACTCCCGTAGAGCACGCTAACGTGGTGGAACCATCAATCTACTACACCCCAGTAGAGTACGCTAACGTTGTGAAACCCTCAATCTACCACACTCCCGTAGAGCACGATAACGTGGTGGAACCATCAATCTACCACACTCCTGTAAACCATGTTAACGTGGTGGAACCCTCAATCTACCACACTCCCGTAGAGCACGCTAACGTGGTGAAACCTGCACTCTACCACACTCCTGTAGAGCACGCTAACGTGGTGGAACCCTCAATTTACCACACTCCTGTAGGGCACGCTAACGAGGTGGAACCCTCAATCTACCACACTCCTGTAGAGCACGCTAACGTGGTTGAACCCTCAATCTACCACACTCCCGTAGAGCACACCTACGTGGTGGAACCTACAATCTACCACAGTCCTGTAGAGCCGGTTATCGTGGTGGAACCCTCAATCTACCACACTCATATACAGTGGAACCCTCAATCTACCAAACTCCTGTAGAGTGGAACCCTCAATCTACCACAATCCCGTAGAGCACGCTAACGTGGTGGAACCCTCAATCTACCACACTCCTGTAGAATGGAACCCTCAATCTACCACAATCCCGTAGAACACGCTAAAGTGGTGGAACCCTCAATATACCACACTCCCGTACAGCACGCTAGCGTGGTGGAGCCCTCAATCTATCACACTCCTCTAGAGCACGCTCACGTGGTGGAACCCTCAATCTACCACACTCCTGTCGAGCACGTTAACGTGGTGGAACCCTCAATCTACAACACTCCTGTAGAGAATGTTAACGTGGTGGAAACCTCAATCTACCACACTCCCGTAAAGCACGCTAACGTAGTGAAATCCTCAATCTACCACACTCCCGTAGAGCACGCTAACGTAGTGGAATCCTCAATCTACCACACTCCTGTAGAGCACGTTAACGTGGTGGAATCCTCAATCTACCACACTCCTGTAGACCACGCTAACGTGGTGGAATCCTCAATCTACCACACTCCCGTAGAGCACGCTAGCGTAGTGAAATCTTCAATCTACCACACTCCTGTAGAGCACGCTAACGTGGTGGAACCCTCAATCTATCACACTCCTGTAGAGCACGCTAACGTGGTGGAACCCTCAATCTACCACAATTCCGTAGAGCACGCTAACGTGGTGGAATCCTCAATCTACCACACTCCTGTAGAGCACGCTAGCGTGGTGGAACCCTCAATCTACCACACTCCTGTAGAGCACGCTAACGTGGTGAAACCCTCAATCTACCACAATCCCGTAGAGCACGCTAACGTGGTGGAATCCTCAATCTACCACACTCCTGTTGAGCACGCTAGCGTGGTGGAACCCTCAATCTACCACACTCCTGTAGAGCACGCTCACGTGGTGGAACCCTCAATCTACCACGCCCTCGTAGACCACGCTAACGTGGTTGAACCCTCAATCTACCACACTGCAGTAGAACACGCTAACGTGTTGGAACCATCAATCTACCACACTCCTGTAGAGCACGCTAACGTGGTGGAACACTTAATCTACCACACTCTCGTAGAGCACGCAAACGTGGTGGAACACTCAATCTACCACACTCTCGTAGAGCACGCTAACATGGTGGAACCTTCAATCTACCACACTCCCGTAGAGCACACTAACGTGGTGGAACCCTCAATCTACAAAACTCCTGTAGAGCACGTTAACGTTGTGGAACCCTCAATCTACCACTCTCCTGTAGAGCACGCTAATGTGGTGGAACCCTCAATCTACCCCACTCCTGTAGATCACGATAACGTGGTGAAACCCTCAATCTACCACACTCCTGTAGAGCACGCTAACGTGATGGAACCCTCAATCTACCACACTCCTGTAGAACACGGTAACGTGGTGGAACCCTCAATATACTACACTCCCGTAGAGCACGCTAACGTGGTGGAACCCTCAATCTACCACACTCCTGTAGAGCACGCTAACGTGGTGGAACCCTCAATCTACCACACTCCTGTAGAGCAGGTAACATGGTGGAACCCTCAATCTACCACACTCCTGTAGAATGGAACCCTCAATCTACGACAATCCCGTAGAACACACTAAAGTGGTGGAACCCTCAATATACCACACTCCCGTACAGCACGCTAGCGTGGTGGAGCCCTCAATCTACCACACTCCTCTAGAGCACGCTCACGTGGTGGAACCCTCAATCTACCACACTCCTGTAGAGCACGTTAGCGTGGTGGAACTCTCAATTTTCCACACCCTCGTAGAGCACACTAACGTGGTGGAACCCTCAATCTACTAAACTTCTGTAGAGCACGTTAACGTGGTGGAACCCTCAATCTACCACAATACTGTAGAGCACGTCAACGTGGTGGAACCCTCAATCTACCACACTCCTATAGAGCTCGATAACGTGGTGGAACCCTCAATCTACCACACTCCTGTAGAGCACGCTATCGTGGTGGAACCCTCAATCTACCACACTCCTGTAGAATGGAACCCTCAATCTACCACAATCCCGTAGAACATGCTAAAGTGGTGGAACCCTCAATATACCACACTCCCGTACAGCACGCTAGCGTGGTGGAGCCCTCAATCTACCACACTCCTCTAGAGCACGCTCATGTGGTGGAACCCTCAATCTACCACAATCCTGTAGAGCACGTCAACGTGGTGGAACCCTCAATCTACCACACTCCTGTAGAACTCGATAACGTGGTGGAACGCTCAATCTACCACACTCGTGTAGAGCACGCTAACGTGGTGGAACCCTAAATCTACCACACTCCTGTAGAATGGAACCCTCAATCTACCACAATCCCGTAGAACACGCTAACGTGGTGGAACCCTCAATCTACCACACTCCCGTACAGCACGCTAGCGTGGTGAAACCCTCAATCTACCACACTCCTGTTGAGCACGCTCACGTGGTGGAACCCTCAATCTACCACAGTCCTGTAGCGAACGTTAGCGTGGTGGAATTCTCAATCTTCCACACCTTCGTAGAGCACGCTAACGTGGTGGAACCCTCAATCTACTAAACTTCTGTAGAGCACGTTAACGTGGTGGAACCCTCAATCTACCACACTCCTGTAGAGCACGTTAACGTGGTGCAACCCTCAATCTATCACACTCCTGTAGAGCACGTTAGCATGGTGGAACTCTCAATCTACCACAATCCCGTAGAGCACGCTAATGTGGTGGAATCCTCAATCTACCACACTCCTGTAGAGCACGTTAGCGTGGTGGAACCCTCAACCTACCACACTCCTGTAGAGCACGCTCACGTGGTGGAACCCTCAATCTACCACGCCCTCGTAGACCACGCTAACGTGGTTGAACCCTCAATCTACTACACTGCAGTAGAACACGCTAACGTGTTTGAACCATCAATCTACCACACTCCTGTAGAGCACACTAACGTGGTGGAACCCTCAATCTACCACACTCTCGTACAGCACGCTATCGTGATGGAACCCTTAATCTACCACACTTTCGTAGAGCACGCAAACGTGGTGGAACACTCAATCTACCACACTCTCGTAGAGCACGCTAACATGGTGGAACCCTCAATCTACCACACTCCCGTAGAGCACACTAACGTGGTGGAACCCTCAATCTACTAAACTCCTGTAGAGCACGTTAACGTTGTGGAACCCTCAATCTACCACACTCCTGTAGATCACGATAACGTGGTGAAACCCTCAATCTACCACACTCCTGTAGAGCACGCTAACGTGGTGGAACCCTCAATCTACCACACTCCTGTAGAACACGCTAACGTGGTGGAACCCTAAATATACTACACTCCCGTAGAGCACGCTAACGTGGTGGAACCCTCAATCTACCACACTCCTGTAGAGCACGCTAATGTGGTGGAACCCTCAATCTACCACACTCCTGTAGAGCACGGTAACGTGGTGGAACCCTCAATCTACCACACTCCTGTAGAATGGAACCCTCAATCTACCACAATCCCGTAGAACACACTAAAGTGGTGGAACCCTCAATATACCACACTCCCGTACAGCACGCTAGCGTGGTGGAGCCCTCAAACTACTACACTCCTCTAGAGCACGCTCACGTGGTGGAACCCTCAATCTACCACACTCATGTAGAGCACGTTAGCGTGGTGGAACTCTCAATTTTCCACACCCTCGTAGAGCACACTAACGTGGTGGAACCCTCAATCTACTAAACTTCTGTAGAGCACGTTAACGTGGTGGAATCCTCAATCTACCACAATCCTGTAGAGCACGTCAACGTGGTGGAACTCTCAATCTACCACACTCCCGTAGAGCACGCTAACGTGGTGGAATCCTCAATCTACCACACTCTCGTAGAGCACGCTAACGTAGTGGAATCCTCAATCTACCACACTCCTGTAGAGCACGCGAACGTGGTGGAACCCTCAATCTATCACACTCCTGTAGAGCACGCTAACGTGGTGGAACTCTCAATCTACCACACTCCTGTAGAGCACGCTAACGTGGTGGAACCCTCAATCTACCACACTCCTGTAGAGCACGCTACCGTGGTGGAACCCTCAATATACCACACTCCTGTAGAGCTCACTCACGTGGTAGAACCCTCAATCTACCACACTGCTGTAGAACACGCTAACGTGGTGGAACTCTAAATCTTCCACACCCTCGTAGAGCACGCTAACGTGGTTGAACCCTCAATCTACCACACTCCAGTAGAACACACTAACGTGTTGGAACCATCAATCTACCACACTCCTGTAGAGCACGCTAGCGTGGTGGAGCCCTCAATCTACCACACTCCCGTACATTACGCTAGTGTGGTGGAACCCTTAATCTACCACACTCCCGTAGAGCACGTTAACGTAGTGGAACCCTCAATCTACCACACTCCCGTACAGCACGCTAGCGTGGTGGAACCCTCAATCTACCACACTCCTGTAGAGCACGCTAATGTGGTGGAACCCTCAATCTACCACTCTCCTGTAGAGCACGCTAATGTGGTGGAACCCTCAATCTACCCCACTCCTGTAGATCACGATAACGTGGTGGAACCCTCAATCTACCACACTCCTGTAGAGCACGCTAAGGTGGTGGAACCCTCAATCTACCACACTCTTGTAGAACACGCTAACGTGGTGGAACCCTCAATATACTACACTCCCGTAGAGCACGCTAACGTGGTGGAACCTTCAATCTACCACACTCCTGTAGAGCACGCTAACGTGGTGGAACCAACAATCTACCACACTCCTGTAGAGCACACTAACGTGGTGGAACCCTCAATCTACCACACTCCTGTAGAATGGAACCCTCAATCTACCACAATCCCGTAGAACACGCTAAAGTGGTGGAACCCTCAATCTACCACACTCCCGTACAGCACGCTAGCGTGGTGGAGCCCTCAATCTACCACACTCCTGTAGAGCACGCTCACGTGGTGGAACCCTCAATCTACCACACTCCTGTAGAGCACGTTAGCGTGGTGGAACTCTCAATTTTCCACACCTTCGTAGAGCACACTAACGTGGTGGAACCCTCAATCTACTAAACTTCTGTAGAGCACGTTAACGTGGTGGAACCCTCAATCTACCACAATCCTGTAGAGCACGTCAACGTGGTGGAACCCTCAATCTACCACACTCCTGTAGATCACGATAACGTGGTGGAACCCTCAATCTACCACACTCCAGTAGAGCACGCTAACGTGGTGGAACCATCAATCTACCACACTCCTGTAGAATGGAACCCTCAATCTACCACAATCCCGTAGAACACGCTAACGTGGTGGAACCCTCAATCTACCACACTCCCGTACAGCACGCTAGCGTGGTGGAGCCCTCAATCTACCGCACTCCTCTAGAGCACGCTCACGTGGTGGAATCCTCAATCTACCACACTCCTGTAGAGCACGTTAGCGTGGTGGAACTCTTAATCTTCCACACCCTCGTAGAGCACACTAACGTGGTGGAACCCTCAATCTACTAAACTTCTGTAGAGCACGTTAACGTGGTGGAACCCTCAATCTACCACACTCCTGTAGAGCACGATAACGTGGTGGAACCCTCAATCTACCACACTCCCGTGGAGCACGCTTTCGTGGTGGAATCCTCAATCTACCACACACCCGTAGAGCACGCTAACGTAGTGGAATCCTCAATCTACCACACTCCTGTAGAGCACTTTGACGTGGTGGAACCCTCAATCTACCACACTCCTGTAGAGCACGCTAACGTGGTGGAATCCTCAAGCTACCACACTCCCGTAGAGCACGCTAACGTGGAGGAATCCTCAATCTACCACACTCCTGTAGAGCACGCTAACGTGGTGGAACCCTCAATCTACCACACTCCTCTAGAGCACGCTAACGTGGTGGAACCCTCTATCTACCACATTCCTGTAGAGCAAGCTAATGTGGTGGGACCCTCAATCTACCACAATCCCGTAGAGCACGCTAACTTGGTGGAACTCTCAATCTACCACACTCCTGTAGAGCACACCAACGTGGTGGAACCCTCAATCTACCACACTCCTGTAGAGCACACCAACGTGGTGGAACCCTCAATCTACCACACTCCTGTAGAGCACACCAACGTGATGGAACTCTCAATCTACCACACTCCTGTAGAGCACGCTAGCGTGGTGGAACCCTAAATCTACCACACTCCTGTAGAGCACGCTCACGTGGTGGAACTCTCAATCTACCACACTGCTGTAGAGCACGTTAGCGTGGTGGAACTCTAAATATACCACACCCTCGTAGAGCACGCTAACGTGGTTGAACCCTCAATCTACCACACTCCAGTAGAACACACTAACGTGTTGGAACCATCAATCTACCACACTCCTGTAGAGCACGCTAACGTGGTGGAACCCTCAATCTACCACACTCCCGTACAGCACGCTAGCGTGATGGAACCCTTAATCTACCACACTCCCGTAGAGCACGCTAACGTGGTGGAACCCTCATTCTACCACACTCCCGTAGAGCAAGCTAACGTGATGGAACCCTCAATCTACCACACTCCTGTAGAGCACGTTAACGTGGTGGAACACTCAATCTACCACACTCCTGTAGAGCACGATAACGTGGTGGAACCCTCAATCTACCACACTCCTGTAGAGTGGAACCCTCAATCTACCACACTCCCGTAGAGCCCGCTAACGTGGTGGAACTCTCAATCTACCACACTCTTCTAGAGCACGCTAACGAGGTGGGACCCTCAATCTACCACATTCCTGTAGAGTGGAACCCTCAATCTACCACAGTCCTGTAAAGCACGCGAGCGTGGTGGAACCCTCAATCTACCACACTCTCGTACAGCACGCTAACGTGGTGGAACCGTCAATCTACCACACTCCTCTAGAGCACGCTAACGTGGTGGAACCCTCAATCTACCACACCCTCGTAGAACACGCTAACGTAGTTGAACCCTCAATCTACCACACTCCAGTAGAACACGCTAACGTGGTGGAACCATCAATCTACCACACTCCCGTAGAGTACGCGAACATGATGGAACCCTCAATCTACCACACTCCTGTAGAGCACGCTAACGTGGTGGATCCCTCAATCTACCACACTCCAGTAGAGCACGCTAACGTGGTGGAACCCTCAATCTACCACACTCCTGTAGAGCACGCCAACGTGATGGAACCCTCAGTCTACCACACTCATGTAAAATGGAACCCTCAATCTACCACACTCATGTAGAGCACGCTAATGTGGTGGAACCCTCAATCTATCACACTCCTGTAGAGTACGCTAACGTGGTGGAACCCTCAATCTACCTCACTCCCGTAGAGCACGCCTACGTGGTGGAACCCGCAATTTCCCACACTGCTGTAGAGTGCGCAAACGTGGTGGAACCCTCAATCTACCACACTCCTATAGGGCACGCTAACGTGGTGGAACCCTCAATATACCACACTCCTGTAGAGCACGCTAATGTGGTGGAACCCTCAATCTACTACACTCCCGTAGAGCACGCTAACGTGGTGGAACCCTCAATCTACCACACTCCTGTAGAGCACGCTAACATGGTGGAACCCTCAATCTACCACACTCCCGTACAGCACGCTAGCGTGGTGGAGCCCTCAATCTACCACACTCCTGTAGAGCACGCTCACGTGGTGGAACCCTCAATCTACCACACTCCTGTAGAGCACGTTAGCGTGGTGGAACTCTCAATTTTCCACACCCTCGTAGAGCACACTAACGTGGTGGAACCCTCAATCTACTAAACTTCTGTAGAGCACGTTAACGTGGTGGAACCCTCAATCTACCACAATCCTGTAGAGCACGTCAACGTGGTGGAACCCTCAATCTACCACACTCCTGTAGATCACGATAACGTGGTGGAACCCTCAATCTACCACACTCCAGTAGAGCACGCTAACGTGGTGGAACCATCAATCTACCACACTCCTGTAGAATGGAACCCTCAATCTACCACAATCCCGTAGAACACGCTAACGTGGTGGAACCCTCAATCTACCACACTCCCGTACAGCACGCTAGCGTGGTGGAGCCCTCAATCTACCGCACTCCTCTAGAGCACGCTCACGTGGTGGAATCCTCAATCTACCACACTCCTGTAGAGCACGTTAGCGTGGTGGAACTCTTAATCTTCCACACCCTCGTAGAGCACACTAACGTGGTGGAACCCTCAATCTACTAAACTTCTGTAGAGCACGTTAACGTGGTGGAACCCTCAATCTACCACACTCCTGTAGAGCACGATAACGTGGTGGAACCCTCAATCTACCACACTCCCGTGGAGCACGCTTTCGTGGTGGAATCCTCAATCTACCACACACCCGTAGAGCACGCTAACGTAGTGGAATCCTCAATCTACCACACTCCTGTAGAGCACTTTGACGTGGTGGAACCCTCAATCTACCACACTCCTGTAGAGCACGCTAACGTGGTGGAATCCTCAATCTACCACACTCCCGTAGAGCACGCTAACGTGGAGGAATCCTCAATCTACCACACTCCTGTAGAGCACGCTAACGTGGTGGAACCCTCAATCTACCACACTCCTCTAGAGCACGCTAACGTGGTGGAACCCTCTATCTACCACATTCCTGTAGAGCAAGCTAATGTGGTGGGACCCTCAATCTACCACAATCCCGTAGAGCACGCTAACTTGGTGGAACTCTCAATCTACCACACTCCTGTAGAGCACACCAACGTGGTGGAACCCTCAATCTACCACACTCCTGTAGAGCACACCAACGTGGTGGAACCCTCAATCTACCACACTCCTGTAGAGCACACCAACGTGATGGAACTCTCAATCTACCACACTCCTGTAGAGCACGCTAGCGTGGTGGAACCCTAAATCTACCACACTCCTGTAGAGCACGCTCACGTGGTGGAACTCTCAATCTACCACACTGCTGTAGAGCACGTTAGCGTGGTGGAACTCTAAATATACCACACCCTCGTAGAGCACGCTAACGTGGTTGAACCCTCAATCTACCACACTCCAGTAGAACACACTAACGTGTTGGAACCATCAATCTACCACACTCCTGTAGAGCACGCTAACGTGGTGGAACCCTCAATCTACCACACTCCCGTACAGCACGCTAGCGTGATGGAACCCTTAATCTACCACACTCCCGTAGAGCACGCTAACGTGGTGGAACCCTCATTCTACCACACTCCCGTAGAGCAAGCTAACGTGATGGAACCCTCAATCTACCACACTCCTGTAGAGCACGTTAACGTGGTGGAACACTCAATCTACCACACTCCTGTAGAGCACGATAACGTGGTGGAACCCTCAATCTACCACACTCCTGTAGAGTGGAACCCTCAATCTACCACACTCCCGTAGAGCCCGCTAACGTGGTGGAACTCTCAATCTACCACACTCTTCTAGAGCACGCTAACGAGGTGGGACCCTCAATCTACCACATTCCTGTAGAGTGGAACCCTCAATCTACCACAGTCCTGTAAAGCACGCGAGCGTGGTGGAACCCTCAATCTACCACACTCTCGTACAGCACGCTAACGTGGTGGAACCGTCAATCTACCACACTCCTCTAGAGCACGCTAACGTGGTGGAACCCTCAATCTACCA
This sequence comes from Bathymodiolus septemdierum, assembly GCA_963383655.1. Taxonomy (NCBI): domain Eukaryota; kingdom Metazoa; phylum Mollusca; class Bivalvia; order Mytilida; family Modiolidae; genus Bathymodiolus; species Bathymodiolus septemdierum. Next base: position 868,122 of record OY726522.1, on the reverse strand, counting down.
CACCCTCGTAGAGCACGCTAACGTAGTTGAACCCTCAATCTACCACACTCCAGTAGAACACGCTAACGTGGTGGAACCATCAATCTACCACACTCCCGTAGAGTACGCGAACATGATGGAACCCTCAATCTACCACACTCCTGTAGAGCACGCTAACGTGGTGGATCCCTCAATCTACCACACTCCAGTAGAGCACGCTAACGTGGTGGAACCCTCAATCTACCACACTCCTGTAGAGCACGCCAACGTGATGGAACCCTCAGTCTACCACACTCATGTAAAATGGAACCCTCAATCTACCACACTCATGTAGAGCACGCTAATGTGGTGGAACCCTCAATCTATCACACTCCTGTAGAGTACGCTAACGTGGTGGAACCCTCAATCTACCTCACTCCCGTAGAGCACGCCTACGTGGTGGAACCCGCAATTTCCCACACTGCTGTAGAGTACGCAAACGTGGTGGAACCCTCAATCTACCACACTCCTATAGGGCACGCTAACGTGGTGGAACCCTCAATATACCACACTCCTGTAGAGCACGCTAATGTGGTGGAACCCTCAATCTACTACACTCCCGTAGAGCACGCTAACGTGGTGGAACCCTCAATCTACCACACTCCTGTAGAGCACGCTAACATGGTGGAACCCTCAATCTACCACACTCCTGTACAGCACGCTAACGTGGTGGAACCCTCAATCTACCACACTCCTGTAGAATGGAACCCTCAATCTACCACAATCCCGTGGAACACGCTAACGTGGTCGAACCCTCAATTTACCACACTCCCGTACAGCACGCTAGCGTGGTGGAACCCTCAATCTATCACACTCCTGTAGAGCACGCTCACGTGGTGGAACCCTCAATCTACCACACTCCTGTAGAGCACGTTAGCGTGGTGCAACTCTCTATCTTCCACACCCTCGTAGAGTACGCTAACGTGGTGGAACCCTCAATCTACCACACTCCCGTAGAGTTCGCTAACGTGGTGGAACCATCAATCTACTAAGCTTCTGTAGAGCACGTTAACGTGGTGGAACCCTAAATCTACCACACTCCTGTAGAGCACGCTCACGTGGTGGAACTCTCAATCTACCACACTGCTGTAGAGCACGTTAGCGTGGTGGAACTCTAAATATACCACACCCTCGTAGAGCACGCTAACGTGGTTGAACCCTCAATCTACCACACTCCAGTAGAACACACTAACGTGTTGGAACCATCAATCTACCACACTCCTGTAGAGCACGCTAACGTGGTGGAACCCTCAATCTACCACACTCCCGTACAGCACGCTAGCGTGATGGAACCCTTAATCTACCACACTCCCGTAGAGCACGCTAACGTGGTGGAACCCTCATTCTACCACACTCCCGTAGAGCAAGATAACGTGATGGAACCCTCAATCTACCACACTCCTGTAGAGCACGTTAACGTGGTGGAACACTCAATCTACCACACTCCTGTAGAGCACGATAATGTGGTGGAACCCTCAATCTACCACACTCCTGTAGAGTGGAACCCTCAATCTACCACACTCCCGTAGAGCCCGCTAACGTGGTGGAACTCTCAATCTACCACACTCTTCTAGAGCACGCTAACGAGGTGGGACCCTCAATCTACCACACTCCTGTTGAGTGGAACCCTCAATCTACCACAGTCCTGTAGAGCACGCGAGCGTGGTGGAACCCTCAATCTACCACACTCTCGTACAGCACGCTAACGTGGTGGAACCGTCAATCTACCACACTCCTCTAGAGCACGCTAACGTGGTGGAACCCTCAATCTACCACACCCTCGTAGAGCACGCTAACGTAGTTGAACCCTCAATCTACCACACTCCAGTAGAACACGCTAACGTGGTGGAACCATCAATCTACCACACTCCCGTAGAGTACGCGAACATGATGGAACCCTCAATCTACCACACTCCTGTAGAGCACGCTAACGTGGTGGATCCCTCAATCTACCACACTCCAGTAGAGCACGCTAACGTGGTGGAACCCTCAATCTACCACACTCCTGTAGAGCACGCCAACGTGATGGAACCCTCAGTCTACCACACTCATGTAAAATGGAACCCTCAATCTACCACACTCATGTAGAGTACGCTAACGTGGTGGAACCCTCAATCTACCTCACTCCCGTAGAGCACGCCTACGTGGTGGAACCCGCAATTTCCCACACTGCTGTAGAGTACGCAAACGTGGTGGAACCCTCAATCTACCACACTCCTATAGGGCACGCTAACGTGGTGGAACCCTCAATATACCACACTCCTGTAGAGCACGCTAATGTGGTGGAATCCTCAATCTACTACACTCCCGTAGAGCACGCTAACGTGGTGGAACCCTCAATCTACCACACTCCTGTAGAGCACGCTAACATGGTGGAACCCTCAATCTACCACACTCCTGTACAGCACGCTAACGTGGTGGAACCCTCAATCTACCACACTCCTGTAGAATGGAACCCTCAATCTACCACAATCCCGTGGAACACGCTAACGTGGTCGAACCCTCAATTTACCACACTCCCGTACAGCACGCTAGCGTGGTGGAACCCTCAATCTATCACACTCCTGTAGAGCACGCTCACGTGGTGGAACCCTCAATCTACCACACTCCTGTAGAGCACGTTAGCGTGGTGCAACTCTCTATCTTCCACACCCTCGTAGAGTACGCTAACGTGGTGGAACCCTCAATCTACCACACTCCCGTAGAGTTCGCTAACGTGGTGGAACCATCAATCTACTAAGCTTCTGTAGAGCACGTTAACGTGGTGGAACCCTCAATCTACCACACTCCTGTAGAGCACGTTAACGTGGTGGAACCCTCAATCTACCACACTCCTGTAGAGCACGTTAACGTGGTGGAATCCTCGATCTACCACACTCATGTAGAGCACGCTAACGTAGTGAAATCCTCAATGTACCACACTCCCGTAGAGCACGCTAACGTAGTGGAATCCTCAATCTACCACACTCCTGTAGAGCACGCGAACGTGGTGGAACCCTCAATCTACCACACTCCTGTAGAGCACGCTAACGTGGTGGCATCCTCAATCTACCATACTCCTGTAGAGCACGCTAACGTAGTGAAATCCTCAATCTACCACACTCCTGTAGAGCACGCTAAAGTGGTGGAACCCTCAATCTACCACACTCCTGTAGAGCACGCTAACGTGGTGGAACCCTCAATCTACCACACTCCTGTACAGCACGCTAACGTGGTGGAACCCTCAATCTACCACACTCCTGTAGAATGGAACCCTCAATCTACCACAATCCCGTGGAACACGCTAACGTGGTCGAACCCTGAATTTACCACACTCCCGTACAGCACGCTAGCGTGGTGGAACCCTCAATCTATCACACTCCTGTAGAGCACGCTCACGTGGTGGAACCCTCAATCTACCACACTCCTGTAGAGCACGTTAGCGTGGTGCAACTCTCTATCTTCCACACCCTCGTAGAGTACGCTAACGTGGTGGAACCCTCAATCTACCACACTCCCGTAGAGTTCGCTAACGTGGTGGAACCATCAATCTACTAAGCTTCTGTAGAGCACGTTAACGTGGTGGAACCCTCAATCTACCACACTCCTGTCGAGCACGTTAACGTGGTGGAACCCTCAATCTACCACACTCCTGTAGAGCACGTTAACGTGGTGGAACCCTCAATCTACCACACTCCTGTAGAGCACGTTAACGTGGTGGAATCCTCGATCTACCACACTCATGTAGAGCACGCTAACGTAGTGAAATCCTCAATGTACCACACTCCCGTAGAGCACGCTAACGTAGTGGAATCCTCAATCTACCACACTCCTGTAGAGCACGCGAACGTGGTGGAACCCTTAATCTACCACACTCCTGTAAAGCACGCTAACGTGGTGGCATCCTCAATCTACCATACTCCTGTAGAGCACGCTAACGTAGTGAAATCCTCAATCTACCACACTCCTGTAGAGCACGCTAACGTGGTGGAACCTTCAATCTACCACACTCCTGTAGAGCACGCTAACGTGATGGGACCCTCAATCTACCACACTCCTGTAGAGCACGCTAACGTGGTGAAATCCTCAATCTACCACAATCCCGTAGGGCACGCTAACGTGGTGGAATCCTCAATCTACCACACTCCTGTAGAGCACGCTAGCGTGGTGGAACCCTCAATCTACCACACTCCTGTAGAGCACCCTCACGTGGTGGAACACTCAATCTACCACACTGCTGTAGAGCACGTTAACGTGGTGGAACCCTAAATCTGCCACACCCTCGTAGAGCACGCTAACGTGGTTGAACCCTCAATCTACCACACTCCAGTAGAACACACTAACGTGTTGGATCCATCAATACCACACTCCTGTAGAGCACGCTAACGTGGTGGAACCCTCAATCTACCACACTCCCGTACAACACGCTAGCGTTGTGGAACCCTTAATCTACCACACTCCCGTAGAGGACGCTAACGTGGTGGTACCCTCAATCTACCACACTCCTGTAGGGCACGCTAGCGTGGTGGAACCCTCAATCTACCACACTCCTGTAGAGCACGCTAACGTGGTGGAACCCTCAATCTACCAAACTCCTGTAGAGCACGATAACGTGGTGGAACCCTCAATCTACCACACTCCTGTAGAGCACGATAACGTGGTGGAACCCTCAATCTACCAAACTCCTGTAGAGCACGCTAACGTGGTGGAACCCTCAATCTACCACACTCCTGTAGAGTACGCTAACGTGGTGGAACCCTCAATCTACCAAACTCCTGTAGAGCACGATAACGTGGTGGAACCCTCAATCTACCACACTCCTGTAGAGCACGCTAACGTGATGGAACCCTCAGTCTACCACACTCCTGTAAGAGTGGAACCCTCAATCTACCACACTCCTGTAGAGCACGCTAACGTGATCGAACCCTCAGTCTATCACACTCCTGTAGAGTGGAATCCTCAATCTACCACACTCCCGTAGAGCACGCCTACGTGGTGGAACCCGAAATCTACCACACTCCTGTAGAGGACGCTAACGTGATGGAACCCTCATTCTACCACACTCCTGCAGAGTGGAACCCTCAATCTACCACACTCATGTAGAGCACGCTAACGCGGTGGAACCCTCAATCTATCATACTCCTGTAGAGTGGAACCATGAATCTACCACACTCCTGTAGAGTGGAACCATCAATCTACCACACTCCTGTAGAGTGGAACCCTCAATCTACCACACTCCTCTAGAGTGGAACCCTCAATCTACCACACTCCTGTAGAGCACGCTAACGTGGTGGAACCCTCAATCTACCACACTCCTGTAGAGCATGCTAACGTGGTGGAACCCTCAGTCTACCACACTCCTGTAGAGCATGCTAACGTGGTGGAACCCTCAGTCTACCACATTCCTGTAAGAGTGGAACCCTCAATCTACCACACTCCTCTAGAGTGGAACCCTCAATCTACCACATTCCTGTAGAGCACGCTAACGTGGTGGAACTCGCAATCTATCACACTCCTGTAGAGCACGCTAACGTGGTGGAACCCTCAATCTACCACACTCCTGTAGAGCACGCTAACGTGTTGGAACCCTCAGTCTACCACACTCCTGTAAGAGTGGAACCCTCAATCTACCACACTCCTGTAGAGCACGCTAACGTGATCGAACCCTCAGTCTATCACACTCCTGTAGAGTGGAATCCTCAATCTACCACACTCATGTAGAGCACGCTAACATGGTGGAACCCTCAATCTACCACACTCCTGTAGAGCACTCTAACGTGGTGGAACCCTCAATCTACCACACTCCCGTAGAGCACGCCTACGTGGTGGAACCCGAAATCTACCACACTCCTGTAGAGCACGCTAGCGTGGTGGAACCCTCAATCTACCACACTCCTGTAGAGGACGCTAACGTAATGGAACCCTCATTCTACCACACTCCTGTAGAGTGGAACCCTCAATCTACCACACTCATGTAGAGCACGCTAACGCGGTGGAACCCTCAATCTACCATACACCTGTAGAGTGGAACCATGAATCTACCACACTCCTGTAGAGTGGAACCATCAATCTACCACACTCCTGTAGAGTGGAACCCTCAATCTACCACACTCCTCTAGAGTGGAACCCTCAATCTACCACATTCCTGTAGAGCACGCTAACGTGGTGGAACTCGCAATCTATCACACTCCTGTAGAGCACGCTCACGTGGTGGAACCTTCAATTTGCCACACTCCTGTAGAGTGGGACCCTCAATCTACCACACCCCTGTAGAGTGGAACCCTCAATCTTTCACACTCCTGTAGAGTGGAACCCTCAATCTACCACACTCCTGTAGATTACGCTAACAATTACACCACCGATGCCGTTATATTGTATTATGTGTTAAAATGGTGTGCCATACTTACACCATGCGTTGCCTGGAAACCTTATGCGAGAAGATTCTATAATTACTATATACATTTTACATTGTACTTAATACAATTGCTATTATTCATGTCATTCTCTTTTTTATATTTACAGACTTTGAAAATGTTGGTTGCAGTAGTTATAACATATGCACTGACCTGGCTTCCACTTCATGCGTTAACAATAATGGGTGATATTAATCCGAATTTGTACAATCATATGCATACACATATCATGTGGCTCACATTCCATTTTGTGGCATTTAGCAATAGTGGCACAAACCCAATAATTTACTGTTATATGAACAAAACATTTCGTGTTGGTTTTAATGTGTTCTTCAGGAGAATATTCTGCATCAATAAACAAACGCCTCACGCACGTCGATTTACAATGTCAGTGCCTTCTACGCCATCATCAAGAAGCTTTACTGGATATATCCAATATAACAGCAGAGTGGCCAAGAGACAACGGAAAGCGAATGGGCCGTGTATGTACAGCACTGAACTGAACAATTTATGACGCTTTGCTACCATCGTTTATAGACATCTATGCTACATGTGAAAGACATTGAAATAACTCAGATGTGCATTTATAGGAATATTAGGATAATTATGAAAAGAAAGTTTAAACAGTGCTGGTTTATAATTTCACCAATATTAACAAAAGGACATTCACCTCTCTTCTTAACTCACTAAGCTCAAAATGACAACGATATAACACGTTGGAAACCCAGATCCTGGCTTGGAACAGGTACACAAAGTGGCGATGTTAAACCGGTTAATGGGATATCTTTATATAATCGGGACACATCTCGATCCACCATTAATATAATAAGTAAACTTAATTTTCATATAAACTAAATTAGTTTTTGACAATTGCAACGACAACATATACAAACATGAAGAAAAAAACACACAGACACACATAACTATCACATGACTACAATATTAGTTACTGTGAGAGTATGTTTATTCGTTGCCACCAATTGTCGTGATATCTATGAAATGCATTGATCCATGGATTCTTGAATTTATGGTTTCAAACACTACAGACAACAGTCAATGGGGAAAATTGTATTTCGTTGGATTTTAACTTTCGTAGTTTAAGTGAACCATGATAATTAGAACTCCACGATTAATAATGATTTCACAAGTAAACATTACATGGTATCAGTTCTAACACAAGTAAACATTACATGGTATCAGTTCTAACACAAGTAAACATTACATGGTATCAGTTCTAAAAGACTGTTTAATTAATTAACCTTTCTATTTATTGTATTCAAGATTAGAGTAAAGAGAATCTTTATAATTAGGGTTACCTCTTCCTGCATTTAAAGAGGCTTTATTACGTTTACAAGTTAGTAGGAAATACTGTACATTTAAAGAAGCTTTATTACGTTTACAAGTTAGTAGGAAATACTGTACATTTAAAGAAACTTTATTACGTTTACAAGTTAGTAGGAAATACTATACATTTAAAGAGGCTTTATTACGTTTACAAGTTAGTAGGAAATACTATACATTTAAAGAGGCTTTATTACGTTTACAAGTTAGTAGGAAATACTGTACATTTAAAGAAACTTTATTACGTTTACAAGTTAGTAGGAAATACTATACATTTAAAGAAACTTTATTACGTTTACAAGTTAGTAGGAAATACTATACATTTAAAGAAGCTTTATTACGTTTACAAGTTAGTAGGAAATACTATACATTTAAAGAAGCTTTATTACGTTTACAAGTTAGTAGGAAATACTGTACATTTAAAGAAACTTTATTACGTTTACAAGTTAGTAGGAAATACTGTACATTTAAAGAAACTTTATTACGTTTACAAGTTAGTAGGAAATACTATACATTTAAAGAAGCTTTATTACGTTTACAAGTTAGTAGGAAATACTATACATTTAAAGAAACTTTATTACGTTTACAAGTTAGTAGGAAATACTATACATTTAAAGAAACTTTATTACGTTTACAAGTTAGTAGGAAATACTATACATTTAAAGAAGCTTTACTACGTTTACAAGTTAGTAGGAAATACTATACATTTAAAGAAGCTTTATTACGTTTACAAGTTAGTAGGAAATACTGTACATTTAAAGAAACTTTATTACGTTTACAAGTTAGTAGGAAATACTGTACATTTAAAGAAGCTTTATTACGTTTACAAGTTAGTAGGAAATACTATACATTTAAAGAAGCTTTATTACGTTTACAAGTTAGTAGGAAATACTGTACATTTAAAGAAACTTTATTACGTTTACAAGTTAGTAGGAAATACTGTACATTTAAAGAAACTTTATTACGTTTACAAGTTAGTAGGAAATACTATACATTTAAAGAAGCTTTATTACGTTTACAAGTTAGTAGGAAATACTATACATTTAAAGAAGCTTTATTACGTTTACAAGTTAGTAGGAAATACTGTACATTTAAAGAAACTTTATTACGTTTACAAGTTAGTAGGAAATACTGTACATTTAAAGAAGCTTTATTACGTTTACAAGTTAGTAGGAAATACTATACATTTAAAGAAACTTTATTACGTTTACAAGTTAGTAGGAAATACTGTACATTTAAAGAAACTTTATTACGTTTACAAGTTAGTAGGAAATACTATACATTTAAAGAAGCTTTATTACGTTTACAAGTTAGTAGGAAATACTGTACATTTAAAGAAACTTTATTACGTTTACAAGTTAGTAGGAAATACTGTACATTTAAAGAAACTTTATTACGTTTACAAGTTAGTAGGAAATACTATACATTTAAAGAAGCTTTATTACGTTTACAAGTTAGTAGGAAATACTATACATTTAAAGAAGCTTTATTACGTTTACAAGTTAGTAGGAAATACTGTACATTTAAAGAAACTTTATTACGTTTACAAGTTAGTAGGAAATACTGTACATTTAAAGAAGCTTTATTACGTTTACAAGTTAGTAGGAAATACTATACATTTAAAGAAGCTTTATTACGTTTACAAGTTAGTAGGAAATACTATACATTTAAAGAAGCTTTACTACGTTTACAAGTTAGTAGGAAATACTATACATTTAAAGAAGCTTTATTACGTTTACAAGTTAGTAGGAAATACTGTACATTTAAAGAAGCTTTATTACGTTTACAAGTTAGTAGGAAATACTATACATTTAAAGAAGCTTTATTACGTTTACAAGTTAGTAGGAAATACTGTACATTTAAAGAAACTTTATTACGTTTACAAGTTAGTAGGAAATACTGTACATTTAAAGAAGCTTTATTACGTTTACAAGTTAGTAGGAAATACTATACATTTAAAGAAGCTTTATTACGTTTACAAGTTAGTAGGAAATACTGTACATTTAAAGAAACTTTATTACGTTTACAAGTTAGTAGGAAATACTGTACATTTAAAGAAGCTTTATTACGTTTACAAGTTAGTAGGAAATACTATACATTTAAAGAGGCTTTATTACGTTTACAAGTTAGTAGGAAATACTGTACATTTAAAGAGGCTTTATTAGGTTTACAAGTTAGTAGGAAATACTGTACATGTTTCACCACTTAACAAATAGATGCTTAGACCACTGTTTACAAGATATATTGATCAGTCAGTAAAGGACCGTAATACTTTAATTGTTTGCTAGTAATTACTTGTAATTCCTGAACAATTTTAGTAAATACAAGTAATTACTAACGCTACTAGGGATTACGCGTATTTACTGTTTTTCAGTTGTTACGTGTAATGATTACACATTGTAGTTACACTTATTTATTGTAACATATTCATACAATTTGGTTGTGAAGAATTTATAATAATAGTATGATATTTACCTTTCTAAGCATTATTGTATATGTCTCAAATGTCAATCACAATGTATTTAATACAAATGTATGTTTATACTGTGAATAACATTAAAAAAAAAGTATTCAAATAATTTGCTGTGGGTGGTGTAGTTTTATCATTTGTTGTGGGTGTTATAGTGTTATGATCTGTTGTGGGTGTTGTAGTTTTATGATTTGTGGTGGGTGTTGTTGTTTTATGATTTGTTGTGGGTGTTGTAGTTTTATGATTTGTTGTGGGTGTTGTAGTTTTATGATTTGTTCTGCGTGTTGTAATTTTATGATTTGTTGTGGGTTTTGTAGTTTTATGATTTGTTGTGGGTGTTGCAGTTTTATGATTGGTTGTGGGTGTTGTAGTTTTATGATTTGTTCTGCGTGTTGTAGTTTTATGATTTGTTGTGGGTGTTGTAGTTTTATGATTTGTTGTGGGTGTTGTAGTTTTATGATATGTTGTGGGAGTTGTAGTTTTATGATCTGTTGTGGGTGTTGTAGTTTTATAATTTGTTGTGGGTGTTGTAGTTTTATGATTTGTTGTGGGTGTTGTAGTTTTATGATTTGTTGTGGGTGTTGTAGTTTTATGATCTGTGTGGGTGTTGCAGTTTTATGATTTGTTGTGGGTGTTGTAGTTTTATGATTTGTTGTGGGTGTTGTAGTTTTATGATTTGTTCTGGGTGTTGTAATTTTATGATTTGTTCTGGATGTTGCAGTTTTATGATTTGTTGTGGGTGTTGTAGTTTTATGATTTGTTGTGGGTGTTGTAGTTTTATGATTTGTTCTGGGTGTTCTAGTTTTATGATTTGTTCTGGATGTTGTAGTTTTATGATTTGTTGTGGGTGTTGTAGTTTTATGATTTGTTGTGGGTGTTGTAGTTTTATGATTTGTTCTGGATGTTGTAGTTTTATGATTTGTTGTGGGTGTTGTAGTTTTATGATTTGTTGTGGGTGTTGTAGTTTTATGATCTGTTGTGGGTGTTGCAGTTTATGATTTGTTCTGGGTGTTGTAGTTTTGTGATTTGTTCTGGATGTTGTAGTTTTATGATTTGTTGTGGGTGTTGTAGTTTTATGATTTGTTGTGGGTGTTGTAGTTTTATGATTTGTGGTGGGTGTTGTAGTTTTATGATTTGTTGTGGGTGTTGTAGTTTTATGATTTGTTGTGAGTGTTGTAGTTTTATGATTTGTTCTGCGTGTTGTAATTTTATGATTTGTTGTGGGTTTTGTAGTTTTATGATTTGTTGTGGGTGTTGCAGTTTTATGATTTGTTGTGGGTGTTGTAATTTTATGATTTGTTCTGCGTGTTGTAGTTTTATGATTTGTTGTGGGTGTTGTAGTTTTATGATTTGTTGTGGGTGTTGTAGTTTTATGATTTGTTGTGGGAGTTGTAGTTTTATGATCTGTTGTGGGTGTTGTAGTTTTATAATTTGTTGTGGGTGTTGTAGTTTTATGATTTGTTGTGGGTGTTGTAGTTTTATGATCTGTGTGGGTGTTGTAGTTTTATGATTTGTTGTGGGTGTTGTAGTTTTATGATTTGTTGTGGGTGTTGTAGTTCTATGATTTGTTGTGGGTGTTGTAGTTTTATGATCTGTTGTGGGTGTTGCAGTTTTATAATTTGTTGTGGGTGTTGTAGTTTTATGATTTGTTGTGGGTGTTGTAGCTTTATGATCTGTGTGGGTGTTGTAGTTTTATCATTTGCTGTGGGTGTTGTAGTGTTATGATCTGTTGTGGGTGTTGCAGTTTTATGATTTGTTGTGCGTGTTGTAGTTTTATGATTTGTTGTGGGTGTTGTAGTTTTATGATCTGTGTGGGTGTTGCAGTTTTATGATTTGTTGTGGGTGTTGTAGTTTTATGATTTGTTGTGGGTGTTGTTGTTTTATCATCTGTTTGGGTGTTGTAGTTTTATGATTTGTTGTGGGTGTTGTAGTTTTATGATTTGTTGTGGGTGTTGCAGTTTTATGATTTGTTGTGGGTGTTGTAGTTTTATGATCTGTGTGGGTGTTGTAGTTTTATGATTTGTTGTGGGTGTTATAGTTTTATGATTTGTTCTGGGTGTTGTAGTTTTATGATTTGTTGTGGGTGTTGTAGTTTTATGATTTGTTGTGGGTGTTGTAGTTTTATGTTCTGTTGTGGGTGTTGTAGATTTATGATTTGTTGTGGGTGTTGTAGTTTTATGATCTGTGTGGGTGTTGTAGTTTTATGGTCTGTTGTGGGTGTTATAGTTTTATGATTTGTTCTGGGTGTTGTAGTTTTATGATTTGTTCTGGGTGTTGTAGCTTTATGATTTGTTCTGTGTGTTGTAGTTTTATTATTTGTTGTGGGTGTTGTAGTCTTTTGATTGGTTGTGGGTGTTGTAGTTTTATGATTTGTTGTGGGTGTTGTAGTTTTATGATTTGTTGTGGGTGTTGTAGTTTTATGATCTGTTGTGGGTGTTCCAGTTTTATGATTTGTTGTGGGTGTTGTAGTTTTATGATTTGTTGTGGGTGTTGTAGTTTTATGATCTGTTGTGGGTGTTGCAGTTTTATGATTTGTTGTGCGTGTTGTAGTTTTATGATTTGTTGTGGGTGTTGTAGTTTTATGATCTGTTTGGGTGTTGTAGTTTTATGATTTGTTGTGGGTGTTGTAGTTTTATGATTTGTTCTGCGTGTTGTAGTTTTATGATTTGTTGTGGGTGTTGTAGTCTTATGATTTGTAGTGGATGTTGTAGTTTTATGATTTGCTCTGCGTGTTGTAGTTTTATGATTTGTTGTGGGTGTTGTAGTTTTATGATTTGTTGTGGGTGTTGTAGTTTTATGATTTGTTGTGGGTGTCGTAGTTTTATGATTTGTTGTGGGTGTTGTAGTCTTATGATTTGTTGTGGATGTTGTAGTTTTATGATTGGTTGTGGGTGTTGTAATTTTATGATTTGTTGTGGGTGTTGTAGTTTTATGATTTGTTTTGGGTGTTGTAGTTTTATGATCTGTTGTGGGTGTTGCAGTTTTATGATTTGTTGTGGGTGTTGTAGTTTTATGATTTGCTCTGGGTGTTGTAGTTTTATGATTTGTTGTGGGTGTTGTAGTTCTATGATTTGTTGTGGGTGTTGTAGTCTTATGATTGGTTGTGGGTGTTGTAGTTTTATCATTTGTTGTGGGTGTTATAGTTTTATGATTTGTTGTGGGTGTTGTAGTTTTATGATTTGTTGTGGGTGTTGTAGTTTTATGATTTGTTCTGGGTGTTGTAGTTTTACGATTTACTGTCGGTGTTGTAGTTTTATGATTTGTTCTGGGCTTTGTAGTTTTATGATTTGTTCTGGGTGTTGTAGTTTTATGATTTGTTGTGGGTGTTGTTGTTTTATCATCTGTTTGGGTGTTGTAGTTTTATGATTTGTTGTGGGTGTTGTAGTTTTATGATTTGTTGTGGGTGTTGCAGTTTAATGATTTGTTGTGGGTGTTGTAGTTTTATGATCTGTGTGGGTGTTGTAGTTTTATGATTTGTTGTGGGTGTTGTAGTTTTATGATTTGTTCTGGGTGTTGTAGTTTTATGATTTGTTGTGGGTGTTGTAGTTTTATGATTTGTTGTGGGTGTTGTAGTTTTATGTTCTGTTGTGGGTGTTGTAGATTTATGATTTGTTGTGGGTGTTGTAGTTTTATGATTTGTTCTGGGTGTTGTAGTTTTATGATTTGTTCTGGGTGTTGTAGTTTTATGATTTGTTCTGTGTGTTGTAGTTTTATTATTTGTTGTGGGTGTTGTAGTCTTTTGATTGGTTGTGGGTGTTGTAGTTTTATGATTTGTTGTGGGTGTTGTAGTTTTATGATTTGTTGTGGGTGTTGTAGTTTTATGATCTGTTGTGGGTGTTCCAGTTTTATGATTTGTTGTGGGTGTTGTAGTTTTATCATTTGTTGTGGGTGTTGTAGTTTTATGATCTGTTGTGGGTGTTGCAGTTTTCTGATTTGTTGTGCGTGTTGTAGTTTTATGATTTGTTGTGGGTGTTGTAGTTTTATGATCTGTTTGGGTGTTGTAGTTTTATGATTTGTTGTGGGTGTTGTAGTTTTATGATTTGTTCTGCGTGTTGTAGTTTTATGATTTGTTGTGGGTGTTGTAGTCTTATGATTTGTAGTGGATGTTGTAGTTTTATGATTTGCTCTGCGTGTTGTAGTTTTATGATTTGTTGTGGGAGTTGTAGTTTTATGATTTGTTGTGGGTGTTGTAGTTTTATGATTTGTTGTGGGTGTCGTAGTTTTATGATTTGTTGTGGGTGTTGTAGTTTTATGATTTGTTGTGGATGTTGTAGTTTTATGATTGGTTGTGGGTGTTGTAATTTTATGATTTGTTGTGGGTGTTGTAGTTTTATGATTTGTTGTGGGTGTTGTAGTTTTATGATCTGTTGTGGGTGTTGCAGTTTTATGATTTGTTGTGGGTGTTGTAGTTTTATGATTTGCTCTGGGTGTTGTAGTTTTATGATTTGTTGTGGGTGTTGTAGTTCTATGATTTGTTGTGGGTGTTGTAGTCTTTTGATTGGTTGTGGGTGTTGTAGTTTTATCATTTGTTGTGGGTGTTATAGTTTTATGATTTGTTGTGGGTGTTGTAGTTTTATGATTTGTTGTGGGTGTTGTAGTTTTATGATTTGTTGTGGGTGTTGTAGTTTTACGATTTACTGTCGGTGTTGTAGTTTTATGATTTGTTCTGGGCTTTGTAGTTTTATGATTTGTTCTGGGTGTTGTAGTTCTATGATTTGTTGTGGGGGTTGTAGTTTTATGATTGGTTGTGGGTGTTGTAGTTTTATGATTTGTTGTGGGTGTTGTAGTTTTATGATTTGTTGTGGGTATTGTAGTTTTATAATCTGTTGTGGGTGTTGCAGTTTTATGATTTGTTGTGGGTGTTGTAGTCTTATGATTTGTTCTGGGTGTTGTAGTTTTATGATTTGTTGTGGGTGTTGTAGCTTTATGATTTGTTCTGGTTGTTGTAGTTTTATGATTTGTTGTGTGTGTTGTAGTCTTATGATTGGTTGTGGGTGTTGTAGTTTGATGATTTGTTGTGGGTGTTATAGTTTTATGATTTGTTGTGGGTGTTGTAGTTTTATGATTTGTTGTGGGTGTTGTAGTTTTACGATTTACTGTGGGAGTCTTAGTTTTATGATTTGTTTTGGGTGTTGTGGTTTTATGATTTGTTGTGGGTGTTGTAGTTTTATGATTTGTTGTGGGTGTTGTAGTTTTATAATTTGTTGTGTGTGTTGTAGCTTTATGATTTGCTATGGGTGTTGTAGATTTATGATTTGTTGTGGGTGTTGTAGTTTTATGATTTGTTGTGGGTGTTGTAGTTTTATGATTTGTTGTGTGTGTTGTAGCTTTATGATTTGTTATGGGTGTTGTAGTTTTATGATTTGTTGTGGGTGTTGTAGTTTTATGATTTGTTCTGGGTGTTGTAGTTTTATGATTTATTGTGGGTGTTGTAGTTTTATGATTTGTTGTGGGTGTTGTAGTTTTATGATTTGTTGTGGGTGTTGTAGTCTTATGATTTGTTGTGGATGTTGTAGTTTTCTGATTTGTTGTGGGTGTTGTAGTTTTATGAATTGTTCTGCGTGTTGTAGTTTTATGATTTGTTGTGGGTCTTGTAGTTTTATGATTTGTTGTGGGTGTTGTAGTTTTATGATCTGTTGTGGGTGTTGTAGTTTTATGATTTGTTGTGGGTGTTGTAATTTTATGATTTGTTCTGAGTGTTGTAGTTTTATAATTTGTACTGGGTGTTGTAGTTTTATGATTTGTTGTGGGTGTTGTAGTTTTATGTTCTGTTGTGGGTGTTGTAGATTTATGATTTGTTGTGGATGTTGTAGTTTTATGATTTGTTGTGGGTGTTATAATTTTATGATCTGTTGTGGGTGTTGTAGATTTATGATTTGTTCTGGATGTTGTAGTTTTATGATTTGTTGTGGGTGTTGTACTTTTATGATTTGTTGTGGGTGTTGTACTTTTATGATTTGTTGTGGGTGTTGTACTTTTATGATTTGTTGTGGGTGTTGTAGTTTTATGTTTTGTTATGGGTGTTGTACTTTTATGATTTGTTGTGGGTGTTGTACATTTATGATTTGTTGTGGGTGTTGTAGTTTTATGATCTGTTGTGGGTGTTGTAGATTTATGATTTGTTGTGAGTGTTGTAGTTTTATGATTTGTTGTGGGTGTTGTAGTTTTATGATTTGTTGTGGGTGTTGTACTTTTATGATTTGTTCTGGATGTTCTAGTTTTATGATTTGTTGTGGGTGTTGTAGTTTTATGATTTGTTGTGGGTGTCGTAGTTTTATGATCTGTTTGAGTGTTGTAGTTTTATGATTTGTTATGGGTGTTGTAGTTTTATGATTTGTTCTGTGTGTTGTAGTTTTATGATTTGTTGTGGGTGTTGTAGTCTTATGATTTCTTGTGGGTGTTGTAGTTTTTTGATTTGTTCTGCGTGTTGTAGTTTTATGATTTGTTGTGTGTGTTGTAGTTTTATGATTTGTTGTGGGTGTTGTAGTTTTATGATTTGTTGTGGGTGTTGTAGTTTTATGATTTGTTGTGGATGTTGTAGTTTTATGATTTGTTGTGGGTGTTGTAGTTTTATGATTGGTTGAGGGTGTTGTAGTTTTATGATTTGTTGTGGGTGTTGTAGTTTTATGACTTGTTGTGGGTATTGTAGTTTTATAATCTGTTGTTGGTGTTGCAGTTTTATGATTTGTTTAGGGTGTTGTAGTTTTATGATTTGTTGTGGGTGTCGTAGTTTTATGATCTGTTTGAGTGTTGTAGTTTTATGATTTGTTGTGGGTGTTGTAGTTTTATGATTTGTTGTGGGTATTGTAGTTTTATAATCTGTTGTGGGTGTTGCAGTTTTATGATTTGTTGTGGGTGTTGTAGTCTTATGATTGGTTCTGGGTGTTGTAGTTTTATGATTTGTTGTGGGTGTTGTAGCTTTATGATTTGTTCTGGGTGTTGTAGTTTTATGATTTGTTGTGTGTGTTGTAGTCTTATGATTGGTTGTGGGTGTTGTAGTTTGATGATTTGTTGTGGGTGTTATAGTTTTATGATTTGTTGTGGGTGTTGTAGTTTTATGATTTGTTGTGGGTGTTGTAGTTTTACGATTTACTGTGGGTGTTGTAGTTTTATGATTTGTTTTGGGTGTTGTGGTTTTATGATTTGTTGTGGGTGTTGTAGTTTTATGATTTGTTGTGGGTGTTGTAGTTTTATGATTTGTTGTGTGTGTTGTAGCTTTATGATTTGCTATGGGTGTTGTAGTTTTATGATTTGTTGTGGGTGTTGTTGTTTTATGATTTGTTGTGTGTGTTGTAGCTTTATGATTTGTTATGGGTGTTGTAGTTTTATGATTTGTTGTGGGTGTTGTAGTTTTATGAATTGTTGTGGGTGTTGTAGTTTTATGATTTATTGTGGGTGTTGTAGTTTTATGATTTGTTGTGGGTGTTGTAGTTTTATGATTTGTTGTGGGTGTTGTAGTCTTATGATTTGTTGTGGATGTTGTAGTTTTATGATTTGTTGTGGGTGTTGTAGTTTTATGATTTGTTCTGCGTGTTGTAGTTTTATGATTTGTTGTGGGTGTTGTAGTTTTATGATTTGTTGTGGGTGTTGTAGTTTTATGATTTGTTGTGGGCGTTGTAGGTTTATGATTTGTTGTGGGTGTTGTAGTTTTATGATTTGTTGTGGGTGTTGTAGTTTTATGATTTGTTGTGGGTGTTGTAGTTTTATGATTTGTTCTGAGTGTTGTAGTTTTATAATTTGTTGTGGGTGTTGTAGTTTTATGATTTGTTGTGGGTGTTTTAGTTTTATGTTCTGTTGTGGGAGTTGTAGATTTATGATTTGTTGTGGATGTTGTAGTTTTATGATTTGTTGTGGGTGTTGTAATTTTATGATCTGTTGTGGGTGTTGTAGATTTATGATTTGTTCTGGATGTTGTAGTTTTATGATTTGTTGTGGGTGTTGTAGTTTTATGATTTGTTGTGGGTGTTGTACTTTTATGATTTGTTGTGGGTGTTGTACTTTTATGATCTGTGTGGGTGTTGCAGTTTTATGATTTGTTGTGGGTGTTGTACTTTTATGATTTGTTGTGGGTGTTGTAGTTTTATGATCTGTTGTGGGTGTTGTAGATTTATGATTTGTTGTGGGTGTTGTAGTTTTATGATTTGTTGTGGGTGTTGTACTTTTATGATTTGTTCTGGATGTTGTAGTTTTATGATTTGTTGTGGGTGTTGTAGTTTTATGATTTGTTGTGGGAGTTGTAGTTTTATGATTTGTTTTGGGTGTTGTAGTTTTATGATTTGATGTGGGTGTTGTAGTTTTATGATTTGTTGTGGGTGTTGTAGTTTTATGATTTGTTCTGGGTGTTGTAGTTTTATAATTTGTTCTGGGTGTTGTAGTTTTATGATTTGTTCTGAGTGTTGTAGTTTATTGATTTGTTGTGGGTGTTGTAGTTTTATGATTTGTTGTGGGTGTTGTAGTTTTATGATTTGTTGTGGGTGTTGTAGTTTTATGATTTGTTGTGGGTGTTGTAGTCTTATGATTTGTTGTGGATGTTGTAGTTTTCTGATTTGTTGTGGGTGTTGTAGTTTTATGATTTGTTCTGCGTGTTGTAGTTTTATGATTTGTTGTGGGTCTTGTAGTTTTATGATTTGTTGTGGGTGTTGTAGTTTTATGATCTGTTGTGGGTGTTGTAGTTTTATGATTTGTTGTGGGTGTTGTAATTTTATGATTTGTTCTGAGTGTTGTAGTTTTATAATTTGTACTGGGTGTTGTAGTTTTATGATTTGTTGTGGGTGTTGTAGTTTTATGTTCTGTTGTGGGTGTTGTAGATTTATGATTTGTTGTGGATGTTGTAGTTTTATGATTTGTTGTGGGTGTTGTAATTTTATGATCTGTTGTGGGTGTTGTAGATTTATGATTTGTTCTGGATGTTGTAGTTTTATGATTTGTTGTGGGTGTTGTACTTTTATGATTTGTTGTGGGTGTTGTACTTTTATGATTTGTTGTGGGTGTTGTACTTTTATGATTTGTTGTGGGTGTTGTAGTTTTATGATTTGTTATGGGTGTTGTACTTTTATGATTTGTTGTGGGTGTTGTACATTTATGATTTGTTGTGGGTGTTGTAGTTTTATGATCTGTTGTGGGTGTTGTAGATTTATGATTTGTTGTGAGTGTTGTAGTTTTATGATTTGTTGTGGGTGTTGTAGTTTTATGATTTGTTGTGGGTGTTGTACTTTTATGATTTGTTCTGGATGTTCTAGTTTTATGATTTGTTGTGGGTGTTGTAGTTTTATGATTTGTTGTGGGTGTCGTAGTTTTATGATCTGTTTGAGTGTTGTAGTTTTATGATTTGTTATGGGTGTTGTAGTTTTATGATTTGTTCTGTGTGTTGTAGTTTTATGATTTGTTTTGGGTGTTGTAGTCTTATGATTTCTTGTGGGTGTTGTAGTTTTTTGATTTGTTCTGCGTGTTGTAGTTTTATGATTTGTTGTGTGTGTTGTAGTTTTATGATTTGTTGTGGGTGTTGTAGTTTTATGATTTGTTGTGGGTGTTGTAGTTTTATGATTTGTTGTGGATGTTGTAGTTTTATGATTTGTTGTGGGTGTTGTAGTTTTATGATTGGTTGAGGGTGTTGTAGTTTTATGATTTGTTGTGGGTGTTGTAGTTTTATGACTTGTTGTGGGTATTGTAGTTTTATAATCTGTTGTTGGTGTTGCAGTTTTATGATTTGTTTAGGGTGTTGTAGTTTTATGATTTGTTGTGGGTGTCGTAGTTTTATGATCTGTTTGAGTGTTGTAGTTTTATGATTTGTTGTGGGTGTTGTAGTTTTATGATTTGTTGTGGGTATTGTAGTTTTATAATCTGTTGTGGGTGTTGCAGTTTTAAGATTTGTTGTGGGTGTTGTAGTCTTATGATTGGTTCTGGGTGTTGTAGTTTTATGATTTGTTGTGGGTGTTGTAGCTTTATGATTTGTTCTGGGTGTTGTAGTTTTATGATTTGTTGTGTGTGTTGTAGTCTTATGATTGGTTGTGGGTGTTGTAGTTTTATGATTTGTTGTGGGTGTTATAGTTTTATGATTTGTTTTGGGTGTTGTAGTTTTATGATTTGTTGTGGGTGTTGTAGTTTTACGATTTACTGTGGGTGTTGTAGTTTTATGATTTGTTTTGGGTGTTGTGGTTTTATGATTTGTTGTGGGTGTTGTAGTTTTATGATTTGTTGTGGGTGTTGTAGTTTTATGATTTGTTGTGTGTGTTGTAGCTTTATGATTTGCTATGGGTGTTGTAGTTTTATGATTTGTTGTGGGTGTTGTAGTTTTATGATTAGTTGTGTGTGTTGTAGCTTTATGATTTGTTATGGGTGTTGTAGTTTTATGATTTGTTGTGGGTGTTGTAGTTTTATGAATTGTTGTGGGTGTTGTAGTTTTATGATTTATTGTGGGTGTTGTAGTTTTATGATTTGTTGTGGGTGTTGTAGTTTTATGATTTGTTGTGGGTGTTGTAGTCTTATGATTTGTTGTGGATGTTGTAGTTTTATGATTTGTTGTGGGTGTTGTAGTTTTATGATTTGTTCTGCGTGTTGTAGTTTTATGATTTGTTGTGGGTGTTGTAGTTTTATGATTTGTTGTGGGTGTTGTAGT
Organism: Bathymodiolus septemdierum; assembly: GCA_963383655.1. NCBI lineage: Eukaryota > Metazoa > Mollusca > Bivalvia > Mytilida > Modiolidae > Bathymodiolus > Bathymodiolus septemdierum. Next base: position 847,286 of record OY726522.1, on the reverse strand, counting down.
TTTATGATTTGTTGTGGGCGTTGTAGGTTTATGATTTGTTGTGGGTGTTGTAGTTTTATGATTTGTTGTGGGTGTTGTAGTTTTATGATCTGTTGTGGGTGTTGTAGATTTATGATTTGTTGTGGGTGTTGTAGTTTTATGATCTGTTGTGGGTGTTGTAGTTTTATGATTTGTTGTGGGTGTTGTAGTTTTATGATTTGTTCTGAGTGTTGTAGTTTTATAATTTGTTGTGGGTGTTGTAGTTTTATGATTTGTTGTGGGTGTTTTAGTTTTATGTTCTGTTGTGGGAGTTGTAGATTTATGATTTGTTGTGGATGTTGTAGTTTTATGATTTGTTGTGGGTGTTGTAATTTTATGATCTGTTGTGGGTGTTGTAGATTTATGATTTGTTCTGGATGTTGTAGTTTTATGATTTGTTGTGGGTGTTGTAGTTTTATGATTTGTTGTGGGTGTTGTACTTTTATGATTTGTTGTGGGTGTTGTACTTTTATGATCTGTGTGGGTGTTGCAGTTTTATGATTTGTTGTGGGTGTTGTACTTTTATGATTTGTTGTGGGTGTTGTAGTTTTATGATCTGTTGTGGGTGTTGTAGATTTATGATTTGTTGTGGGTGTTGTAGTTTTATGATTTGTTGTGGGTGTTGTACTTTTATGATTTGTTCTGGATGTTGTAGTTTTATGATTTGTTGTGGGTGTTGTAGTTTTATGATTTGTTGTGGGAGTTGTAGTTTTATGATTTGTTTTGGGTGTTGTAGTTTTATGATTTGATGTGGGTGTTGTAGTTTTATGATTTGTTGTGGGTGTTGTAGTTTTATGATTTGTTCTGGGTGTTGTAGTTTTATAATTTGTTCTGGGTGTTGTAGTTTTATGATTTGTTCTGAGTGTTGTAGTTTATTGATTTGTTGTGGGTGTTGTAGTTTTATGATCTGTTTTGGGTGTTGTAGATTTATCATTTGTTCTGGATGTTGTAGTTTTATGATTTGTTGTGGGTGTTGTAGTTTTATGATCTGTTGTGGGTGTTGTAGATTTATGATTTGTTTTGGATGTTGTAGTTTTATGATTTGTTGTGGGTGTTGTACTTTTATGATTTGTTGTGGGTGTTGTAGTTTTATGATTTGTTGTGGGTGTTGTAGTTTTATGATTTGTTCTGGGTGTTGTAGGTTTATGATTTGTTGTGGGTGTTGTAGTTTTATGATTTGTTGTGGGTGTTGTAGTTTTATGATCTGTTGTGGGTGTTGTAGATTTATGATTTGTTGTGGGTGTTGTAGTTTTATGATCTGTTGTGGGTGTTGTAGTTTCATGATTTGTTGTGGGTGTTGTAGTTTTATGATTTGTTCTGAGTGTTGTAGTTTTATAATTTGTTGTGGGTGTTGTAGTTTTATGATTTGTTGTGGGTGTTTTAGTTTTATGTTCTGTTGTGGGAGTTGTAGATTTATGATTTGTTGTGGATGTTGTAGTTTTATGATTTGTTGTGGGTGTTGTAATTTTATGATCTGTTGTGGGTGTTGTAGATTTATGATTTGTTCTGGATGTTGTAGTTTTATGATTTGTTGTGGGTGTTGTAGTTTTATGATTTGTTGTGGGTGTTGTACTTTTATGATTTGTTGTGGGTGTTGTACTTTTATGATCTGTGTGGGTGTTGCAGTTTTATGATTTGTTGTGGGTGTTGTACTTTTATGATTTGTTGTGGGTGTTGTAGTTTTATGATCTGTTGTGGGTGTTGTAGATTTATGATTTGTTGTGGGTGTTGTAGTTTTATGATTTGTTGTGGGTGTTGTACTTTTATGATTTGTTCTGGATGTTGTAGTTTTATGATTTGTTGTGGGAGTTGTAGTTTTATGATTTGTTTTGGGTGTTGTAGTTTTATGATTTGATGTGGGTGTTGTAGTTTTATGATTTGTTGTGGGTGTTGTAGTTTTATGATTTGTTCTGGGTGTTGTAGTTTTATAATTTGTTCTGGGTGTTGTAGTTTTATGATTTGTTCTGAGTGTTGTAGTTTATTGATTTGTTGTGGGTGTTGTAGTTTTATGATCTGTTTTGGGTGTTGTAGATTTATCATTTGTTCCGGATGTTGTAGTTTTATGATTTGTTGTGGGTGTTGTAGTTTTATGATCTGTTGTGGGTGTTGTAGATTTATGATTTGTTTTGGATGTTGTAGTTTTATGATTTGTTGTGGGTGTTGTACTTTTATGATTTGTTGTGGGTGTTGTAGTTTTATGATTTGTTGTGGGTGTTGTAGTTTTATGATTTGTTCTGGGTGTTGTAGTTTTATGATTTGTTGTGGGTGTTGTAGTTTTATGATTTGTTCTTGGTGTTGTAGTTTTATGGTCTGTTGTGGGTGTTGTAGATTTATGATTTGTTGTGGGTGTTGTAGTTTTATGATTTGTTGTGGGTGTTGTAGTTTTATGATTTGTTGTGGGTGTTGTAGTTTTATGATTTGTTCTGGGTGTTGTAGTTTTATAATTTGTTCTCGGTGTTGTAGTTTTATGATTTGTTGTGGGTGTTGTAGTTTTATAGTCTGTTGTGGGTGTTGTAGATTTATGATTTGTTGTGGGTGTTGTAGTTTTATGATTTGTTGTGGGTGTTGTAGTTATATGATTTGTTGTGGGTGTTATAGTTTTATGATTTGTTCTGGGTATTGTAGTTTTATGATTTGTTCTGGGTGTTGTAGTTTTATGGTCTGTTGTGGGTGTTGTAGATTTATGATTTGTTGTGGGTGTTATAGTTTTATGATTTGTTCTGGGTATTGTAGTTTTATGATTTGTTGTGGGTGTTGTAGTTTTATGATTTGTTGTGGGTGTTGTAGTTTTATGATTTGTTCTGGGTATTGTAGATTTATGATTTGTTCTGGGTGTTGTAGTTTTATGATTTGTTGTGGGTGTTTTAGATTTATGATTTGTTCTGTGTGTTGTAGTTTTATGATTTGTTGTGAGTGTTGTTTTATGATTTGTTGTGGGTGTTGTACCTTTATGATTTGTTGTGGGTGTTGTACTTTTATGATTTGTTGTGGGTGTTGTAGTTTTATGATTTGTTGTGGGTGTTGTAGTTTTATGATTTGTTGTGGGTGTTATAGTTTTATGATTTGTTGTGGGTGTTGTAGTTTTACGATCTGTTGTGGGTGTTGTAGATTTATGCTTTGTTGTGGGTGTTGTAGGTTTATGATTTGTTGTGGGTGTTGTAGTTTTATGATTTGTTCTGGGTGTTGTAGATTTATGATTTGTTGTGGGTGTTTTAGTTTTATGATCTGTTGTGGGTGTTGTAGTTTTATGATTTGTTGTGGGTGTTGTAGTTTTATGATTTGTTGTGGGTGTTATAGTTTTATGATTTGGTGTGGGTGTTGTAGTTTTATGATCTGTTGTGGGTGTTGTAGATTTATGGTTTGTTGTGGGTATTGTAGGTTTATGATTTGTTGTGGGTGTTGTAGTTTTATGATTTGTTCTCGGTGTTGTAGATTTATGATTTGTTGTGGGTGTTTTAGTTTTATGATCTGTTGTGGGTGTTGTAGTTTTATGATTTGTTGTGGGTGTTGTAGTTTTATGATTTGTTGTGGGTGTTGTAGTTTTATGATCTGTTGTGGGTGTTGTAGATTTATGCTTTGTTGTGGGTGTTGTAGGTTTATGATTTGTTCTTGGTGTTGTAGATTTATGATTTGTTCTGGGTGTCTTAGTTTTATGATTTGTTGTGGGTGTTGTAGATTTATGCTTTGTTGTGGGTGTTGTAGGTTTATGATTTTTTGTGGGTGTTGTAGTTTTATGATTTGTTGTGGGTGTTTTAGTTTGATGATCTGTTGTGGGTGTTGTAGTTTTATGATTTGTTGTGGGTGCTGTAGATTTATGATTTGTTGTGGGTGTTGTAGGTTTATGATTTGTTGTGGGTGTTGTAGTTTTATGATTTGTTGTGGGTGTTATAGTTTTATGATTTGTTGTGGGTGTTTTAGTTTTATGATCTGTTGTGGGTGTTGTAGATTTATGCTTTGTTGTGGGTGTTGTAGGTTTATGATTTGTTGTGGGTGTTGTAGTTTTATGATTTGTTCTGGGTGTTGTAGATTTATGATTTGTTGTGGGTGTTTTAGTTTTATGATCTGTTGTGTGTGTTGTAGTTTTATGATTTGTTGTGGGTGTTGTAGTTTTATGATTTGTTGTGGGTGTTATAGTTTTATGATTTGGTGTGGGTGTTGTAGTTTTATGATCTGTTGTGGGTGTTGTAGATTTATGCTTTGTTGTGGGTGTTGTAGGTTTATGATTTGTTGTGGGTGTTGTAGTTTTATGATTTGTTCTCGGTGTTGTAGATTTATGATTTGTTGTGGGTGTTTTAGTTTTATGATCTGTTGGGGGTGTTGTAATTTTATGATTTGTTGTAGGTGTTGTAGTTTTATGATTTGTTGTGGGCGTTGTAGTTTTATGATCTGTTGTGGGTGTTGTAGATTTATGCTTTGTTGTGGGTGTTGTAGGTTTATGATTTTTTGTGGATGTTGTAGTTTTATGATTTTTTGTGGGTGTTGTAGATTTATGATTTGTTCTGGGTGTCTTAGTTTTATGATCTGTTGTGGGTGTTGTAGTTTTATGATTTGTTGTGGGTGTTGTAGATTTATGCTTTGTTGTGGGTGTTGTAGGTTTATGATTTTTTGTGGGTGTTGTAGTTTTATGATTTGTTGTGGGTGTTTTAGTTTTATGATCTGTTGTGGGTGTTGTAGTTTTATGATTTGTTGTGGGTGCTGTAGATTTATGATTTGTTGTGGGTGTTGTAGGTTTATGATTTGTTGTGGGTGTTGTAGTTTTATGATTTGTTGTGGGTGTTATAGTTTTATGATTTGTTCTGGGTGTTGTAGTTTTATGATCTGTTGTGGGTGTTGTAGATTTATGCTTTGTTGTGGGTGTTGTAGGTTTATGATTTGTTGTGGGTATTGTAGTTTTATGATTTGTTCTGGGTGTTGTAGATTTATGATTTGTTGTGGGTGTTTTAGTTTTATGATCTGTTGTGGGTGTTGTAGTTTTATGATTTGTTGTGGGTGTTGTAGTTTTATGATTTGTTGTGGGTGTTATAGTTTTATGATTTGGTGTGGGTGTTGTAGTTTTATGATCTGTTGTGGGTGTTGTAGATTGATGCTTTGTTGTGGATGTTGTAGGTTTATGATTTGTTGTGGGTGTTGTAGTTTTATGATTTGTTCTCGGTGTTGTAGATTTATGATTTGTTGTGGGTGTTTTAGTTTTATGATTTGTTGTGGGTGTTGTAGTTTTATGATTTGTTGTGGGTGTTGTAGTTTTATGATTTGTTGTGGGTGTTATAGTTTTATGATTTGTTGTGGGCGTTGTAGTTTTATGATCTGTTGTGGGTGTTGTAGATTTATGCTTTGTTGTGGGTGTTGTAGGTTTATGATTTTTTGTGGATGTTGTAGTTTTATGATTTGTTCTGGGTGTTGTAGATTTATGATTTGTTCTGGGTGTCTTAGTTTTATGATCTGTTGTGGGTGTTGTAGTTTTATGATTTGCTGTGGGTGTTGTAGATTTATGCTTTGTTGTGGGTGTTGTAGGTTTATGATTTTTTGTGGGTGTTGTAGTCTTATGATTTGTTGTGGGTGTTTTAGTTTTATGATCTGTTGTGGGTGTTGTAGTTTTATGATTTGTTGTGGGTGCTGTAGATTTATGATTTGTTGTGGGTGTTGTAGGTTTATGATTTGTTGTGGGTGTTGTAGTTTTATGATTTGTTGTGGGTGTTGTAGATTTATGATTTGTTGTGGATGTTGTAGCTTTATGATGTGTTGTGGGTGTTGTAGTTTTCTATTGCCAGGATACAATAATCCGACGAAGTATTACAAAGAAAGACAACACACACGTATGACGACAACAAAGGACAATAACTCGTACAAGACGAAATATTACTAAGACTAAGTGCTTCTGGTGGGTTGAGATATCGGCCGTAGCGCAGTCTTAAATACACGACACCAATCAATAAGCAAGGAAAATAAGGCATTTATTTCGAAATGAAATGTTTCGAAGTGATGGTTCGGAATTTCACTAACCAAGAAAAAACGATATATGTGTCAGTTATGCGGTGTAATGGTATCCCAAATCCCCCTTCTTCATAAAATTTTGTGTTTGTATATTTTGGAAACATTCAATTTTAAGGGTACCTATAAAGTACGAAACGAAATAGAAACGAAACGAAACGAAACGAAATGAAATCAACCAAAACGAAACGAAATCAACAAAAACGAAACGAAACGAAACGAAATCAACGAAATGAAAACGAAATAAAACGAAACCAACGAAAGCAAAACGAAATCAACGAAAACAAAACGAAATAGAAAATGGAAGAAAAAATAATAGGGGTCTAAAAGAAATCAAACCTATTTTCACAATTACGATGCTAGACTACTTCCCACACATGTCTGTCTTTCATCAGGAGAGGACAGGATTTGATCACCGTTGAACAAGAATACTATGCATTTATTCAGCACAAGTCTGTCCTTTTCACTTAGTGGCTTCTTTTTAAATTTGGGAACCTTAAGCGCAACGTCAAGTCTGTTGAAAGGAGAGGAATTAAAATAACAGAAGTGCAGTAGTTAAAGTTCACTAATAAATACCCCCGTCCGAGCAAAATTTAAAAGTGTGTCGGAGAGACGAAAAAGTGTGACGACCGGACGGACAAACGAACGAACGGACAGCAGAAGTCCTATATACCCCCAATCTTTTTTTGGCGGATGTTTACAAATCCTATCAAAAATTAACTTTAGAAATTTAAAATAAATCTACATATCTTGTAAAAGTACCTTTTTTCCCTTTGATCCTTTTTCATATAAAAAAAACCCCCAAATCACCCCCCACCCCTCCGGTATTAATAAAATTTGATACGGCACATATTTCTATTCCCCCCGCTATCTAGCGGGGGGGGGGGGGGGGGGGGTATATAGTATATGTTCGTTTGTCCGCGAGTGCTTCCCTCACTGCCTATGCAATTCCTCCTTAACAACTTGATGGAATTGCATGAATCTTACAGGAAATCTTTAATACCATATGGCAAGGTTCATTAATTTCATGAATTCTTTAGTACCAAATGGCATTGTGCACCTTCTATTTTTGTTTTCCCATTTTAACAGTTCTTGCTAAAATTTCTTCACTTTTGGACTTTGTCATTTAAGGCTATGTAATTGTCATACAAGGCTATACAATAGAGAGAGGATACTGTTGCGTTATCCATAACTCTTCCTAAACAACAGAATGGATTTCAATAAAACTTCCAGAGTTTCTTATGTTTAGTTTTTGCAAGCATTATTTTTTTCCAGAAGTTCTTCTGTAAAGAGGGCGTTTACTGTACGTCCTGTTATGTTGCTGTTGGTTTTTTTTTAGTTCTTCAAAATAGAACAATAGGATTTGAAATAAAAAGTTTATAGTGTTGGGTCTTTTTGACCCCTGTATATCTCGGAAAGAACAACGGTAAGACATTACGCCAAATCTGTTGGCATACTACCGAATAAAGATAATAACAATGGTACCGTACTCCAAGGCGCATGGGGATTTAACGTGACAAGTCGGGAAAATCCAGTAGTCAACTAGGGCCCAGAATCTGAAACTCAAGACCATCCGGTTTGATTTGCGAATAGGCAACTTTATGTAGAATACAAACGAAAAACGTAATAAAATCAGACGAATAATGATCCCTCAATATCCCAATCTATGAAAATACCCCCTCATATCCCCCATTTTTTTCTATATGCCCACTCCAGAAACTTTATAATTCATAAAAACTGACACACACACAAACACAAATAAAAATATGACATTTGAACTTCTGAAAGTTTGTCGGCAAGCAAACCCGGCTTGGATTGAGTTGCGGGTAATGTACGTGAAGAGTACTGTAACGGACAGACATGCAAGATGGGTTATAATTAATCAAAATTATTGTGTTTAAAAAATCGAATTATCTTTTTTTTTATTTCTTTATTTCGTTTTGTCTTTTATTTTTTTTCCTTCCATTTTCTTCATATTAGTCTATTTCATTTTGCTTTCGTTGGTTTCGTTTCATTTCGTTTCCATTTCATTGATTTCGTTTCGTTTCGTTTCGCTTCGTTTCGTTTTCGTTGATTTCGTTTCCTTTCGTTTCGTTTCGTTTTCGTTGATTTCGCTTCGTTTCGTTTCTATTTCGTTTCGCACTTTATAGGTACCCCAATTTTAATGGTGAATGAACTATTTTGTGTAACGAAAGAATATTTACAAAAATGTATTACATTTACCCATATCTATTTATAAATTTTATATAATGTAACCTATATTATTTGTTTATGTTGCTTGACTGATTGCACATATCCATTAAAGGGGCCGCGGTTTCCTCCACCAATAAAACTGACAGCCACGATAGTAGTGTATCGGACCCGTATAGCGTTAGTGACCCCTATGTTAAATCATTGTTCACTCCTCAATTGTGCAGTCAGCCGTGATGCGGCTCTTACAGGCACACCTGTCTCAATCGATAATGAAGAATTCCATTTCATCTGTATTCCTATTTGACCACAGGATATTATTGGGTTATTCTTGTCCCTTGGTATTGCTTTTGTTTGTAAGCAGTGAATATATCAATACGTCATAATTAGGCATGTATATCTGTAGTGTCATGATAAATATTATTTGAATTGATTGAGGGGGATGTATGCATTGATTTCGTATGTGTTTCTCAGATAAATTTGTCAGTCTGTTTATTGTACACTTCTATCAAAGGGGATATAAAGTTACCCAATAGAAGGTCACTCTGCATTTAACCAGGCTTGTGACTAGTTCTTAGATAGAGGCCGCATTAACCTTTTTTTTTTCTTTCTTCTTTTTTTTTTCTTTATTACTATTACCCTCCACTGACGTTTGCCATTGCTGTATATAGCCGGTTTTAGTACGTAAGTATTCCTCCCTAGGATTTATTACTATTACCCTCCACTGATGTTTGCCATTGCTGTATATAGCCGGTTTTAGTACGTAAGTATTCCTCCCTAGGATTTATTACTATTACCCTCCACTGACGTTTGCCATTGCTGTATATAGCCGGTTTTAGTACGTAAGTATTCCTCCCTAGGATTTATTACTATTACCCTCCACTGATGTTTGCCATTGCTGTATATAGCCGGTTTTAGTACGTAAGTATTCCTCCCTAGGATTTTTAACATTAACACAAACATGCATATAAACAACAAACGTATAATAATGTACACATTATTTTTTATTTCGCAGTCTTTGCATGTATAAACAATTATGCACAATTGAGAATCGTCTACCTTCCGACAGTATCTTCAACCTCATGAAAGGGCAAACAGTATGCTATCTTTCATGCAGGGGCGTAAACTGGCGGAAAACCTTATTTTGACCATTACAGGATAGACGACCCTCTTAAAATCCGTACGGTCGCGTGCTGTAGTCCTGCATGATGACTCTTTTGTCGAAGACTATCCTGTAGTCTGTCTTGATGTACGGTAAGTAGTCTCTTGTGGTCTCTCGTGATCTTGAAGTCGTCCTTCACGGTGTTGACGTCATCTCTGTTGTTAATGACCATGTCCTTGATCGTATCAAAGTTGATGGTCAAGGAGCTCTTGTAGTTGAGAGTGATGCCTCTCACTTTACATATGGTCGTATTTCCACCGGTGACAAACTCTATTATTCTGTTGTAGGGCACTTCATCGGTGAGATCTCCTAGGTAGTCACCGAGTTCTGGTTTACACTCGCCTGGCCTAGAGGTATACACGACCGAGTTCTGTATCGGCGTATAAGGGCACGGGGTCCTAATACTGAGATGAAGACAGACTAACAAAGTACTGAGATGAACACAGACTAACAAAGTAATGAGATGAACACAGACTAACAAAGTACTGAGATGAACACAGACTTGCAAAGTTCTGAGACGAAGTCAAAGGAGATTGTCTAGTAATAATAACATTCGAATAAAAGACAACAGCGATAGAGATGCAAGAGTGAAATGAAGCATACAAGCAGTTTTGTTGAGGCTGATATCTCCGATTGCATTATAACGATGTGACCAGTATGGCGACAAACCAACAAAAGTAGCGTTGTATTTTTGCGAATATTGTTCATCCTTCGAATCTTTTATGTATGATATGAAATCAAGGAAAAAACAAAAATCATGTGTTAAAATCTGTTAATATATCACTTTAGTCCATATTTATGTTACAAATAAAGACTTCTAATAAAGATTTATGTTACAAATAAAGACTTCTAATAAAGATTCATGAATATTACGATTTTTCATTAATAATAAAAATAGGAGATTCATTATTATTGATATATCTTATAAATCATGTCAGTACCGTACTACGTAATACTGAACAGATGATACTCTCGTAGATTTAAAGTCCACATGCAGAGTTGTCGACCTTGTTACGGCTTAAACCAAGTGAATACATATTAAAAAAAACATTCACGATGTTCATATTACCATATAAGCTTACAAAACATTATTTATCACACATTTATACAAAGCTCAGCAAAATGAAATTACAAAATCGATTACATTCTGGAGAAACGTTGTTCAATTAGTTAGAAAGAGTGTGGATGTAAATGAACAGGAAATTATCTATCTATCTTTAAACGTAGACACAAAATTAAAGTAAAGTAACATTTCTTTTATTGCTGTTCTACATTTGATAGTCAATGTACACTTCATTTTACAAATCATTGTTTACATATAGTTTGTGTGATATGTTATTTCATTAGACGAACACACACTATCAAAATCTAGAAATGAATACAGACTAATAAAGTCCTGAGATGAAAACAAACTAACAAAGTACTGAGATGAACACAGACTAACAAAGTACTGAGATGAACACAGACTAACAAAGTACTGAGATGAGCACACACTAACAAAGTACTGAGATGAACACACACTAACAAAGTACTGAGATGAACACAGACTAACAAAGTACTGAGATGAACACACACTAACAAAGTACTGAGATGAACACAGACTAACAAAGTACTGAGATGAACACAGACTAACAAAGTACTGAGATGAACACACACTAACAAAGTACTGAGATGAACACAGACTAACAAAGTACTGAGATGAACACAGACTAACAAAGTACTGAGATGAACACAGACTAACAAAGTACTGAGATAAACACACACTAACAAAGTACTGAGATGAACACAGACTAACAAAGTATTGAGATGAACACAGACAAACAAAGTACTGAGATGAACAAAGATTAACGAAGTACTGAGATGAACACAGATTAACAAAGGACTGAGATGAACACAGACAAACAAAGTTCTGAGATGAACACAGATTAACAAAGTACTGAGATGAACACAGATTAACGAAGTACTGAGATGAAGATAGACTAACAAAGTACTGAGATGAACACAGATTAACAAAGTACTGAGATGAACACAGATTAACAAAGTACTGAGATGAACAAAGATTAACAAAGTGTTGAGATGAACATTGACTAACAAAGAACTGAGATGAACACAGACTAACAAAGTACTGAGATAAACACAGACAAACAAAGTACTGAGATGAACACAGACTAACAAAGTACTGAGATGAACACAGACTAACAAAGTACTGAGATGAACACAGACTAACAAAGTACTGAGATGAACACAGACAAACAAAGTACTGAGATGAACACAGACTAACAAAGTACTGAGATGAACACAGACTAACAAAGTACTGAGATGAACACAGACTAACAAAGTACTGAGATGAACACACACTAACAAAGTACTGAGATGAACACAGACAAACAAAGTACTGAGATGAACACAGACTAACAAAGTACTGAGATGAACACACACTAACAAATTACTGAGATGAACATAGACTAACAAAGAACTGAGATGAACACAGACTAACAAAGTACTGAGATGAACACAGAAAAACAAAGTACTGAGATGAACATAGACTATCAAAGTACTGAGATGAACACAGACTAACAAAGTACTGAGATGAACATAGATTAACAAAGTACTGAGATGAACACAGACTAACAAAGTACTGAGATGAACACAGATTAACGAAGTACTGAGATGAACACAGATAAACAAAGTACTGAGATGAACACAGACTAACAAAGTACTGACATGAACACAGACTAACAAAGTACTGAGATGAACACAGATTAACGAAGTACTGAGATGAACATAGACTAACAAAGCACTGAGATGAACATAGATTAACAAAGTACTGAGATGAACACAGACTAACAAAGTACTGAGATGAACACAGACTAACAAAGTACTGAGATGAACATAGACAAAGTACTGAGATGAACACAGATTAACGAAGTACTGAGATGAACACAGATTAACAAAGTACTGAGATGAACACACACTAACAAAGTACTGAGATGAACATAGACTAACAAAGTACTGAGATGAACACAGATTAACAAAGTACTGAGATGAACACAGACTAACAAAGTACTGAGATGAACACAGACTAACAAAGTACTGAGATGAACACAGACTAACAAAGTACTGAGATGAACACAGATTAACGAAGTACTGAGATGAACATAGACTAACAAAGTACTGAGATGAACACAGATTAACAAAGTACTGAGATGAACACAGACTAACAAAGTACTGAGATGAACACAGACTAACAAAGTACTGAGATGAACACACACTAACAAAATACTGAGATGAACACAGACTAACAAAGTACTGAGATGAACTCAGACTAACAAAGTACTGAGATGAACACAGATTAACAAAGGACTGAGATGAACACAGACTAACAAAGTTCTGAGATGAATACAGACTAACAAAGTACTGAGATGAACACAGATTAACGAAGTACTGAGATGAAGATAGACTAACAAAGTACTGAGATGAACACAGATTAACAAAGTACTGAGATGAACACAGATTAACAAAGTACTGAGATGAACGGAAGTGAATTCACAACTTCAATGGTAACATGGTACAGAGTACACACTGTTATGGGTGGGAAGTGAATTGACAACTTCAATGGTAACATGGTACAGAGTACACACTGCTATGGGTGGGAAGTGAATTGACAACTTCAATGGTAACATGGTACAGAGTACACCCTGCTATGGGTGGGAAGTGAATTCACAATTTCAATGGTAACATGATACAGAGTACACGCTGCTATGGGTGGGAAGTGAATTCACAACTTCAATGGTAACATGGTACAGAGTACACCCTGCTATGGGTGGGAAGTGAATTGACAACTTCAATGGTAACATGGTAGAGTACACCCTGCTATGGGTGGGAAGTGAATTGACAACTTCAATGGTAACATGGTACAGAGTACACACTGCTATGGGTGGGAAGTGAATTCACAACTTCAATGGTAACATGGTACATAGTACACCCTGCTATGGGTGGGAAGTGAATTCACAACTTCAATGGTACCATGGTACAGAGTACACACTGCTATGGGTGGGAGGTGAATTGACAACTTCAATGGTAACATGGTACAGAGTACATCCTGTTATGAGCTGACCGTCAGTGTTTAAACTTTCTTTTTATAATACTATTCAATTGTGGCCATGTTGATCTATGCTGCTACATAAAACTAGAGGCTCAGGTGAGCCTGTATCGCTCACCTGCCATAAATAAGTGCTCTTAAGAATGTCTGCATGCCGAATACATTTAAGTTACTATTCAAATCCCATACTGCCATAGGGTTCTATGTTAAAACTATGTCTGCTCATGGCAGCCATCTTGGATGGAGGTTGTGGTCACCGGACACAATTTTGAAAGTATACTACCCAAGGACCATCCATGCCATGTTTGCTTTAAATTGGCTGACTGCTTTCAAAAGAGAAGACTATTAAACAATTTTCCCATAGGATCCTATGTTAAAACGATGTCAGCTGACGACGGCCATTTTGAACCGAAATCGGGATCACTGAACACAATTTTGGAAGTTGACCACCTAAGGACCACCGATGACATGTTTGCTATATTGGCTTACTGGTTTCAGAGGAGAAGATTTTAAAACATTTTTTCCCATAGGGTTCTATATTAAAACTACAGTATGTCCGCTGAAGGTGGCCATCTTGGATGGAGGTCAGGGTCACCGGACACAATTTTGAAAATTGACCACTTAAGGACCATCCATGCCATGTTTACTTTAAATTGGCTTACTGGTTTCAGAGGAGAAGATATTTAAACATATTTCCCATAGGGTCCTATGTTAAAACTATGTCCGCTGATGGTGGCCATCTTGGATGGAGGTTTGGGTCACTGGATAAAATTTTGAAAGTTGACCATTTAAGGACCATTCTTGCCATGTTTGCTTTAAATTGGCTTACTGGTTTCAGAGGAAATTTTTTTTTAAACATTTTCCCCATATGGTCCTAAGTTAAAACTATGTCCGCTGATGGTGGCCATCTGGGATGGAGGTTGGAGTTACAGGATATAATTTTGAAAGTTGACCACCTATGTACCATTCATGCCATGTTTGCTTAAAATTGACATACTGGTTTCAGAGGAGAAGACTTTTAAACATTTTTTCCATAGGGTCCTATGTTAAAATTAAGTCGAGTCATGGCGGCCATCTTGAATTTCCGATCAGCAAACGATTCACAAGTTTAGTACAGGACCACCCAATGATCATTCCTGCAAAGTCACAATTCAATTGGCTTGGTGGTTTCTAACAAGAATTTTTTTTTAAATTTCGACCAATCAGAACACATTATGGGCCCTGGCAGCCATGTTGGATTTCCGATCAGCGCCAAAAACAAAAATCTTGTATATGACCATCCAATGAACATTTCTGCCAAGTTTGGTTCAAATCTGTTTTGTGGTTTCAGAAAAAAAAGATGAAAATGTGAAATTCCCATAGGGTCCAATATTAAACTAAGTCGAGTCATGGCGGCCATCTTGAATTTCCGATCGGCAAACGATTCACATTTTAGTACAGGACCACTCAATGATTCTTCCTGCAAAGTCACAATTCAATTGGCTTAGGGATCGTCGCAAAATGTGACAGTTTTTTTTCAAATGAAGTTAGTTTCATTTGGCTCAGATCACCCACCCACCACCTCCAAATGAAACTGTGAAAAGCAGAATACTGATGTATTATAAACCAAACTCCACCTAACAATATAGGGCTTAGAACCATGTATTCTCCATATGCATGTCATGATAAAGGGTCTATCTATGAATCTTTATCCTTTCAAAATCACTGACACTTGATTTCATCTAAGTGTACATATAATTCAACAAACATACTGTACCAATAACACGATATTTATAGATTAATATGGACATCTCTGTAATGTGCATTCTTATAATAAGTGCAAAGATCTGGAACACTTATTTATTGTTTGTGGAGCAGTGCATGCATCTTGTATATCAAGAAATCCATTTAAAGCCCTTTCTATACAAGTGAACCATAAAACGTTCCAAGAATCAAAAACATTTGTTTTTTTTAATTTGCAAAAGAAGACCGTTGCTTTTCATTGCGCATGATATTTAGTTGTACCGTAAACAGGATACATATACAGCCATTACTTATTCAGTAGCCCGGGGTTCTATGGTACCACTGTAGTTAATGTTTTACCAGAAATAAATAAAAACGGTTATATACCCGAGTGAAAATATTATTTTTATTACTTCAGCAGATCCCTTCCTTCATATCCAATGCATTATTTTTAACCAAAGTATGTTTACGAGTCTATAATCGGCAATTCGCACAACAGCGTCCATTTTATAGGTCAAGAAAAGGAGATTCCTATGGTACCGAGGTAGTTCCGAAAATCAGTCTATGGAGTGCTGTATTATAAGATTTTGACAGATCAGTCAGATGATCGTAAACCATTCTCTATCCAGAGTTGTTGTTGCCGCTATGCTCCACTCAGCTCTGTCAACGCTCATTTGACAAGATGTTTGTAAAATTTAAAAACAGTAAAAAAAAAATGTACTTAAAATTGTTTTAATTATTGTAAATATCAATAAAGATGAAAATAAATCACTCATTTCAAATAAATTCTCTTAAGCTTAACTTGAATGATTCCACCCCCCCCCCCCCCCCCCCAACTTCTTGGAGAACTATTTTGCAGATGTAAAAATTAACTAGAGGCTCCCAGGAGCCTGTATAGCTCACCTAGGTATAATAACATCATCAGTCAATAAAACTTGATAACTTCGGCAAAAAAAATTAACAAATGTAGCCTTCGTCATTGCAGACCCCTTCTACAAAAAAATGTGGGCAGGGGTTCCCCCTTTAATGTAAGTTATCAAAATTGCTGTAAAAAAACATATGTCAATGATTCTCAAAATTTAGCTTTTCCTACTTCACATTTTGTAATAGAGTTGCTTCCCTTTGATTATTTGAGTAACCAAAAGCAGTGAGTCAACAAAAAAATTGCATTTCAAGAGGAATAACTCTTCATAGTTGTCGCATATTTTTAACTGTGGGAAATTTTTTGTAGATCTTGACATGCTGAACATTTTTGCAGTGTAAACTTTCCCTCTATCTCTAATAGTTTTTGAGATACAAGATGATAGTATTAAAATTGAGAACATTTTGATGAAAAAAGGGCAATAACTCCAAAATGGGTAATGGGATTTACTTCAAAATTGCAGGGTAGGAAGATCTTGACATGCTGCAAATTTTTGCAATTAAAACTTAACCTTTATCTCTTATAGTTTTTCAAATACAAGATGAAAAGTTTAATTTTTTTTTTATAAATTTGATGAAAAAAGGGCAAGAACTCCAAGATGGGTAATCAGATTTACTTCAAAATTGCAGATAAAAAAAAAAATTGATCGAAGGGCCGAACCGCCAGACACATTTTTGGAAGAGAACCATCCAATGACTATTTCATCAAAATGTTGTTCTTATTGAGCAAATGGTTTCAGACAAAAAGATTTTTATGGGAATTTCCCATAGGGTCCTATGTTAAATTAAGTTCGACTGTGGCGGCCATCTTGGTCGGTGTTCTGAAATGCCGGACACAATTTTGGAAGAGGACCACCCAAGGATCATTTCAGCAAAGTTTGGTTGAGATTGGCACAGTAGTTTCAGTGGAGAAGATTTTTTTAAAATTTCATCCCCCCTTTTTTCTAATTTGCATAATCGGTCAAAATAGGCAAAAGTTCAAAGTTCATAAAAAATCCCGTAATATATGTTAAAAAGCTCATCATTATGCTTATACAGTTCAAATTTGGGCACTTTCTGGCTTAAAGTACAGCAGTTTTGGCCATTTGAAGAAATTTCTATTTTTAGTAATGGCGGCCATCTTGGATACAGGACGGCGGTGATGGACACAATTTTGAAAGGAGACCACCCAAGGATCATTTCAGCAAAGTTTGGTTGAGATTGGCACAGTAGTTTCAGAGGAGAAGATTTTTTTTTTTATTTCATCCCCCCTTTTTTCTAATTTGCAGTCGGTCAAAATAGGCAAAAGTTCAAAGTTCATTAAAAATCCCGTAATATATGTTAAAAAGCTCATCATTATGCTTATACAGTTCAAATTTGGGCACTTTCTGGCTTAAAATAGAGCAGTTTTGGCCATTAGAAGAAATTTCTATTTTTAATCATGGCGGCCATCTTGGATACAGGACCGCACTGACGGACACAATTTTGAAAGGGGACCACCCAAGGATCATTTCAGCAAAGTTCGGTTGAGATTGGCACAGTAGTTTCAGAGGAGAAGATTTTTTTTAATTTCATCCCCCCTTTTTTCTAATTTGCATAATCGGTCAAAATAGGCAAAAATTCAAAGTTCATAAAAAATCCCATAATATATGTTAAAAAGCTCATCATTATGCTTATACAGTTCAAATTTGGGCACTTTCTGGCTTAAAATAGAGCAGTTTTGGCCATTTGAAGAAATTTCTATTTTTAGTCATGGCGGCCATCTTGGATACAGGACAGCGCTGACGGACACAATTTTGAAAGGGGACCACCCAAGGATCATTTCAGCAAAGTTTGGTTGAGATTGGCGCAGTAGTAACAGAGGAGAAGATTTTTTTTTAATTTCATCTCCCCTTTTTTCTAATTTGCATAATCGGTCAAAATAGACAAAAGTTCAAAGTTCATAAAAATCCCGTAATATATGTTAAAAAGCTCATCATTATGCTTATACAGTTCAAATTTGGGCACTTTCTGGCTTAAAATAGAGCAGTTTTGGCCATTTGAAGAAATTTCTATATTTAGTCATGGCGGCCATCTTGGATACAGGACGGCGCTGATGGACACAATTTTGAAAGGAGACCACCCAAGGATCATTTCAGCAAAGTTTGGTTGAGATTGGCACAGTAGTTTCAGAGGAGAAGATTTTTTTTTAATTTCATCCCCTCTTTTTTCTAATTTGCATAATCGGTCAAAATAGGCAAAAATTCAAAGTTCATTAAAAATCCCGTAATATATGTTAAAAAGCTCATCATTATGCTTATACAGTTCAAATTTGGGCACTTTCTGGCTTAAAATAGAGCAGTTTTGGCCATTTGAAGAACTTTCTATTTTTAGTCATGGCGGCCATCTTGGATACAGGACGGCGCTGACGGACAAAATTTTGAAAGGGGACCACCCAAGGATCATTTCAGTAAAGTTTGGTTGAGATTGGCACAGTAGTTTCAGAGGAGAAGATTTTATTTTAATTTCATCCCTCCTTTTTTTCTAATTTGCATAATCGGTCAAAATAGGCAAAAGTTCAAAGTTCATAAAAAATCCCGTAATATATGTTAAAAAGCTCATCATTATGCTTATACAGTTCAAATTTGGGCACTTTCTGGCTTAAAATAGAGCAGTTTTGGCCATTTGAAGAAATTTCTATTTTTAGTCATGGCGGCCATCTTGGATGCAGGACCGCACTGACGGACACAATTTTGAAAGGGGACCACCCAAAGATCATTTCAGCAAAGTTTGGTTGAGATTGGCGCAGTAGTATCAGAGGAGAATTTTTTTTTTAAATTTCATCCCCCCTTTTTTCTAATTTGCAGTCGGTCAAAATAGGCAAAAGTTCAAAGTTCATTAAAAATCCCGTAATATATGTTAAAAAGCTCATCATTATGCTTATACAGTTCAAATTTGGGCACTTTCTGGCTTAAAATAGAGCAGTTTTGGCCATTTGAAGAAATTTCTATTTTTAGTAATGGCGGCCATCTTGGATACAGGACGGCGCTGATGGACACAATTTTGAAAGGGGACCACCTAAGGATCATTTCAGCAAAGTTTGGTTGAGATTGGCTCAGTAGTTTCAGAGGAGAAGATTTTTTTTAAATTGTATCCCCCCTTTTTTCTAATTTGCATAATCGGTCAAAATGGGTAATGGGATTTACTTCAAAATTGCAGAGTAGGTAGATCTTGACATGCTGCACATTTTTGCAATTTAAACTTAACATCTATCTCTAAATAGTTTTTGAAATATAAGACGAAAAGTATTAAAATAAAAAAATAAAAAATGATGAAAAAAGGGCAATAACTCCAAAATCGGTAATCAAATTTACTTCAAAATTGCAGGGTAGGTAGATCTTGCAGTTTCAACTTACCACCTGTCTCTTATAGTTTTTGAAATAAAGGACGAAAAGTATTAACATTTTGAAAATTTGATGAAAAAAGGGAAATAACTCCAAAATGGGTAATGGGATTTACTTCAAAATTGCAGGGTGGGTAGATCTTGATATGCCACACCTTTTTGCAATTTAAAGTTAACCTTTATCTCTTATAGTTTTTGAAATATAAGACGAAAAGTATTAAAATTTTACAAATTTGATGAAAAAAGGGCAATAACTCCAAGATGGGCAATCAAATTTACTTCAATATTGCAGGGTAGGTAGATCTTGATGTGCTGATCATTTTTACCCCTTGTCAGATTTTTGATATTATTAACGGTTTTTGAGTTATTACCCAAAACCTGCACTTTTACCATATGTTCTATTTTTAGTAACAGCGGCCATGTTGGTTGGTGCACAGCATCACCGGACACAATTTTGAAACTAGACACCCTAGTGATGATTCAGACCAAGTTTGGTTTCCATTGGTTTAGTACTTTCAGAGGAGAAGATTTTTTAAAAAGCTTACGACGTACGACGGACGCCAAGTGATGGCAATAGCTCACATGACCCTTTGGGTCAGGTGAGCTAAAAACGATCACAAATCATTTTTCATCTTTATTGATATTTACAATAAATAAAACAATTTTAAGGACATTTTTTTTACTGTTTCTAAATTTTACAAAAATCTTGTAAAATGAGCGTTGACAGAGATAGAGTGGAGCGTAGCGGGAACGACAACTCTGGATAGAGAATGGATCGTAAGCGTGTAGGTTGGGACTCCACTATACCAAAATAGATCTGCTACTAGGTGACGCTGCAATTGCTCAATCGTGTGAAACGTAAATACCGTTGTATCATAGAACCCTCGGTACCATAGGAAGGGAGTATACTAAAGAAACAGTACAATATACAGACTCGAAAGAAATTAAAACGATGTTCCATTCAATGTTATGCCGTTTTTTAAGTGCATTTTTAAAGATTTATTGACAAATCTCAATGTGCGATTTTGTTTTTTTTCCAAACGAGAGAGCTCAAAACCACCCACCTACCAAACGAAACTAACTTCGTTTGAAAAAAACTGCGACAATGTGCGACGATCCCTTAGTGGTTTCTAACAAGAAGATTTTTAAAATTTCGACCAATCAGAACACATTATGGGCCCTGGCAGCCATGTTGGATTTCCGATCAGCGCCAAAAACAAAAATCTTGTATATGACCATCCAATGAACATTTCTGCCAAGTTTGGTTCAAATCTGTTTTGTGGTTTCAGAAAAAAAGATGAAAATGTGAAATTCCCATAGGGTCCAATGTTAAACTAAGTCGAGTCATGGTGGCCATCTTGAATTTCCAATTGGCAAACGATTCACAAGGTTAGTACAGGACCACCCAATGATAATTCCTGCAAAGTCACAATTCAATTGGCTTAGTGGTTTCTAACAAGAAGATTTTTAAAATTTCGACCAATCAGAACACATTATGGGCCCTGGCAGCCATGTTGGATTTCCGATCAGCGCCAAAAACAAAAATCTTGTATATGACCATCTAATGAGCATTTCTGCCAAGTTTGGTTCAAATCTGTTTTGTGGTTTCAGAAAAAAAGATGACAATGTGAAATTCCCATAGGGTCCAATGTTAAACTAAGTCGAGTCATGGTGGCCATCTTGAATTTCCGATCGGCAAACGATTCACAAGTTTAGTACAGGACCACCCAATGATCATTCCTGCAAAGTCATAATTCAATTGGCTTAGTGGTTTCTAACAAGAAGATTTTTTAAATTTCAACCAATCAGAACACATTATGGGCCCTGGCAGCCATGTTGGGTTTCCGATCAGTGCCAAAAACAAAAATCTTGTATATGACCATCCAATGAACATTTCTGGCAAGTTTGGTTCAAATCTGTTTTGTGGTTTCAGAAAAAAAAGATGAAAATGTGAAATTCCCATAGGGTCCAATATTAAACTAAGTAGAGTCATGGCAGCCATCTTGAATTTTCGATCGGCAAACGATTCACATTTTAGTACAGGACCACCCAATGATCATTCCTGCAAAGTCACAATTCAATTGGCTTGGTGGTTTCTGACAAGAAGATTTTTAAAATTTCAGCCAATGAGAACAAAATTGGCACCAAAAACACAAATCTGGTAGAGGACTATCCAATGACCATTTCTGGCAAGTTTGGTTGAAATCTGTTCAGCGGTTTCAGAGAAGAAGATTTAAATGTGAAAAGCTAACGGACGGACAGACGACGGATGCTTACCCATGAGAAAAGCTCACATGGCCTATGGTCAGGTGAGCTAAAAATGAAGAGATTGTAAAATAGTTTGTATGTATTTCTAGTATAATAACTACATATAAATTCATAGCATAACATTATCAAATACTTATCACAGCACCATTTAAAAAAAATAACTTTCATGTTTACACAAAATACTGTCTCAACAAAGCATAGCTTTTGATATGCAAGATGCAAGATTTTGCTTCAAAATACTTTTCGTTTTCTTCTTTGTAAATTGCAGATAAAAAAATCTCAATGTAACAATATATAAAGCACTAATTAAACAAGAGGTTCACAAGAGTGCATTGCTCACCTGAATCTGGCACTGAACCTGCTTTTGGTTTTTGAGAAAATGCTTTTTATTCATATTCCTAAGGATAAGTAATTCCTTTGGTGTTTGCCATCTTAGATTTACAATGCATACAAAAACTAGGAAGAACTGTTTTAGATACCTAAAACTTGTCTCCCCTTAACAAGTGATACTATTTAAAAAAAAAACAATTGTTTGACCTTGAGGTCAAAGGTCAAGGTCCAACGAAGGTCATTACGGTACGCGACACACCGCCTTATGGTCATGCACCCACATACCAAATATCATTGACCTATCTTGAAAGACAAAAAAGTTATGGTCCGGACAAGCCTCGCTGAGAAGAAGCGGAAGCGGAAGAAAAAATCAGACTAAAACAATATGTCTCCTTTCGTTCGAAGGTGAGACATAATAACTAGAGGCTCAGTGGGCTGAGCCTGTGTCGCTCACCTTTCATTCTGCTTTGAGGAAACTTAATACAGAACCTTCCATACATGTAGATGCTTCCTACAAAGTTTCGGTTCATATGGCTAAGCAGTTTCAAAGGAGAAGATTCTTTTAGAAATCGACCAATCAGAAACAAGAATTGCATGTGGTGGCCATGTTTGCTAACCGATCGTGACAAAATGAACATTTTTCATAGAAGACATTCCATAGATGCCTCCTACCAAGTTTCGGTGGTAGCCATGTTTGTTAACCGATGGGGACGAAATAAGCAATCTTCAGAGGACATTCCATAGATGCTTCCTACCAAGTTTCGGTTCATTTGGCTAAGCGGTTTCAGAGGAGAAGATTTAAAAAAATCGGCCAATCAGAAACAAGAATTGCCAGTGGCGACAATGTTTATTAATGGCTCGGGACGAAATGAGCAATCTTTATAGAGGACCTTCCATAGATGCTTCCTACCAAGTTTCAGTTCATTTGGCTGAGGGGGTTTCAGAGGAGAAGATTAAAATGTGAAAAGTTAACGGACGACAGACGACGGATGCCAATAAGGGTAATAACAAAATTACCGAACTCCGAGCAATCTTACAAAGGGAAAGTCAAAACTCATAAGTATATAAACAGACAAAATCAGTCAACAACCGGAAAACTGTGAAAACCGTAATGACCCTGACTTGGTACAGGCATTTCTAAAGAAATGGTGGGTTGAATCAGATTTTAAAGCGCCAAACCTCCCCCTTTCATTATGGCTCAAAGTCTCCGGTTGTCACTATAACAGTATTTATAACAATACTTGAACAAGTGATGGCAAAACCTCACATTGTCTTTGGCAAGGTGAGCTAAAAATGACAATCCAATGACTACTAATGTACCATTTTTAAGCAATCTAATTCTTAGTGTCTTTGAAAAATTATTTTTTCGTTTTCTCTATGATAGGCTCATATGTAAAAACTGTCATACACTGACCACCTTTTGAATTTATGATTGACATAAAAATTTTGCCATTTAGTAAAGGATCATTCAAGGCAAATTCTAGCCAAATTTCCTTACATATTGGGCTCAGATAAGAATAATTTTGATATATTTTTTCTCATATGATCCTAATTAAATTTGCACTGAAGTGGTGGCCATCTTGGATTTCCGATTGACACTAAAAACTATAATTGTTTAAGTGACCATCGAATGATTATTATTCAGTTCAGCTTGGGTTCAATCAAATTTCTAGTTTCTAAGAAAAAAAAAGTTTTCTCATTTTTTCATATAATCCTATTTTAAAACTATTTTCTCTAATGGCAGCCATCTTGGAATTTTGATTAACACAACACAAATATATACATTTGTAAAGAAATTCCAAGATTAATTCCGACCAAGTTTGCATTCCAATGGTTCAGATAAGAATAATTTCAAAATATTTTCCCCATTTGGTCTTATCTAAAATGTGTACATTGTTGGTGGACATCTTCAATTTCTAATTGACAAAAAGGGATCATCCAGAGGTGTTTACCCCTTTCTGGAGTTTTCAGTAATGTTAATAATTTTTGTCAGTAATCTTGGCCCTTTGTCAGTAATCTAATATTTCATGATGAAAATTACCATGGAGAGTTATTGAAATGTATATGATGTATTTGGCAATGAGCTCACACATTAAAACTTCAGCCCGTGTCACACTTATTATCAGTCTCTTATTATCAGTCTCTGTCGACGATTTGGTAAGAAAACTCGACATAGATCTGTTAGATTTTTGTAAAGCACTAAGTTCCTTGTGAGTTTTAGACTTGATGTGTCTTTTGCAGTCATTTTTCCCTGCATGTGAACATGAGAAGTCTGTCGAACAGGTCGTGCAGCGAACGTAGTATTCACCACGCTGTGATCTTGTAGAAGTCGGTCAAATTTCATGATACAGGTCCCTGTATCTCTGCAAGATCTTTTTTTTCTTCGTCCACTGCTTCGTCTTCGGATGATTTTCTTTTAGCAGATATTGGCCCACATGTCAACACGGTGACCTGCCTTCACAAAATGATAAGTCTAGAAACGATCCGAGTATATTATCACCAATGTCGTTGTAGCGCTTTTTTAAACAGAAAAATAAAGCGCAATCTTGACAAAGCACATACATGACCAAGAAGAAGAAAAAATGTCGGTACAAAACCGGAAAGCGTAATTCCCGGAGGTAAATCCGTAATCTGTATTTTGAAACTAAAATCCAGGACAATTACGGAAATTCCGTAATAGTAAACAGCTCTGGATCATCCAATGATTACTCACATACGGTTTTAGTTCAAACAAATTTGATTTCTTTTCATTTTCCTCATATTTTAAAACTTTGTTCTGTTTCTGCAGTGATGGCCATCTTGGATTTCCGATTGACATTGAAAAAAAATCATAAACTTGTTAGAGAATCATTAACAGAACATTCCTACAAAATAACATTTCCATCCCAAATGTAAGATTTTTGCAATTTCAGCCAATTAGAAAGCATAATTCGTATTAGCAGCCATGTTGGATTTCCAAATGAAACGAAAATTAAACAAGGGCAACGCAAAGCATATCTCCTCGCCTAAAAATTAGACCCTGTGACCTTGATCTTTGACCTTGAAAATCAATACAGTTCCAGATTCTCTTAAGGTCTAAGTATGTACCAAGTTTGGTCAAAATCCATTGAAGGATGATGATTCTAGTGTTCACAAGGATGTTATGCAGTAAATATTTGACTGTGACATTGACCTTGAAAATCAATAGGGTTCCAGACTCTCCTAAGGACTAAGTATGTACCAAGTTTGGTCAAAATCCATTGAAGGATGTTGATTCTAGAGTGTTCACAAGGATGTTACATGGTAACAAATTTACCCAGTGACCTTGACCTTTGACCTTGAAAATCAATAGGGTTCCAGACTCTCCTAAGGACTAAGTATGTACCAAGTTTAGTCAATATCCATTGAAGGATGTTGATTCTAAAGTGTTCACAAGGATGTTATGCGGTAAAAATTTGATCCGGTGACCTTGACTTTTGACCTATGACCTTGAAAATCAATAGGGTTCCAGATTCTCTTAAGGACTAAATATGTACCAAGTTTGGTCAAAATCCATTGAAGGATGTTGATCCTAGAGTGTTCACAAGGATGTTACGGAAAGACGGACGGATGGAAGGAAGGACGGACGGACGGTAGCGTTACTATATCCCTTCGCAACTTCGTTGGCGAGAGGATAATAAAATGTTGCGCACCACCCATAGGTTTCAGAGAAGAAAACCAGAGGTTCTCAAGAGTCTGTATCGTTCACCTGGTTATAAAAAGAACTAATTGGTCCTATGTAAAAACTATGTCCTGCAGTGGTAGTCATCTTGGAATTACGATCAACATAAAAAACACGAAGTTTGTAAATGACCTTCCAATGATTGATGCACAGTTTAGGTTCAATCAGTACAATAGCTTCAGAGAAGAATATATTTCTGTATTTTCCCCATATGGTCCTGTGTTAATACTATGACCTGTGGTGGCAGCCATCTTGGATTTCCGATCGGCATAAAAAACAGAAACTTTGTAGAGGACCTTCCAATGATCCTTCCTGGGCAGTTTGGTTTCAATTGTCCTAGTGGTTTCAGAGAAGAAGCATTTTGAAACATTTTTCCAATAGGGTCCAATGTTAAACTAAGTCCTGCCGTAGTCTCCATTTTGAATTTCATATCGGAACAAAAAACCTTAAGATTGTAGAGGACCATCCAATGAACATTCATGTACAGTTTGGCTTTAATCATATTTGTAGTTTCTGAGAAGGCATTTGAACATTTTGCCATAGGGTCCAATGTTAAACTAAGTCCTGCCGTAGCCCCCATTTTGAATTTCATATCGGAACAAAAAACGTAAAATTTGTAGAGGACCATCCAATGAACATTCTTGTACAGTTTGGCTTTAATCATATTTGTAGTTTCTGAGAAGAAGGCATTTGAACATTTTCCCATTGGGTCCAATGTTAATCTATGTCCTGCGGTGGTGGCCATCTTGGATTTTCGATCGGCATAAAAAAACATAAACTTTGTAGAGGACCGTCCAATGATCATTCCTGGGCAGTTTGGTTTCAATTGTCCTAGTGGTTTCAGAGAAGAAGCGTTTTGAAACATTTTTCCCATAGGGTCCAATGTTAAACTAAGTCCTGCCGTAGCCGCCATTTTGAATTTCATATCGGAACAAAAAACGTAAAATTTGTAGAGGACCATCCAATGAACATTCTTGTACAGTTTGGCTTTAATCATATTTGTAGTTTCTGAGAAGAAGGCATTTGAACATTTTCCCATAGGGTCCAATGTTAATCTATGTCCTGCGGTGGTGGCCATAGGTTTCAGAGAAGAAAACCAGAGGTTCTCAAGAGTCTGTATCGTTCACCTGGTTATAAAAAGAACTAATTGGTCCTATGTAAAAACTATGTCCTGCAGTGGTAGTCATCTTGGAATTACGATCAACATAAAAAACACGAAGTTTGTAAATGACCTTCCAATGATTGATGCACAGTTTAGGTTCAATCAGTACAATAGCTTCAGAGAAGAATATATTTCTGTATTTTCCCCATATGGTCCTGTGTTAATACTATGACCTGTGGTGGCAGCCATCTTGGATTTCCGATCGGCATAAAAAACAGAAACTTTGTAGAGGACCTTCCAATGATCCTTCCTGGGCAGTTTGGTTTCAATTGTCCTAGTGGTTTCAGAGAAGAAGCATTTTGAAACATTTTTCCAATAGGGTCCAATGTTAAACTAAGTCCTGCCGTAGTCTCCATTTTGAATTTCATATCGGAACAAAAAACCTTAAGATTGTAGAGGACCATCCAATGAACATTCATGTACAGTTTGGCTTTAATCATATTTGTAGTTTCTGAGAAGGCATTTGAACATTTTGCCATAGGGTCCAATGTTAAACTAAGTCCTGCCGTAGCCCCCATTTTGAATTTCATATCGGAACAAAAAACGTAAAATTTGTAGAGGACCATCCAATGAACATTCTTGTACAGTTTGGCTTTAATCATATTTGTAGTTTCTGAGAAGAAGGCATTTGAACATTTTCCCATTGGGTCCAATGTTAATCTATGTCCTGCGGTGGTGGCCATCTTGGATTTTCGATCGGCATAAAAAAACATAAACTTTGTAGAGGACCGTCCAATGATCATTCCTGGGCAGTTTGGTTTCAATTGTCCTAGTGGTTTCAGAGAAGAAGCGTTTTGAAACATTTTTCCCATAGGGTCCAATGTTAAACTAAGTCCTGCCGTAGCCGCCATTTTGAATTTCATATCGGAACAAAAAACGTAAAATTTGTAGAGGACCATCCAATGAACATTCTTGTACAGTTTGGCTTTAATCATATTTGTAGTTTCTGAGAAGAAGGCATTTGAACATTTTCCCATAGGGTCCAATGTTAATCTATGTCCTGCGGTGGTGGCCATCTTGGATTTCCGATCGGCATAAAAAACATAAACTTTGTAGGGGACCTTCCAATGATCATTCCTGGGCAGTTTGGTTTCAATTGTCCAAGTGGTTTCAGAGAAGAAGCATTTTGAAACATTTTTCCCATAGGGTCCAATATTAAACTAAGTACTGCCGTAGCTGCCATTTTGAATTTCATATCGGAGCAAAAAACCTTAAGATTGTAGAGGACCATCCAATGAACATTCATGTACAGTTTGGCTTTAATCATATTCGTAGTTTCTGAGAAGAAGGCATTTGAACATTTTCCCATAGGGTCCAATGTTAATCTATGTCCTGCGGTGGTGGTCATCTTGGATTTCCGATCGGCATAAAAAACAGAAACTTTGTAGAGGACCTTCCAATGATCATTCCTGGGCAGTTTGGTTTCAATTGTCCTAGTGGTTTCAGAGAAGAAGCATTTTGAAACATTTTTCCCATAGGGTCCAATGTTAATCTAAGTCCTGCCGTAGCCGCCATTTTGAATTTCATATCGGAACATAAAACCTTAAGATTGTAGAGGACCATCCAATGAACATTCATGTACAGTTTGGCTTTAATCATATTTGTAGTTTCTGAGAAGAAGGCATTTGAACATTTTCCCATAGGGTCCAATGTTAAACTAAGTCCTGCCGTAGCCGCCATTTTGAATTTCATATCGGAACAAAAAACGTAAAATTTGTAGAGGACCATCCAATGAACATTCTTGTACAGTTTGGCTTTAATCATATTTGTAGTTTCTGAGAAGAAGGCATTTGAACATTTTCCCATAGGGTCCAATGTTAATCTATGTCCTGCGGTGGTGGCCATCTTGGATTTCCGATCGGCATAAAAAACATAAACTTTGTAGGGGACCTTCCAATGATCATTCCTGGGCAGTTTGGTTTCAATTGTCCAAGTGGTTTCAGAGAAGAAGCATTTTGAAACATTTTTCCCATAGGGTCCAATATTAAACTAAGTCCTGCCGTAGCTGCCATTTTGAATTTCATATCGGAACAAAAAACCTTAAGATTGTAGAGGACCATCCAATGAACATTCATGTACAGTTTGGCTTTAATCATATTTGTAGTTTCTGAGAAGAAGACATTTGAACATTTTCCCATAGGGTCCAATGTTAATATATGTCCTGCGGTGGTGGCCATCTTGGTAAAGGACATTCCAATGATCATTCCTTTACAGTTTGGGTTCAGTCAGTTCATTAGTTTCAGAGAAGAAGATCTTTGAAATTTCAGCCAATCAGAGCATATTATTGGCCCTGGCAGCCATGTTGAATATCCGACTGGAACGAAAAACAGTAACTTTGTAGAGGACCATCCAAGGAACATTCCTGCTAAGTTTGGTTCCAATTGGCCCAGTGGTTTCGGAGAAGAAGCTTGAAATGTGAAAAGTTTACAGACGACAGACAACAGACGACGGACAACGGACGACAGACGACGGACGCCAAGTGATGGCAATAGTTCACCTGGACCTTTGGTCCAGGTGAACTAATAAGGAAAATGACATGATATAGCTGAAAATTGCTCACTTGGCATTAAATAACTATCACTAACTCACACTGCTGATAACGACAGATGTCAACTGATGGCAATAATTTATATTGAGTCAGATGAGCTAAAAATTAATAACATTTTCAAGCTAAGCAATCTACATGTATAAACCGTTTTAGATAAATAAACAATTTAAATTTTCTTCAGAAGTTTTGATCTCTCTAGAAGCAGAATAATTAACTGGTCCCAACACAATAGAATTGTCTTTGTTTTGTATACACAAATGTTCAATGTCAGTTTTATAACAGCTTTCCTTTCTTCTTTTTCTGTTTCTTGAAATATACAGCTTCTGTAGATTGTATAGTTAAATGACCACTATCATGTGTAAGAGCTACAAAATAAATAATACCAGTACTAGTGAAACATTTTCATCAAATTTTTTGCCATTTTGTTTTCAAATCTCTTGTAAATGTACTCTTCTATAAGGCACAAAACAAAAACATTTTTTAATATATTTGTTTTCAAATTTCATGTAAATGTACCCCTCTATAAGGTTTTCATAAACAAAATAAAAATAGTCAACTGACTGGTTAACAGACAGCTTCAAACAAATATGAGCAGTACCCCTCTATAAGGTTTTCATAAACAAAATAAAAATAGTCAGCTGACTGGTTAACAGACAGCTTCAAACAAATATGAGCAGTACCCCTCTATAAGGTTTTCATAAACAAAATAAAAATAGTCAGCTGACTGGTTAACAGACAGCTTCAAACAAATATGAGCAGTTTTACAGGAGAAAATATTTCTATCTAGCATCAGTTTTGGCTTATAATCAAAAATTCTTATCCAAGCAAGTTAGCCATTTCATATTATCAATTTTCATAAAGCAATATCCAAAACTTAATCACGATTTACATGTAACAATTTTAAAGGAATGTAATCAAAAACTAGCCAAATTATGTCTTTCCATTCCTGAACAACACCCATAATAATTGTTTCACTTGACTTCAATAGCTAGAAAAAAACACTGAAAGACAGTGATTTCGCTGACTTCTGGCTATCATAGAAAGCATTGCTACCAGTTCCATCATATACATGTTTTCTGATAAGATTTTTCAAATCTCAGCCAATCACAAAGCATAACTGGACTATTAGCCATGCTGAATTTCCAATTGACAGGAAAATCATACCAACTGATGAGAACCCCATAGTAAAATTTCTGAAACGATTGTCTTCAATTGGGCCAGTTGTCAATGAACGTTAGATTGAAATGTTAAAAGCTAACGGAGGCAGACGACAAAGTATGCAAAGTGATGACAATAATAGTCCACCTGGATCAAAGGTCTTCTAGCCCTACCATAGAGTTAATTCTACAACTCATGTCTTAAGATATCATATATTACATAATTAAAATTTGCATCCTTTTATACTTACATTGTAATGCTATAGCAATATCTTTGTCTTCTTCTTCATATCTAGAAAATAGAATCATATCAAACTATAAATCATACTGTGTAATTCAATTTGTAGTATTTTACTTAACTACATCAAAATCATATTCTTCTTCAAATCATGATACAATGAAATATATATTATAAATAACACAACCGCATCAGTGGTGTAATGGTTAGTGTGCTCATGCTCGTAGATCGTGGATTCTAGTCCCGATCGGGTCAAACCAAAGACTATAAAATTGGTATTTGTTGCTTCTCCGCTAAGCACACAGCATTAAGGAGAAAGAGCAAAGACTGGTTGGCTCAGAATCAGGATTATGTGTCCGATTGGGGCGACAAGTCTATCTACAGACTGTTGTTTTAGTGAGATAGCACTATAAAAATCCAACTAGGCATGTTGTCTATTACAATGAGGACTTCATCATCATCTCATTGAAAATTAACTTGTTTTTGCCATGATATAGCTGAAAGATTGCTGAGTTGGTGTTAAACAACAATCAATCACTCACTCTATTCTGAACACAAAAGTTTGTCCTAAGGAAGTTTGGCTAAGACAGGTATCACTTTACTATAAACAATGTCAAACATAAAACCCTTATATTGATTATCTCCCTTTGTAAATTCTACCTAATTCTATCTTCATCAATACTATCAACTATGATATTTCTTTGGTTGACAACATCTAACAGCTTTTGCATCAAATGTTCTTCTTCAACTTTCTCTTCTTCTGTCTTGTTTTTCTCTGAAAAAAAAAATATAGATGTCATGGCGACTGCCAGATGAAGAACGGAATTGCAACTACTTCATCTTTTAAAATCATTTGCTTACTTAATCACTTTATACAAATCTTGTGCATAGTATTTTTATTGATAATACATGATACATAGTAAAAGGTATCACCTGTGAACATTTTAATCATTTAGTTTTACATGGTTACCTGTCTTTCAAACAACACATGGGGAATTTCCACTTTGAGTGAGGAAAAAAATTCTTGAATGAATATTTCCCTCCACCAACTTGTAGACTATTATGAATTATTGCATATCAGGATAAAAAGCATACATATAATTTGTTGAACATTTCGCAATACAGACTGGGATGCTGATATAGACCGGTCCAAAAACAGTGTGTAGACCAGTCTATACATGGTTTCTGGATCGGTCTATATCAGCATCCCTGTGGTTATTTGGATTTTTTTGCACCCTAGTGCACAATTAATATTCTTATTTAATGAGAAATGTACAAACATTTATATTATTTCTAAATACAATAGACTATACATGAATTTGTTCAGAATAATGAATTAAAAGGAATTAAATTGATGTGTTTACATCTACAGGCAATGGAGATAATCAAATGTGGCCTATCAAGTACAGATTCTAGTCTTCAATGTAATACACACTATATTTACTGATTGACAGACTGCCCTTGGGTCCTGGTACGGGCCGTGAAACTAATATTTCCCTCGACTCCGGCTTGGACAATATCATTTCCACTGGTGCATACCACGACCCTTGAGCAGTCTGTATATATCCTAATATTGCCCTCCATATCAGTAACTACATGTATTATATAATTAATTTCGGGTCTTGAGCTAAAAAGTCTCTCATTCTGCAATTTTTTTTTTATAAATTTGAAAAAAAAAAAGCAAATCTAAAACAACTCAAGACATCTTAGTGAAATTTGAAACACTTGAGTTAACAAGTTTCACTATATATTCTAATTTTACGTTTCATTCAATGATGTTTGATAGTGTTTAACGTAACTTTCAACAATATTTCAGTTATATCATGGCAGTCAGTTTTATTAGTGGAGGAAACCGGAGGACCGGAGAAAACCACTGATCTGTTGCAAGTCATTGTCAAACTTTATCACATAATGTTGTACACCTTGCCCTGAACGAGATTCGAACTCACAACATCAGTGGTGATAGACACTGATTGCATAGGTAGTTATAAATCCAACTACCATACCATCACGGCCACGACGGCCCCTCGTTTCATTCAATGAAGTAGAGCTGTCATTAGAAATTAAATGTCAAGCACAAACCATAAACTTATAATTATTACCGTCTTTTTGAAGTAATGCTCGCAACTGTCTGTCAATTTTATGTTGTTCTCCTTCCAGTTCTTGTGCTCTTGATCTTTAAAAAAACATAACATCATTAATATCACATCAGTGAAATTGTTAGTATTCTTACATAATGTAGATTTCTGATTTTTGTCAGCAATTAATTTTCTATGCGTTGAAAGTTTGCTGTATTGATAATGAGAAAAGGTAGAAGAAGAAACTCTACAGACAGTTATAGACTAATAGAAACTCTACAGACAGTTATAGACTAATAGAAACTCTACAGACAGTTATAGACTAATAGAAACTCTACAGACAGTTATAGACTAATAGAAACTCTACAGACAGTTATAGACTAATAGAAACTCTACAGACAGTTATAGACTAATAGAAACTCTACAGACAGTTATAGACTAATAGAAACTCTACAGACAGTTATAGACTAATAGAAACTCTACAGACAGTTATAGACTAATAGAAACTCTACAGACAGTTATAGACTAATAGAAACTCTAGACAGTTATAGACTAATAGAAACTCTACAGACAGTTATAGACTAATAGAAACTCTAGACAGTTATAGACTAATAGAAACTCTAGACAGTTATAGACTAATAGAAACTCTACAGACAGTTATAGACTAATAGAAACTCTAGACAGTTATAGACTAATAGAAACTCTACAGACAGTTATAGACTAATAGAAACTCTACAGACAGTTATAGACTAATAGAAACTCTAGACAGTTATAGACTAATAGAAACTCTACAGACAGTTATAGACTAATAGAAACTCTACAGACAGTTATAGACTAATAGAAACTCTACAGACAGTTATAGACTAATATAAACTCTACAGACAGTTATAGACTAATAGAAACTCTACAGACAGTTATAGACTAATAGAAACTCTACAGACAGTTATAGACTAATAGAAACTCTACAGACAGTTATAGACTAATAGAAACTCTAGACAGTTATAGACTAATAGAAACTCTAGACAGTTATAGACTAATAGAAACTCTACAGACAGTTATAGACTAATATAAACTCTACAGACAGTTATAGACTAATAGAAACTCTACAGACAGTTATAGACTAATAGAAACTCTACAGACAGTTATAGACTAATAGAAACTCTACAGACAGTTATAGACTAATAGAAACTCTAGACAGTTATAGACTAATAGAAACTCTAGACAGTTATAGACTAATAGAAACTCTAGACAGTTATAGACTAATAGAAACTCTAGACAGTTATAGACTAATAGAAACTCTACAGACAGTTATAGACTAATAGAAACTCTACAGACAGTTATAGACTAATAGAAACTCTACAGACAGTTATAGACTAATAGAAACTCTACAGACAGTTATAGACTAATAGAAACTCTACAGAGAGTTATAGACTAATAGAAACTCTAGACAGTTATAGACTAATAGAAACTCTAGACAGTTATAGACTAATAGAAACTCTAGACAGTTATAGACTAATAGAAACTCTAGACAGTTATAGACTAATAGAAACTCTAGACAGTTATAGACTAATAGAAACTCTACAGACAGTTATAGACTAATAGAAACTCTAGACAGTTATAGACTAATAGAAACTCTACAGACAGTTATAGACTAATAGAAACTCTAGACAGTTATAGACTAATAGAAACTCTACAGACAGTTATAGACTAATAGAAACTCTACAGACAGCTATAGACTAATAGAAACTCTACTGACAGTTATAGACTAATAGAAACTCTACAGACAGTTATAGACTAATAGAAACTCTACAGACAGTTATAGACTAATAGAAACTCTACAGACAGTTATAGACTAATAGAAACTCTACAGACAGTTATAGACTAATAGAAACTCTACAGACAGGTATGGACTAATAGAAACTCTAGACAGTTATAGACTAATAGAAACTCTACAGAGAGTTATAGACTAATAGAAACTCTACAGACAGTTATAGACTAATAGAAACTCTACAGACAGGTATGGACTAATAGAAACTCTAGACAGTTATAGACTAATAGAAACTCTACAGACAGTTATAGACTAATAGAAACTCTACAGACAGTTATAGACTAATAGAAACTCTACAGACAGTTATAGACTAATAGAAACTCTACAGACAGTTATAGACTAATAGAAACTCTACAGACAGTTATAGACTAATAGAAACTCTACAGACAGTTATAGACTAATAGAAACTCTAGACAGTTATAGACTAATAGAAACTCTACAGACAGTTATAGACTAATAGAAACTCTACAGACAGTTATAGACTAATAGAAACTCTACAGAGAGTTATAGACTAATAGAAACTCTACTGACAGTTATAGACTAATAGAAACTCTAGACAGTTATAGACTAATAGAAACTCTAGACAGTTATAGACTAATAGAAACTCTAGACAGTTATAGATTAATAGAAACTCTACAGACAGTTATAGACTAATAGAAACTCTACAGACAGTTATAGACTAATAGAAACTCTACTGACAGTTATAGACTAATAGAAACTCTAGACAGTTATAGACTAATAGAAACTCTACAGACAGTTATAGACTAATAGAAACTCTACAGACAGTTATAGACTAATAGAAACTCTACAGACAGTTATAGACTAATAGAAACTCTAGACAGTTATAGACTAATAGAAACTCTACAGACAGTTATAGACTAATAGAAACTCTACTGACAGTTATAGACTAATAGAAACTCTAGACAGTTATAGACTAATAGAAACTCTACAGACAGTTATAGACTAATAGAAACTCTAGACAGTTATAGACTAATAGAAACTCTACAGACAGTTATAGACTAATAGAAACTCTAGACAGTTATAGACTAATAGAAACTCTAGACAGTTATAGACTAATAGAAACTCTAGACAGTTATAGACTAATAGAAACTCTAGACAGTTATAGACTAATAGAAACTCTACAGACAGTTATAGACTAATAGAAACTCTAGACAGTTATAGACTAATAGAAACTCTACAGACAGTTATAGACTAATAGAAACTCTAGACAGTTATAGACTAATAGAAACTCTAGACAGTTATAGACTAATAGAAACTCTACAGACAGTTATAGACTAATAGAAACTCTACAGACAGTTATAGACTAATAGAAACTCTACAGACAGTTATAGACTAATAGAAACTCTAGACAGTTATAGACTAATAGAAACTCTAGACAGTTATAGACTAATAGAAACTCTACAGACAGTTATAGACTAATAGAAACTCTACAGACAGTTATAGACTAATAGAAACTCTACAGACAGTTATAGACTAATATAAACTCTACAGACAGTTATAGACTAATAGAAACTCTAGACAGTTATAGACTAATAGAAACTCTAGACAGTTATAGACTAATAGAAACTCTACAGAGAGTTATAGACTAATAGAAACTCTACAGAGAGTTATAGACTAATAGAAACTCTACAGACAGTTATAGACTAATAGAAACTCTACAGACAGTTATAGACTAATAGAAACTCTACATACAGTTATAGACTAATAGAAACTCTACAGACAGTTATAGATTAATAGAAACTCTACATACAGTTATAGACTAATAGAAACTCTAGACAGTTATAGACTAATAGAAACTCTAGACAGTTATAGACTAATAGAAACTCTAGACAGTTATAGACTAATAGAAACTCTACAGACAGTTATAGACTAATAGAAACTCTACAGACAGTTATAGACTAATAGAAACTCTAGACAGTTATAGACTAATAGAAACTCTACAGACAGTTATAGACTAATAGAAACTCTACAGACAGCTATAGACTAATAGAAACTCTAGACAGTTATAGACTAATAGAAACTCTACAGACAGTTATAGACTAATAGAAACTCTAGACAGTTATAGACTAATAGAAACTCTACAGACAGCTATAGACTAATAGAAACTCTACAGACAGTTATAGACTAATAGAAACTCTAGACAGTTATAGACTAATAGAAACTCTACAGACAGTTATAGACTAATAGAAACTCTACAGACAGTTATAGACTAATAGAAACTCTAGACAGTTATAGACTAATAGAAACTCTACAGACAGTTATAGACTAATAGAAACTCTAGACAGTTATAGACTAATAGAAACTCTAGACAGTTATAGACTAATAGAAACTCTAGACAGTTATAGACTAATAGAAACTCTACAGAGAGTTATAGACTAATAGAAACTCTACAGACAGTTATAGACTAATAGAAACTCTAGACAGTTATAGACTAATTGAAACTCTACAGACAGTTATAGACTAATAGAAACTCTACAGACAGTTATAGACTAATAGAAACTCTACAGACAGTTATAGACTAATAGAAACTCTAGACAGTTATAGACTAATAGAAACTCTAGACAGTTATAGACTAATAGAAACTCTACAGAGAGTTATAGACTAATAGAAACTCTACAGATAGTTATAGACTAATAGAAACTCTACAGACAGTTATAGACTAATAGAAACTCTACAGACAGTTATAGACTAATAGAAACTCTACTGACAGTTATAGACTAATAGAAACTCTACTGACAGTTATAGACTAATAGAAACTCTAGACAGTTATAGACTAATAGAACTCTACAGACAGTTATAGACTAATAGAAACTCTACTGACAGTTATAGACTAATAGAAACTCTAGACAGTTATAGACTAATAGAAACTCTACAGACAGTTATAGACTAATAGAAACTCTACAGACAGTTATAGACTAATAGAAACTCTACAGACAGTTATAGACTAATAGAAACTCTACAGACAGTTATAGACTAATTGAAACTCTACAGACAGCTATAGACTAATAGAAACTCTACAGACAGTTATAGACTAATAGAAACTCTACTGACAGTTATAGACTAATAGAAACTCTAGACAGTTATAGACTAATAGAAACTCTACAGACAGTTATAGACTAATAGAAACTCTACAGACAGTTATAGACTAATAGAAACTCTACAGACAGTTATAGACTAATAGAAACTCTACAGACAGTTATAGACTAATAGAAACTCTACAGACAGTTATAGACTAATAGAAACTCTACAGACAGCTATAGACTAATAGAAACTCTACAGACAGTTATAGACTAATAGAAACTCTACAGACAGTTATAGACTAATAGAAACTCTACAGACAGTTATAGACTAATAGAAACTCTACAGACAGTTATAGACTAATAGAAACTCTACAGACAGCTATAGACTAATAGAAACTCTACTGACAGTTATAGACTAATAGAAACTCTACAGACAGTTATAGACTAATAGAAACTCTACAGACAGTTATAGACTAATAGAAACTCTACAGACAGTTATAGACTAATAGAAAACTCTACAGACAGTTATAGACTAATAGAAACTCTACAGACAGTTATAGACTAATAGAAACTCTACTGACAGATATAGACTAATAGAAACTCTAGACAGTTATAGACTAATAGAAACTCTACAGACAGTTATAGACTAATAGAAACTCTACAGACAGTTATCGACTAATAGAAACTCTACAGACAGTTATAGACTAATAGAAAACTCTACAGACAGTTATAGACTAATAGAAACTCTACAGACAGTTATAGACTAATAGAAACTCTACAGACAGTTATAGACTAATATAAACTCTACAGACAGTTATAGACTAATAGAAACTCTACAGACAGTTATAGACTAATAGAAACTCTACAGACAGTTATAGACTAATAGAAACTCTACAGACAGTTATAGACTAATAGAAACTCTACAGACAGTTATAGACTAATAGAAACTCTACAGACAGTTATAGACTAATAGAAACTCTACTGACAGTTATAGACTAATAGAAACTCTAGACAGTTATAGACTAATAGAAACTCTACAGACAGTTATAGACTAATAGAAACTCTACAGACAGTTATAGACTAATAGAAACTCTACAGACAGTTATAGACTAATAGAAACTCTACAGACAGTTATAGACTGATAGAAACTCTACAGACAGTTATAACTAAATAGAAACTCTACAGACAGTTATAGACTAATAGAACTCTACAGACAGTTATGGACTAATAGAAACTCTACTGACAGTTATAGACTAATAGAAACTCTACAGACAGCTATAGACTAATAGAAACTCTACAGACAGTTATAGACTAATAGAAACTCTACAGACAGTTATAGACTAATAGAAACTCTACAGACAGTTATAGACTAATAGAAACTCTACAGACAGTTATAGACTAATAGAAACTCTACAGACAGCTATAGACTAATAGAAACTCTACAGACAGCTATAGACTAATAGAAACTCTACAAACAGCTATAGACTACTAGAAACTCTACAGACAGTTATAGACTAATAGAAACTCTACAGACAGCTATAGACTAATAGAAACTCTACAGACAGCTATAGACTAATAGAAACTCTACAGACAGTTATAGACTAATAGAAACTCTACAGACAGTTATAGACTAATAGAAACTCTACAGACAGTTATAGACTAATAGAAACTCTACAGACAGTTATAGACTAATAGAAACTCTACAGACAGTTATAGACTAATAGAAACTCTACAGACAGCTATAGACTAATAGAAACTCTACAGACAGTTATAGACTAATAGAAACTCTACAGACAGTTATAGACTAATAGAAACTCTACAGACAGTTATAGACTAATAGAAACTCTACAGACAGTTATAGACTTATAGAAACTCTACAGACAGCTATAGACTCAGACAGTTATAGACTAATAGAAACTCTACAGACAGTTATAGACTAATAGAAACTCTACAGACAGTTATAGACTAATAGAAACTCTACAGACAGTTATAGACTTATAGAAACTCTACAGACAGCTATAGACTAATAGAAACTCTACTGACAGTTATAGACTAATAGAAACTCTACAGACAGTTATAGACTAATAGAAACTCTACAGACAGTTATAGACTAATAGAAACTCTACAGACAGTTATAGACTAATAGAAACTCTACAGACAGTTATAGACTAATAGAAACTCTACAGACAGCTATAGACTAATAGAAACTCTACTGACAGTTATAGACTAATAGAAACTCTAGACAGTTATAGACTAATAGAAACTCTACAGACAGTTATAGACTAATAGAAACTCTACAGACAGTTATCGACTAATAGAAATTCTACAGACAGTTATAGACTAATAGAAACTCTACAGACAGTTATAGACTAATAGAAACTCTACAGACAGTTATAGACTAATAGAAACTCTACAGACAGTTATAGACTAATAGAAACTCTACAGACAGTTATAGACTAATAGAAACTCTACTGACAGTTATAGACTAATAGAAACTCTAGACAGTTATAGACTAATAGAAACTCTACAGACAGTTATAGACTAATAGAAACTCTACAGACAGTTATAGACTAATAGAAACTCTACAGACAGTTATAGACTAATAGAAACTCTACAGACAGTTATAGACTGATAGAAACTCTACAGACAGTTATAGACTAATAGAAACTCTACAGACAGTTATAGACTAATAGAAACTCTACAGACAGTTATGGACTAATAGAAACTCTACTGACAGTTATAGACTAATAGAAACTCTACAGACAGTTATAGACTAATAGAAACTCTACAGACAGTTATAGACTAATAGAAACTCTACAGACAGTTATAGACTAATAGAAACTCTACAGACAGTTATAGACTAATAGAAACTCTACAGACAGTTATAGACTAATAGAAACTCTACTGACAGTTATAGACTAATAGAAACTCTAGACAGTTATAGACTAATAGAAACTCTACAGACAGTTATAGACTAATAGAAACTCTACAGACAGTTATAGACTAATAGAAACTCTACAGACAGTTATAGACTAATAGAAACTCTACAGACAGTTATAGACTAATAGAAACTCTACAGACAGTTATAGACTAATAGAAACTCTACAGACAGTTATAGACTAATAGAAACTCTACAGACAGTTATAGACTAATAGAAACTCTACAGACAGTTATAGACTAATATAAACTCTACAGACAGTTATAGACTAATATAAACTCTACAGACAGTTATAGACTAATAGAAACTCTACAGACAGTTATAGACTAATAGAAACTCTCGACAGTTATAGACTAATAGAAACTCTACAGACAGTTATAGACTAATAGAAACTCTACAGACAGTTATAGACTAATAGAAACTCTACAGACAGTTATAGACTAATAGAAACTCTACAGACAGTTATAGACTAATAGAAACTCTACAGACAGTTATAGATTAATAGAAACTCTACAGACAGTTATAGATTAATAGAAACTCTACAGACAGTTATAGACTAATAGAAACTCTACAGACAGTTATAGACTAATAGAAACTCTACAGACAGTTATAGACTAATATAAACTCTACAGACAGTTATAGACTAATAGAAACTCTACAGACAGTTATAGACTAATAGAAACTCTACAGACAGTTATAGACTAATAGAAACTCTACAGACAGTTATAGATTAATAGAAACTCTACAGACAGTTATAGATTAATAGAAACTCTACAGACAGTTATAGACTAATAGAAACTCTACAGACAGTTATAGACTAATAGAAACTCTACAGACAGTTATAGACTAATAGAAACTCTACAGACAGTTATAGACTAATAGAAACTCTACAGACAGTTATAGACTAATAGAAACTCTACAGACAGTTATAGACTAATATAAACTCTACAGACAGTTATAGACTAATAGAAACTCTACAGACAGTTATCGACTAATAGAAATTATACAGACAGTTATAGACTAATAGAAACTCTACAGACAGTTATAGACTAATAGAAACTCTACAGACAGTTATAGACTAATAGAAACTCTACAGACAGTTATAGACTAATAGAAACTCTACAGACAGTTATAGACTAATAGAAACTCTACTGACAGTTATAGACTAATAGAAACTCTAGACAGTTATAGACTAATAGAAACTCTACAGACAGTTATAGACTAATAGAAACTCTACAGACAGTTATAGACTAATAGAAACTCTACAGACAGTTATAGACTAATAGAAACTCTACAGACAGTTATAGACTGATAGAAACTCTACAGACAGTTATAGACTAATAGAAACTCTACAGACAGTTATAGACTAATAGAAACTCTAGACAGTTATAGACTAATAGAAACTCTACAGACAGTTATAGACTAATAGAAACTCTACAGACAGTTATAGACTAATAGAAACTCTACAGACAGTTATAGACTAATAGAAACTCTACAGACAGTTATAGATTAATAGAAACTCTACAGACAGTTATAGATTAATAGAAACTCTACAGACAGTTATAGACTAATAGAAACTCTACAGACAGTTATAGACTAATAGAAACTCTACAGACAGTTATAGACTAATAGAAACTCTACAGACAGTTATAGACTAATAGAAACTCTACAGACAGTTATAGACTAATAGAAACTCTACAGACAGTTATAGACTAATAGAAACTCTACAGACAGTTATAGACTAATAGAAACTCTACAGACAGTTATAGATTAATAGAAACTCTACAGACAGTTATAGATTAATAGAAACTCTACAGACAGTTATAGACTAATAGAAACTCTACAGACAGTTATAGACTAATAGAAACTCTACAGACAGTTATAGACTAATAGAAACTCTACAGACAGTTATAGACTAATAGAAACTCTACAGACAGTTATAGACTAATAGAAACTCTACAGACAGTTATAGACTAATAGAAACTCTACAGACAGTTATAGACTAATAGAAACTCTACAGACAGTTATAGACTAATAGAAACTCTAGACAGTTATAGACTAATAGAAACTCTACAGAGAGTTATAGACTAATAGAAACTCTACAGACAGTTATAGACTAATAGAAACTCTACAGACAGTTATAGACTAATAGAAACTCTACAGACAGTTATAGACTAATAGAAACTCTACAGACAGTTATAGACTAATAGAAACTCTACAGACAGTTATAGACTAATAGAAACTCTACAGACAGTTATAGATTAATAGAAACTCTACAGACAGTTATAGATTAATAGAAACTCTACAGACAGTTATAGATTAATAGAAACTCTACAGACAGTTATAGACTAATAGAAACTCTACAGACAGTTATAGACTAATAGAAACTCTACAGACAGTTATAGACTAATAGAAACTCTACAGACAGTTATAGATTAATAGAAACTCTACAGACAGTTATAGATTAATAGAAACTCTACAGACAGTTATAGACTAATAGAAACTCTACAGACAGTTATAGACTAATAGAAACTCTACAGACAGTTATAGACTAATAGAAACTCTACAGACAGTTATAGACTAATAGAAACTCTAGACAGTTATAGACTAATAGAAACTCTACAGAGAGTTATAGACTAATAGAAACTCTACAGACAGTTATAGACTAATAGAAACTCTACAGACAGTTATAGACTAATAGAAACTCTACAGACAGTTATAGACTAATAGAAACTCTACAGACAGTTATAGACTAATAGAAACTCTACAGACAGTTATAGACTAATAGAAACTCTACAGACAGTTATAGATTAATAGAAACTCTACAGACAGTTATAGATTAATAGAAACTCTACAGACAGTTATAGACTAATAGAAACTCTACAGACAGTTATAGACTAATAGAAACTCTACAGACAGTTATAGACTAATAGAAACTCTACAGACAGTTATAGACTAATAGAAACTCTAGACAGTTATAGACTAATAGAAACTCTACAGAGAGTTATAGACTAATAGAAACTCTACAGACAGTTATAGACTAATAGAAACTCTACAGACAGTTATAGACTAATAGAAACTCTACAGACAGTTATAGACTAATAGAAACTCTACAGACAGTTATAGACTAATATAAACTCTACAGACAGTTATAGACTAATAGAAACTCTACAGACAGTTATAGACTAATAGAAACTCTACAGACAGTTATAGACTAATAGAAACTCTACAGACAGTTATAGATTAATAGAAACTCTACAGACAGTTATAGATTAATAGAAACTCTACAGACAGTTATAGACTAATAGAAACTCTACAGACAGTTATAGATTAATAGAAACTCTACAGACAGTTATAGATTAATAGAAATGGTTTTTGTTGTTTGCAGACTTTTCTATCTGATAAGTTTGTTATGGAAAACTTTAAGGTTTGGGTTATGGTGCTTAACGCCACTTTCAACAATATTTGAATTATATCGTGGCGGTCAGTTTTATTAGTGGAGGAAACCGGAATAACCGTAGAAAATCACTGACTTGCCGCAAGTCACTGACAAATTTTATCGAGTACACCTCGTCTGAGCGGGATTTAAACTCACAACATTAATGGTAATAGGCACTAATCGCATATGTAGTTGTAAATCCAACTACTATACAATCACAACCACGACTGCCCCTGGTAAAACATTAAATACTACATCATAAAGTGTTTTTTTAACAATAGATACAAAATTGAAGCAACAAAATGAAACCAACACTGGTAAACTAGTCATGAGCACTTGTACAATCATGATACTAATGTCCTGTCTGAGAGACTTATGCATGTTGTTTTGTTTTTGTGTGCTAATGAACATCTCAATTAAAGTTGACAAATAAACATATTGATAGCAAACTGTTAATGTTTGTTTTTTCCATAAATATTAAATTTTCATTATTTAAAGGTTGAAACTAGAAATACTTGAAAGGCATATTATTTAATTAATGACGTACTAACTAACTTTGTAACGAGACACATGACCTTTTTTTTTGTATATTATAAATTAATTGAAATATCTGATTCTGAATGTCAACAGTTAGATTAAAACAACATTTTTTTCTCTCATCAACAAGTAAATTCTGTACTTATTTAATGAACAAGGGAAAAGGTTAATGATCATTGATTTT
Organism: Bathymodiolus septemdierum; assembly: GCA_963383655.1. Taxonomy (NCBI): domain Eukaryota; kingdom Metazoa; phylum Mollusca; class Bivalvia; order Mytilida; family Modiolidae; genus Bathymodiolus; species Bathymodiolus septemdierum. The sequence continues at coordinate 802,374 of OY726522.1, read as the reverse complement.
GAAGATTACCACCCTCCTGTGTTTGTCAAACCTACATTTCAGAAATGTGATTTATGGCTTTTACTGTTTTTTTTCCATTAAATATCTCAGACTACGAGTAATACAAGAAATCTGACATACAAATCTTCTACTCAGTACAAGTAATCATATCACAACATTGGAATGGTCATCATGGTTACAAGTAATCATATCACAACATTGGAATGGTCATCATGGTTACAGGTAATCATATCACAACATTGGAATGGTCATCATGGTTACAGGTAATCATATCACAACATTGGAATGGTCATCATGGTTACAGGTAATCATATCACAACATTGGAATGGTCATCATGGTTACAGGTAATCATATCACAACATTGGAATGGTCATCATGGTTACAGGTAATCATATCACAACATTGGAATGGTCATCACGGTTACAGGTAATCATATCACAACATTGGAATGGTCATCACGGTTACAGGTAATCATATCACAACATTGGAATGGTCATCACGGTTACAGGTAATCATATCACAACATTGGAATGGTCATCACGGTTACAGGTAATCATATCACAACATTGGAATGGTCATCACGGTTGCAGGTAATCATATCACAACATTGGAATGGTCATCACGGTTACAGGTAATCATATCACAACATTGGAATGGTCATCATGGTTACAGGTAATCATATCACAACATTGGAATGGTCATCATGGTTACAGGTAATCATATCACAACATTGGAATGGTCATCATGGTTACAGGTAATCATATCACAACATTGGAATGGTCATCATGGTTACAGGTAATCATATCACAACATTGGAATGGTCATCATGGTTACAGGTAATCATATCACAACATTTGAATGGTCATCATGGTTACAGGTAATCATATCACAACATTGGAATGGTCATCATGGTTACAGGTAATCATATCACAACATTGGAATGGTCATCATGGTTACAGGTAATCATATCACAACATTGGAATGGTCATCATGGTTACAGGTAATCATATCACAACATTGGAATGGTTATCATGGTTACAGATAATCATATCACAACATTGGAATGGTCATCATGGTTACAGGTAATCATATCACAACATTGGAATGGTTATCATGGTTACAGGTAATCATATCACAACATTGGAATGGTTATCATGGTTACAGATAATCATATCACAACATTGGAATGGTCATCATGGTTACAGGTAATCATATCACAACATTGGAATGGTCATCATGGTTACAGGTAATCATATCACAACATTGGAATGGTCATCATGGTTACAGGTAATCATATCACAACATTGGAATGGTCATCATGGTTACAGGTAATCATATCACAACATTGGAATGGTCATCATGGTTACAGGTAATCATATCACAACATTGGAATGGTCATCATGGTTACAGGTAATCATATCACAACATTGGAATGGTTATCATGGTTACAGGTAATCATATCACAACATTGGAATGGTCATCATGGTTACAGGTAATCATATCACAACATTGGAATGGTTATCATGGTTACAGGTAATCATATCACAACATTGGAATGGTCATCATGGTTACAGGTAATCATATCACAACATTGGAATGGTTATCATGGTTACAGGTAATCATATCACAACATTGGAATGGTCATCATGGTTACAGGTAATCATATCACAACATTGGAATGGTTATCATGGTTACTTTGTTCATCATAATTGGTCTTATTTTCTCCATGATGCAGTTGAAATATTTTGATTAATAAATACCGGTATATGCCCTGACATGTAACTTAAGTAAACAGGGGCATAAGGTTTTTTTTTAACATTTAAACTTGAGTTGTGTATTGTGGACAAAAATATTGTGTACTAAAAGGAGAAACAAGAAATGCCACATTGCTGGAACAAAATTAAATATCAAAATTGTAGAAAAAGGCAAAATCTATATCCCTATGTTACATACAAATACATGATCACTCGCTCTCCTGGCTTGGAATAGGCACTTAAATGAAAGTGGCAGAGATAAACTAGTCTTATGCACCCAAATATTCTCAAAGAGTTTGGCAAAGGAAAACTACAGTTATAGTCCAAAAACACAAATTACTTCTTTAACAATCTTAACCTTTATTATGTGCACAGTATCCTCGAGTTCAAATTTCAGGGGATTGATAAATTAGAATGAAAGTTATCACACGGAAACAATTGTGTCACAGACAAATAATGGACTAATACCATCATACGACAGAACAAATTTTGCAATCCTATAAAAATCTTTCACCTACTGGCATTGTTCCCTCAGATAAACTTACAGATATATTAAATCACCCTCCTTCCTGACAAGTTCATTCTTATTGTTGACTAGCTCAAACCATTCTACCATCATCCTGTCTTCATCTTCTTCTTGAACTATAAATACAAAAGAAAAACATTCTGAAAATCCTTTTCCGAGAAAAAATTGTAAATAATTTCTTTGTAGACTTTTAATAGATTGTGTTTTATTTGAATTTTATATGCATACAACACCTTGTTGTGTCAAAGTGAAATGAATTATTGATATTACTTCGAAAGCTCCAAGTATCTGGGTCGTATGGACAGACCAAATTTTTACTTTTAAGATATACAAAGAAATTATATTCTGAATTTTAGACATTGTATTTATATAAATCTTAATATTTGAATTATTTTTTTAAATCTAATTTACTATTTCTATAATGCTGGTCATCTATCAAAGGGAAATAATTCAGCAAAAGATCTTTATTTTCTTTTTAAATAACTTGGATACATTATTTCTAATAAACCATCAAAAACATGACCAATTTCCCTGACATGAACAAAGAGGAATTAAAATGCTATCTCACCACTACAAATTAAGTTCAGCAATGCACCAGGTGATTATTTGGGGGTGGGGGGTTCTCCAAATAACCCTCAAATCACTAGTTATAAAATGAGCAATACAAAACAATTTTTGTAAGAAAAGATACATCTCAAATTATTACAGCATGAGCAAAAAGATGAATATCTAAATTGTCTTGTCAGCAGAGAATAATGAGCAAAAAATAAAACAGCAAAAGGTATGTCTATCTTGAAATTATTTAATCTTGGAATTATTTGGGTGAAACAAAAAGGAAATAAAATCACTTGTAATGAGTTTAAAATTATCTAATGAGTTTAAAATTATCTAAGTTCCAAAATATTATTCTGCAAAAAGGAATCATTGGAATACTATACAAAGAAAACAATCTGCCACCATTATGTCCTTTCCTCATATTAATAAACAAATACAGGATGCTCTTTCTCCTTAATGCTGCGGAGAAGCAACAAATACCAACTTTATATGTCTTTGGTTTTATTACATCGGGGCTCGAACTCACGATCTAGGCACTCGAGGTGAAAACACTAACAATTACACTACTGATGAGGTTGACTTGACTCATGATCTAGGCACTCGAGGTGAAAACACTAACAATTACACCACTGATGAGGTTGACTTGACTCACGATCTAGGCACTCGAGGTGAAAACACTAACAATTACACCACTGATGAGGTTGACTTGACTCACGATCTAGGCACTCGAGGTGAAAACACTAAAAATTACACCACTGATGAGGTTGACTTGACTCACGATCTAGGCACTCGAGGTGAAAACACTAACAATTACACCACTGATGAGGTTGACTTGACTCACGATCTAGGCACTCGAGGTGAAAACACTAACAATTACACCACTGATGAGGTTGACTTGACTCACGATCTAGGCACTCGAGGCGAAAACACTAACAATTACACCACTGATGAGGTTGACTTGACTCACGATCTAGGCACTCGAGGCGAAAACACTAACAATTACACCACTGATGAGGTTGACTTGACTCACAATCTAGGCACTCGAGGCGAAAACACTAACAATTACACCACTGATGAGGTTGACTTGACTCACGATCTAGGCACTCGAGGCGAAAACACTAACAATTACACCACTGATGAGGTTGACTTGACTCACGATCTAGGCACTCGAGGTGAAAACACTAACAATTACACCACTGATGAGGTTGACTTGACTCATGATCTAGGCACTCGAGGTGAAAACACTAACAATTACACCACTGATGAGGTTGACTTGACTCACGATCTAGGCACTCGAGATGAGGTTGACTTGAAAATGAATGTAGGTTATTATACACATTACACAGACTTGAATACTTTGGATCACAAATTGCTATAGGATATCCAAATGCTGTATGTGGTACTGCTTTTATCATGAAAGTTGACAATGTGTTCCCTCCCTATATGTTAACTAGAGCTCTATTTGAGGCTGTATACCTCACCTGATTGATCATACACAGTTCATGGCCAATCCAGTCTAGATTTTTATTTTTAAAAAAAATTATTCATTTTCAACATAGGACCCTATGTTACAAATAGGGTCTAAAAAAAAAAAACAACAACATTTAAGGCGTTAACCCGTTTGGTCCCCTCATATCTCTGAAACAATAATTGTTGGTTGCAAAGACGTTTATTGCTTACTGACAGAGACCACAATGACAGACGACGGATGCAAAGTGATGACAATACTTCACACGACCCTTTGGATCATGCAGGAAAGATAAAAATAATGCACCAGAGGCATATACAAAATAAAACAAAATGGCTATAAAAATCTCAAACAAAATAGACATAATCTACATCCCAAATACCCACTTCAAACCAAGCCTAAATGTTGTATCATGCAGCAGGCTTAGCAAGTATATGAAATTACTGTTCATTTTTTGCACACTGCAAGCCACATTGTGATAGTATTTATCGCTTACCAACTGGAACAATATCATATTCTGCAAGGTCTGTAATTAGTAAGAAAGTATATGGGTATAAATCAACATGAGAGACTATTTAAATTTACACTTACACACAAATTAATGTAAAGGAACAGCTTTTTTTTAATTGCTGTTCTATACAATTCACAGTCACAGTAGGGTCTTTAATAATGAACCCCAAGACGAGTGTAAAACAACCCCTAGCCTCCTTTTAACCCTAAAACGAGTGTAAAACAACCCCTAGCCTCCTTTTAACCCTAACACGAGTGTAAAACAACCCCTAGCCTCCTTTTAACCCTAAAACGAGTGTAAAACAACCACTAGCCTCCTTTTAACCCTAAAACGAGTGTAAAACAACCACTAGCCTCCTTTTAACCCTAAAACGAGTGTAAAACAACCCCTAGCCTCCTTTTAACCCTAAAACGAGTGTAAAACAACCCCTAGCCTCCTTTTAACCCTAAAACGAGTGTAAAACAACCCCTAGCCTCCTTTTAACCCTAAAACGAGTGTAAAACAACCCCTAGTCTCCTTTTAACCCTAACACGAGTGTAAAACAACCCCTAGCCTCCTTTTAACCCTAAAACGAGTGTAAAACAACCACTAGCCTCCTTTTAACCCTAAAACGAGTGTAAAACAACCCCTAGCCTCCTTTTAACCCTAACACGAGTGTAAAACAACCCCTAGCCTCCTTTTAGATTATTGTTTGTCCTTTTGTTCTTTTCCTTTTCACCATTACATTGTCTGTCCTTTGATTTACAGCTTCTGATTATCTTTTTGGTACATTGTATCTTTGATTTACAGCTTCTGATTATTTTTTTGGTACATTGTATCTTTGATTTACAGCTTCTGATTATCTTTTTGGTACATTGTATCTTTGATTTGCAGCTTCTGATTATCTTTTTGGTACATTGTATCTTTGATTTACAGCTTCTGATTATCTTTTTGGTACATTGTATCTTAGATGTACAGCTTCTGATTATCTTTTTGGTACATTGTATCTTTGATTTACAGCTTCTGATTATCTTTTTGGTACATTGTATCTTTGATTTACAGCTTCTGATTATTTTTTTGGTACATTGTATCTTTGATTTACAGCTTCTGATTATCTTTTTGGTACATTGTATCTTTGATTTACAGCTTCTGATTATCTTTTTGGTACATTGTATCTTTGATTTGCAGCTTCTGATTATCTTTTTGGTACATTGTATCTTTGATTTACAGCTTCTGATTATCTTTTTGGTACATTGTATCTTAGATGTACAGCTTCTGATTATCTTTTTGGTACATTGTATCTTTGATTTACAGCTTCTGATTATCTTTTTGGTACATTGTATCTTTGATTTACAGCTTCTGATTATCTTTTTGGTACATTGTATCTTTGATTTACAGCTTCTGATTATCTTTTTGGTACATTGTATCTTTGATTTACAGCTTCTGATTATCTTTTTGGTACATTGTATCTTAGATTTACAGCTTCTGATTATCTTTTTGGTACATTGTATCTTTGAGTTACAGCTTCTGATTATCTTTTTGGTACATTGTATCTTTGATTTACAGCTTCTGATTATCTTTTTGGTACATTGTATCTTAGATTTACAGCTTCTGATTATCTTTTTGGTACATTGTATCTTTGATTTACAGCTTCTGATTATCTTTTTGGTACATTGTATCTTTGATTTACAGCTTCTGATTATCTTTTTGGTACATTGTATCTTTGATTTACAGCTTCTGATTATCTTTTTGGTACATTGTATCTTTGATTTACAGCTTCTGATTATCTTTTTGGTACATTGTATCTTTGATTTACAGCTTCTGATTATCTTTTTGGTACATTGTATCTTAGATTTACAGCTTCTGGTTATCTTTTTGGTACATTGTATCTTAGATTTACAGCTTCTGATTATCTTTTTGGTACATTGTATCTTTGATTTACAGCTTCTGATTATCTTTTTGGTACATTGTATCTTTGATTTACAGCTTCTGATTATCTTTTTGGTACATTGTATCTTAGATTTACAGCTTCTGATTATCTTTTTGGTACATTGTATCTTTGATTTACAGCTTCTGATTATCTTTTTGGTACATTGTATCTTTGATTTGCAGCTTCTGATTATCTTTTTGGTACATTGTATCTTTGATTTACAGCTTCTGATTATCTTTTTGGTACATTGTATCTTAGATTTACAGCTTCTGATTATCTTTTTGGTACATTGTATCTTAGATTTACAGCTTCTGATTATCTTTTTGGTACATTGTATCTTTGAGTTACAGCTTCTGATTATCTTTTTGGTACATTGTATCTTTGATTTACAGCTTCTGATTATCTTTTTGGTACATTGTATCTTAGATTTACAGCTTCTGATTATCTTTTTGGTACATTGTATCTTTGATTTACAGCTTCTGATTATCTTTTTGGTACATTGTATCTTTGATTTACAGCTTCTGATTATCTTTTTGGTACATTGTATCTTTGATTTACAGCTTCTGATTATCTTTTTGGTACATTGTATCTTTGATTTACAGCTTCTGATTATCTTTTTGGTACATTGTATCTTTGATTTACAGCTTCTGATTATCTTTTTGGTACATTGTATCTTTGATTTACAGCTTCTGATTATCTTTTTGGTACATTGTATCTTTGATTTGCAGCTTCTGATTATCTTTTTGGTACATTGTATCTTTGATTTACAGCTTCTGATTATCTTTTTGGTACATTGTATCTTAGATTTACAGCTTCTGATTATCTTTTTGGTACATTGTATCTTAGATTTACAGCTTCTGATTATCTTTTTGGTACATTGTATCTTTGAGTTACAGCTTCTGATTATCTTTTTGGTACATTGTATCTTAGATTTACAGCTTCTGATTATCTTTTTGGTACATTGTATCTTCTGATTATCTTTTTGGTACATTGTATCTTCTGATTATTGTATCTTCTGATTATCTTTTTGGTACATTGTATCTTCTGATTATCTTTTTGGTACATTGTATTTTCAAACTTTTGTTTCTACTGTTGACTTACTCCTTACTTCTCTCAATAAATAATATACATTTTTTGTATTTGGGAAACTTTGTTGTTTTGATGTCATCATATGCTCATAAATATAACTTGACCATCTGTGACTTTCATACCAGTATTTATGATGACTAGCAACTACTAATCTAGCAAACTACTATTTCAGGCATTGTTATATATTATGGTGTTTAACACCACTTTCATATATTATGTAATGTTTCTGCATTTTGAAATGAAGTAGAGTCACTGGTAAGAAATTTCGACCAATGGGATTATCAATCGAAATAATTGTCCTTTTTGTTTCAGTACAAAAAATTCAACAAATTTCATCAGTATCTCGAGCTACGGTGAAAACTATAAAACTGGAGCTGTTTCTTAGAAAATATACAAAAATTTAGGTGATAAAGAAATGGCTGACAGTAGCAGATATATAGTTAGCTACATAAACAACATACAAACATTACATTGCGACTCAGCAAAAAATGAAATATGTTGGTGATTTTTAATGAAAAATGAATAATGAGTTGTATAATGTGTAATTAATCGTGGACAAAATCTTATTAAAAAAAAAAAAAAAAAAAAACACACTGTCAGAACAGGACAAAGAAACATGTGCTTACCAAAATTAATAAGTAAACAAAAACAATGTGTTACTCCATATTTAATTGTTTTATGTGTCAGGTTATGAAAGTGGTCAACAGCTATTATAAGACCAAGAGAGCTGCTTTTAGCTTCAGAAGCTGTGAAGAATGTGAGAAAAATCGAAAGACAATGAAAATCACTTCTGTGGCAATGCCCATCTTATATTATTTTCAAATAAAAAAATAAAAAAAAGTTCTACACTGGGTGAAGCATGATACAATCGCTGCCAGTCGACATATATGTTTCTCCTACAACCAAAACTGATGGAGAACGTTCACTGGAATACTACATGAAGCCTGTATCATTATCAATTAAAAAAAAAATGCATCAAAATTGATGAAAGATAATGGTACTTTTCAAATATACGAATTTCGGAATTTGGGCCCCTATTATCCCCTTTACGAAAATAAAAATACCTCATTTACTTTATTGGCTCATAAATTACTCATTATGATGAGCATTTTGCTAAAATCTTCATTAAAATTGAATGAAGAATAGAAACATTTCAAATTTTTAAAAACTGGCACTTTTTGGCCGTTTTCGGTTGGGTTTAACTCAGAAATTGTATAAGAGAGAGGAAATCTATCGCCACATTACCGGTAGATGTGAACACATATAAATGGGATAGAAAATAAAAATAGTTATGAATTTTAATTAATAACCAACAAATATGAGATTTAAAAAAAAACACATAAAAATTTGAGGAAAATGAAAACAGTTCAAATTTTGAAATCTCCCCACTCCCCTTTTTGGTTGAAAATGGTTATACATTGTAGTTACATAATAACTATGCATTTTTCTGAAAGAGATCTACTTTATTCATCAAAACAAACCTTATCAAAAACATGAACAATAAACGATCCACATAGAATAAAGCCAGAAAACATCCTCTTTGGCACCTGGGTGTCTATTGACTGGAAAGGGGTATGGTTATAATCCCCCATATCAATCTCAACCTTTAATTTGTACCAAGGGTCATTGTATTAAAAATTCAAAAGGAAATGTCAGTTGGAATAACAACAACGACAATGACAGACCCATAACATTATATAAAGGCAAAATTCAAACTTATAAATGAAAAGTCATTTTAAAAATTAATCTCTGATGCCATCCATGCAAACATACATTATATACATTGTAATAAACTATTGCAAAATTTATCTTTTATCATCAGCACTTCAAAATTACTGTATTAGCTTTTTCTAAATAAATTCAAATTACTTTAATAATCTATATATTACATATTTTAGTATTCAATTTGAACATAAATATGTAATTCTAGTATTTCTGAGCTTGAGCAAATCCTCAAATTTTAAAATGTTACAGGTGCAAAAATTACTAAAATAATTCTCTGCTAATGATGTCTTTTTTCATCAAAATTTGCAGTTTATTTTTTCATTCTACTGAAAAAATTAATAATTATATTAAACAGAAAACCTAAAAATAATAAAATTTTTGCAATAGACTTAAATTTTAGCAGACGACATGTTGATTCTACTCCAATCATACAATTTGAGAATCATACAACCGCAAAAGCCAGGGATTTTGATTGGTTAAAACCAAATGTTAGTGAATGTGACTACGTGTTGTTAGTGAACAACTACTTCAAGGACATTAAACCAACACATAGAGTTAAATGATTGGCTGAAGCCATGTATTACCCTACTGAATCCAGATATGTCCGTGGCATGGATGACTGTGATCTGTTTCAGCGAAAAAAAGCATATATGTATTTAGTAGCATGATATATATGAATATATGATGTAAAATGTATATTCATGTTCCATGTTTAAAAGTTTCCATACAAAATAATAAACTTTTAGAAATGGTGTCAAAGGGAGATAATTCAAGCAATCTTGAGATCATTGAAATGATTTGTTGTCTGCTCAAATGGGCGTCTAATACAACATTTTATAATTTTTTTCAGCTAAATTGTGGTGCCCAGAGATGTAGTTGTGCAGGAACCAGAAAAACCTAGAAAAAAACCATAAACCCACTATTTCAGCAAAAGTCCTTCTCTAAGTATGCCTTGAATACTAGTTAAGATGTCTTAAGAAATGGAACATCAATCTGTCCAACCACAGTTTTCTACACCTTAATAAAAAAAACATGGAACATAAAGATACATAAAGTTGTTAATTGTTGAATTGATTTCTATAGTTTTGGTAAATATCTAACACTAGGAAATAGAAAATGCAAATATCCCCGGTAAAATGCAAATATGCCCGGTAAAATGCAAATAATTAAAGATTACCAGTTATATTAGCGTTTACCAGTTAAATTAGCGAATTGTCTTGTTATATTTGCGTTTTACCTTTTAAATTTGCATTGTCGTGGCATTTTAGCGTTTTTCCTTTTAAATTTGCATTGTCGTGGCATTTTAGCGTTTTTCCTTTTAAATTTGCATTGTCGTGGGATTTTAGCGTTTTTCCTTTTAAATTTGCATTGTCGTTGGATTTTAGCGTTTTTCCTTTTAAATTTGCATTGTCGTGGGATTTTAGCGTTTTTCCTTTTAAATTTGCATTGTCGTGGCATTTTAGCGTTTTTCCTTTTAAATTTGCATTGTCGTGGGATTTTAGCGTTTTTCCTTTTAAATTTGCATTGTCGTTGGATTTTAGCGTTTTTCCTTTTAAATTTGCATTGTCGTGGGATTTTAGCGTTTTTCCTTTTAAATTTGCATTGTCGTGGGATTTTAGCGTTTTTTCCTTTTAAATTTGCATTGTCGTGGGATTTTAGCGTTTTTCCTTTTAAATTTGCATTGTCGTGGGATTTTAGCGTTTTTTCTTTTAAATTTGCATTGTCGTGGGATTTTAGCGTTTTTCCTTTTAAATTTGCATTGTCGTGGGATTTTAGCGTTTTTTCTTTTAAATTTGCATTGTCGTTGGATTTTAGCGTTTTTCCTTTTAAATTTGCATTGTCGTGGGATTTTAGCGTTTTTCCTTTTAAATTTGCATTGTTGTGGCATTTTAGCGTTTTTCCTTTTATATTTGCGTTTTTCCTTTTAAATTTGCATTATCGTGGGATTTTAGCATTTTTCCTTTTATATTTGCGTTTTTCCTTTTAAATTTGCATTGTCGTGGGATTTTAGCGTTTTTCCTTTTAAATTTGCATTTTACCAGTTAAATCGCACGGTCATCTAAATCACCCGCTGAGTAGAGAGATTACGTAATACTGTAGTCGTCACTAGCTCATTGAATATGACGATCTATAGTATTATATTATCGTGTATCTATACGTATTTATTTATTATTATTATTTATGTCATACTAGTCTGGTCCTTAATAAATTTAGTGTATTCAATACACAATAATCCATCAATTGTTGCGTATTTGATTTTCATGTCGTATTTTAACTTAATGCGATGTTTATTAAGAAATGTGACATTAAATGTATTAAAATATTAGCAAAGTTCATATTCGGTAAAAAGCTCCTGAGAGCTTGTGTTTATTGTTATTCAAAAACCGAATTCAAATAAAGTTTTCTTATCTCTTATCTTAAAGTGCACTCATATTTATTTCAATTTGATGTTGATTTAAATTGTTGTCCCTACAAGATATTTAGACAGTGACATGCCCAGAGGTCTTGTTCTCAGGTGTACCACCTGTTGTGTTTACTGCCCAAGTGTTATTGTGTTGGAGTAATACAATTTTATGATTTCCTGTCAAAACCATAATATTCCTGTTGAGTGTGGCCGATGGCAAAACATAGAAAGAAACAGAAGAGTATGTGTATTATGTCAAAAATAGGAAATTGGTGATGAATATCACTATAGTATGGAATGCCATTTTTTAAATATAAAAATAACACTATTAATAAAACAGAGGTGTATACAGAACCCAAATATAATAAAGTTAAAAAAATTAATAACTTCCAAAAATAGCTTACAAATCTGTAAAGAGATAAATAAAGGTGGGTGTGATGCAGGCTAAAATTGTTTCCTCTCGATATATTGCTATAAAAAGATATATGATATTCAATGTGCAACCGTTACACGGCAGAAATAATTTCAGAAACAAAAATTTGTTAGTTTTAAAAGTACCTCGGTTGTCAATTATATATTCATATATATTTTTGTAAAAATTCTTTTGTATATCTTTATTTCTCAAACTGACAGAGAAGTTACAAAGAAATGAACTGATTAAACTATCAGTTTCAATATTTGTTATGCCTGTTAGAAATAGTGAATGGTCTTTGTTTTCCTATGAACAGGTTGTAATGATTGAATTGATGCACTGGAACAATATTTCTAGCCATATATACTGATTAAAATTATATAATTTAAAAAGTAACAAGAGAATAGATTAAATAAATTTATTTCAATTACATAAACAATACATCTCATGTCTTTTTTAATTTGATGTTATTTATCAAAATTAGACTAAGTTGATTATTTTGTATAATTAATCAAATTAATGTTCTTTGATCTTCATATAAATATGAATAACTGCTCATGTTTTGTTATGCACTAACCTTGCTAATAATTTCAAATTAATTAATCAGTTGATTGTTAGGGAAGCAATTAGAATTTAAATGTTGTTTTTCATTCCCATATTAAAGAATTGTCTCATTATTTGATAATGAAAATAGTTACTGTTATATAAGGACCGACAGAAGAAAATATCAAGTTGATATAAGGCGCCACTAATATATTACGCTCTCGCTGGTCGCTACATTAACGCCTGGATGCATTCATTGAAAAAAATCTGTCAAACCGGAAATAGTAAATCACTATGACTTATGGGTATTACGACATAAAATAGGAGGAGCTAAAGTGTTTGTCAATAATGTCCAATGGAGCAATCAGATGATGTAATGTTGTATGCAATACACATATCCGGATAAATACAACCAAACATGAAATAAAACTTAAATGAATAATTACTAAACTAAAACAGTGATTTTTATTTCAAAGTTGGAAAGTAAAATAAAAGCTTGAATTGAATTCACTCTTATAATGATTTTTTAATTTCATTTAAAATAAAGATTTAAAAAAAATGTATTTTATGATACTGATGGCTGATTAAAATTGTTTGTCATGCATTAGCTGTCAGTTGTAATATACAGGATGTAACCAATATACAGGAAGAGCTCTTACTGTGAAGCCATCTATTTTGAGATACCATTCAATGAAAATAACAACCTGACCATATTGTTACATAATAAGAATAAGAATTAGATAAGAAATTAAAATTGATAGAAGGCAAGGATTTATATAATTAACACATTAAGTCACATTTCATTTATTTAGGCTACCTTGGGTCAGTTATCAATTAAAGACAAAAATCAGTCTAATAAGTATTTACCAAAATAACGATATTGTGATGGGTATCATTTTAATTTATGAAATAATCAACTTTCTGTTTACATATTTATTTTCAATAAAATTTCTTTATTATTTCATCCCATTTTCCTTAATTTAACTTGTGCATATCCATATTTATGCAATCTTATGTTAACGGCAAGTTACGTGTGTCGACCCTATTTAATTCAGCCAGCAGCCTGACGGATTTTTACCACTAAGAGCGTTCAAGCCCTCATCCAGCGAAAGTGCCGATAGAGGGCGCAGTATTATTCAACTTAGTTATAATCGAAGATTCTTCTACATATTTTTGGACAGGAAGTGCAGCTTTGGAAGAGCTCAGATCACATATATACTCCATTCATTATTGTATTTTTATTCAATAAAATATTTTTAAAAGTTGTTCTTCAATTTTCTATTTCATTAGTTAACGATTTTTTTTTATAGCGTCACGTGTTTTGTTGGTTATGCATGTTCTTTGTTGACATCCTAGTTTTAGTAATATTTTGATCTCGGGGTGAAATTTCATTGTATAACAACCTTGCTTGCTGTATTTATCCTTTCTTATGAAAAGAATGTCATTATTCCTAAAATGTACCGGTAGGCACAATTTATGTGTTTTCATCCGTATTTTTAATATCGCACGCTTTGTTTACATCCGATATTTTTTTTTATTGACATGTACAAGGTTACATAATATAGTCTCTGATCCATTCATACACTTTGCTAATAAGTAATATTTTCTTTACAATAGTTTATTTTTGTTAATAAAATAGACGAATTATTGAATAAAGATTTATATAAATGAAACGATTAAAATTGATTGCTAAAAAAAAGTGTTATTATTAAATACCCGGATATGTTTGGATAAGAGAATAGCATTCGGGTCATATAGGGGTCATGTAGTTTCGTGTTATAAATAATATTTTCTTTTGAAAAGTTTATTTTTGTCAATGAAATGTTGAATTACAAGGATAAAACGAGTATATTATGGGTTGTGGATTTTTTTTTTTTTTAAAGTTTGAACATGTGGTATATATATATATATGCATCATCAAGTAGTTCAATAAAAATATTGATTCAAATCTAATGAAAATGAAGTAAATTTATATTGATTTAAGAAGAAAAATTGAAATAAAGAAAAGTTACAAAACTAATGAGAAATGAAATAATATATTTTATGTAAGAGTAAAGTTGGTCATTTTTTTTTGGTTAACAAAATCCAATAGGAAAATAAACCATTAATTAAAATTTTAACAGAAATAATACACCTTAAAACAGTAAAATATGTATACATTAAGGAAAGAAAATAGATCATATATATATATTCTTACAATGGAAATGAAGTTCTATTTTTAAAAGTAAATTTGTATTAGAAAATTATTTCTTTCATAACTTGACTTTTTTTAATTATAAAAAATAGTGAAAAATCAAGTTTGGAGAGCATATTTCAGGTTTGCTTATATAGTAATAGTATTAATGTTTAATATAAATATTAATTATTATGTTTTCTTATTTGATGTGTGTTTATATTGGTTTAAAATTAATAATAAATATTCAGTATTATATTTTCATATTTCATGTGTAATTTTATAGTTTTAGAGTTTAATAATACATATTCATTAATTTGTTTTCGTATTTTATGTAATTCCATTTATGTAGAAAAAGCAAAAAAGAGAATCAAATTTACCTTTATTTACATGTGATTACCCTGATAATTCACCCTTAATGGGATCCCTTAATTCCTCTTAATTAGGAAGGACAGCATTCTTTGATATTATAAAATGTTGGCCTTGAGGGATACACGAAATCATAAAATTTTATTACTTTGGTAATTCATTACTTACAGCTCACTCCAATACAATATACACTTTAGCAGTAAACACAACAGGTGGTACACCTGAGGAAAGGGCCTCTAGACATGTAACTCTTGTGGGAACAACAAATGTGTTCTCTCTGAATTATAGAAAATTCAATTGTTTTGCACTATTTCAACACATATTTTAATACAAGGCCTATAAAACAGATGTTTACAGAAGTGAATTTCATTTTTGTAAACGTATATTCATATGAATAATTTCTTAGCTCCGAGCTTTGCTTTCAGATGCATACAAATCGATGTTTAACACTGTATTAGCGATTATTTAAAAAAAATATCCATATACATATTTTTTTTATCGAAAACAAGCCCCTAATAAATTACAGAGTTATCGAAGTGAATCATGATTAAGTTGGATATAATGTCGCACAATAGGCTACCCGATTTGTAAGCTTGAAGTAATTTACCATATAACAATATGTTCGTAATGATGAACGGTAAGGCCACTAAAATGCATGAATCGCCTGTAAAATAAATAAACATAAATTATAATGTTGAATCTCCGTGAAAATATTAAACGTTTACATTTAAATCGACATCAAATTGAGAAATAAATATGAGTGCATAGTTCTAGATCCTGAAAAACAAAATCAAGAAATAAAATATACATAACTACTGTAAAATACACAACGATTGATGGATTATTGTGTATTGAATAGCTAAAGTTATTATCATCCAGAATGGTACAAATAAATAAACAATAATATAATACTATTATAGATTGTTCTTATATTTATCAGGGAATTATATAAACATTTGAAGAAAAAAAAAATCCTGTATTTATTGATCAATCTAATTAACTGACAAAATAGTGTTTACATGTAAATTGCATATTTCTGTTGGATCGGACAAGGGCGCACACGTTATGTATACATAGGGTTATGATTATTTGTTTTATATCATCAACAAAAATATTTATTGTTCATTAAGGTGCCTCATTACAATAATCAGAACTTTTAAAACACAATAACTTTGACGCTGTACATACACAATCCTGTGCTATAAAACAAGACATAAATAGCTTAATAGAGACCGATAGTTTAATATATACTTAATTCATTTTTTAGTAAATAGTCTCAGCATAGGTATTACAAGGTTAATGTATTTCTCGCATGATAAACAAGTAATAGTGAAGTGACAACAGTATACGTATTCTGTACGTGTATCACACTTTGCTAAAATTTTAATACATTTAAAGTCACATTTCTTAATAAACATCGCATTAAGTTAAAATACGACATGAAAATCAAATACGCAACAATTGATGGATTATTGTGTATTGAATACACTAAATTTATTAAGGGCCAGACTAGTATGACATAAATAATAATAATAAATAAATACGTATAGATACACGATAATATAATACTATAGATCGTCATATTCAATGAGCTAGTGACGACTACAGTATTACGTAATCTCTCTACTCAGCGGGTGATTTAGATGACCGTGCGATTTAACTGGTAAAATGCAAATTTAAAAGGAAAAACGCTAAAATCCCACGACAATGCAAATTTAAAAGGAAAAACGCAAATATAAAAGGAAAAACGCTAAAATCCCACGATAATGCAAATTTAAAAGGAAAAACGCTAAAATCCCACGACAATGCAAATTTAAAAGGAAAAACGCAAATATAAAAGGAAAAACGCTAAAATCCCACGACAATGCAAATTTAAAAGGAAAAACGCAAATATAAAAGGAAAAACGCTAAAATGCCACGACAATGCAAATTTAAAAGGAAAAACGCTAAAATGCCACGACAATGCAAATTTAAAAGGTAAAACGCAAATATAACAAGACAATTCGCTAATTTAACTGGTAAACGCTAATATAACTGGTAATCTTTAATTATTTGCATTTTACCGGGGATATTTGCATTTTCTATTTCCTAGTGTAAAGTACCAACATTTTGAGCTTGCTAAATTTTAAAATGTTATTTCCAAATCATCTAGGCTCACACGAGCCTGTATCACTCACCTGATAATTCATGCACAGTTTGTCTTCAAACAACTCTATCTTTTAAGAGATAAAAAAATATATTTTATTTATTTTCACATAGGGTTCTACATGTGTAGGTTTAAATTTGTCCTGTGATGAGGGAAGCATTGAATTCCTGATTAACACAAAAACAGACATTTAATAGAGGAATATCTGAGGTACATTCCAGTCAAATTTGATTTCAAATGGATTCAAAGGTATCAGAAGAATAGTTTTAAATAATAACCCATGAGGTCTTATGTTACAATTTGAAAGTATTCAATAATTTCTTCTCCAGTTATTCCTCTATGACCTTGGAGTTGCTATTCTTGTAAAATAAGTTGTAATGTGTAAATCTATTGTAAAACTAATAACATAATTTCTTGTTGCCAAATTGTATTGTGAGAGGATAGTTAGATATTACCTGTGGTTCCCCAAGTCTATGTCAGTAAAGTTAGATTAAATATTCTTCAGAAAAGAAGGTTTTTAAATGATTTTTTTGGGTGAAAATCAGCCTGAATTGTATTTTAGAAAAAATCAACAAAACTATCAACTTCACAGAAGGAAGTAGAACATATGTTATAGAAATGTTTATTATGTGCCTACAATTTAAATTACTGACACTTCTATACAAAAACAAAGAAATTCTGCTTATTTTAAGAAATTTCTATTTTTAGCAACAGATACCATCAACAAATATGCAAATTAGGCTGATTTTGACACACATTAATTTTTTTTAAAACTCTGCAAAACTATAAAATTCCCAGAAAAAGTCATAAATCATTATAGAAATATTGATCATGTAACTATGGTTACTAAATTTTACGCACTTACATCTTAAAATAAAAATGTTTGACTATTTAAATGGCCTTACCTCTACATTCTATTTATGGTAACATCGACCATTTTGATTAATTGGTGGAGTTATCAGATAGAATTTTGAAAGAACATACCCTAAGGATCACTCAGGCTACAGTTGGTTCAAATTGGCCTGGTGGATTCATAGGTAAAGATTTTTTATTAAGTTTACAGACACCAGACTGTGGTATGACAGACAACAAGTGATGCCAATATCTCACATGGCCCTTTGCATCAGGTGAGCTTAAAATTAAAAGCTGCCAAAAGATTTTATCTTATAAAATGATCAACAATCAAGTAGTTAAAACACAGCATCAGCAGAATGACTATCGTCGTCTCTAATCTTAAACAATATCTGCCAATGCTGTATTTTACTGAAAATGAACGTTGTTAGTCAAGAGTTGTGTACCTTACCTAAATAATAGAACTACGGAGAAAAATAGAACTATAGTATAGCATAGATAGAACATTTGTGCATTTCTAGTTCTGCTTAGACTACTAATTATGTGTCTTGAGCCAAATGTGAAAACTAACTTTCGTTCACACAATTTCTACGTAGAATTGCTAACCGTCACTGTTTAAACTTTTCATTCTAACTTAAAAGATCAATTTTATATTGTCCTAAAAATGTCAAGAAGTGTTTCAGAACATCAATTTCCAAATAATCAAGATATGAATTTTCAAGTAAAAAGGTTTTTTTTTCTCCCTTTTCGCCATTTTATCACTAAAGTATAATTTAAAAGTAATATTTCACCACTGTAAGTTTCAATATTAGCTCAAAACATGTTTGTATAATATATAAGTGCACCATGATAATATATAGTCCCTTGTACATTTTTTATGAATTAAGTTATAGTCATACATTAACCCTTTCATAGTGGTAATCTCTAAATCATAGATACTTCTGACAAGTAAATATCGTCTCCAATTGTTAGAAAAGTACAAATAATTCTCTGTACTTGAATAATACTAAAAATCAAAGCTCATTAAGATAAGATGCTACTTGAAGTACTATTCGAAAGTATCCATTTTAAATGGGAATGGTTGTGGAAAATGTTGTGATATTTTTTTTATAAATAAATTATGTCTTCTGTAGAATTGTAATATTTTCCCTCAATGCAGGATTTTGATGCAAATGTTATTTTATTGAATAAGATCACTAATTCAACTGATAAAAAAAAATCCTTAAAATTTAATAAAAAAATAATTCAACTAGTGGTTTTATTTCAGGTCAGACAGCAACAGGAAACAAACAATATTTTAATTTAGGCCTATAAGTTTTACAACAATTACTCAACACTACTTAGATCAAACCATTTAAATTTTTCTCTGTCAAGAATAAA
The DNA here is from genome assembly GCA_963383655.1 of Bathymodiolus septemdierum. NCBI lineage: Eukaryota > Metazoa > Mollusca > Bivalvia > Mytilida > Modiolidae > Bathymodiolus > Bathymodiolus septemdierum. The sequence continues at coordinate 782,557 of OY726522.1, read as the reverse complement.
AAAATTTAATTTGAATTATTATATCATGCAATGAGATGCAAAGCATTGCGTTAAATGAAAATAACTCAATGTAAGTAGCATTTAGCTAAAAATCATATAAACAACATCATAAGCATGAACCAAATGATATACAAAATGTACACTTGTATATACTGTATTGTTAGACAACCTCTTTAAAGCAATAACTTGTTTTATGTGAAATACCCTTCACAGTGCATTTTATATTAAATAAACCTGTATATAGTGACCACCTGTCTTATGTGATTACATTTCAATGCTCCATTTGACAGTACATAAGGCAGATTTTTACTTTGAAGTAATGGTTATCCTTACAACCTATTACAAGTCTGTGAAGAATTTGTACTACTTAGACCTTCTAATTAAATTTATAACACAGAAAATATAATATATACAGTTCTAAGAAACAGTTGAGTAGTGTTCTCTTGAATATTTACATATTTCAAGACAATACCAACAGGGAAAACAAATTATACTTATAATTACTAGAGTTATTTCCCTTAGATTAATAAATCATATAAACAAAACAAAACAGAATGATCCTGGAAGTGGAGATTATCTTTTTTTTCTTTTTTAAATAAATGGCACAATTATGTTTCCTTTACAATAACAGGTATATCAGAATTATTGCTAAAAGGATTTTGAAATTAAATGTTAGCAGTATCTTTAAAAGAAATGAGACTGAACCATGCCTCTGCACTACACTTGGACACTAGAGGTTTAAGTGCAGACTGATTTGTTACTCGTACATTTGCTGTGTCTGTTAAAAACAACAATATTAAAGTCTCCCAAGATTGGAAGGCTTCTTCTTCTTCCAAATACAGGACTAGACTCTTAAGGATAGAGTGGGTGACGTCCCAGCTTAATAACCAATTTTACATTAGTTTCAATACAAGACATGCAAGTAACAGCAATCTGTCATAATTTATAACTGCTTTCTTCATGCATATTATTATACAAGTTAACTCATTATACAATATAACTGTTAGATAAATGCAAGAAGAAAAAAACTCCATGTAAAATAACCTTTTCTTATAGAATCTTCTAGTTGTCGTCCTCTTATCTCCAGCTCTGTTAGACGTGAGTCTATTTCTGTCAATTGTTTCTGTATCTCAAAGGGAGACATTCTTATTATATCAGCCTTTAAAACAAACAAAAAAATCATAATTTAATTTATTTCTAAATTAAAACTGCTGTAGTTGAGTTGGTTGGTTTGTGGTGTTTAACGCCACTTTCAACAATATTTCAGTTATATGGTGGCGGTAAATTTTATTGGTGGAGGAAACCGGAGTACCCAGAGAAAACCACCGACCTGCCGTAAGTCATTGACAAACTATCACATAATGTTGTATATCACGTACACCTCGCCTGAGCAGGGTCTTAACTCACAACTTTAGTGGTGATAGGGCACTGATTACATAGGTAGTTATAAATCCAACTACCATACGATCACAACCACAACACCTTCTACTGTAGTTGAGTGTGGACTGTTGTCACATTAAACTACCTCTATAAAAATCAATCTCATCATGTTGATCTAGTACAAAGTAGTAATCATTACCATCTTATTATAAAGTAGTAATCATTACCATCTTATTATAAAGTAGTAATCATTACCATCTTATTATAAAGTAACATGTGCTCTATAAAAATCAATCTCATCATGTTGATCTAGTACAAAGTAGTAATCATTACCATCTTAGTACAAAGTAGTAATTATTACCATCTTATTATAAAGTAGTAATCATTACCATCTTATTATAAAGTAGTAATCATTACCATCTTATTATAAAGTAGTAATCATTACCATCTTATTATAAAGTAGTAATCATTACCATCTTATTATAAAGTAGTAATCATTACCATCTTATTATAAAGTAGTAATCATTACCATCTTATTATAAAGTAGTAATCATTACCATCTTATTATAAAGTAGTAATCATTACCATCTTAGTACAAAGTAGTAATCATTACCATCTTATTATAAAGTAGTAATCATTACCATCTTATTATAAAGTAGTAATCATTACCATCTTATTATAAAGTAGTAATCATTACCATCTTATTATAAAGTAGTAATCATTACCATCTTATTATAAAGTAGTAATCATTACCATCTTATTATAAAGTAGTAATCATTACCATCTTATTATAAAGTAACATGTGCTCTATAAAAATCAATCTCATCATGTTGATCTAGTACAAAGTAGTAATCATTACCATCTTATTATAAAGTAGTAATCATTACCATCTTAGTACAAAGTAGTAATCATTACCATCTTATTATAAAGTAGTAATCATTACCATCTTATTATAAAGTAGTAATCATTACCATCTTATTATAAAGTAGTAATCATTACCATCTTATTATAAAGTAACATGTGCTCCTAATGATATAGCTTAAAAGTTCCCAACTTCCCATCAAACAACAATCTTTCGCTATAAAAAGTTTGTTCCTAAATAAATGCTGAATTTTTCAAGGTTATCAAAAACTCCGGAAATGTGACCCAACTCTTGAAACTATATTTTGCCAATTTCCCTACCCTAGACACTTTCATTACATAAATATGTCTTTGATTACAAAATATTCTTGTGTTTCTAATTTTTACCAACTCACATCTTTTAATGGTGGAGGCGGTCTCGTTGGTTTATCTGGTGATATGAATTTTGGACTAGCAGGAGACACTGGTGGTGGTCGTGGCGGTCTTAACTTTCCTGCCTTGTTCTGTTCAATTTCTGATGGAAAATTAAATTTGACATTAACTGAGATTCTTTTTTTATCCTGTGTTACATCTGGTTTATCAAATGGAATAGCTGGTAACTGTTTCTTTTGCACATTATCACTTTCTGGTTTATTATTTGTTATTTTAATATCAACACGACTTGGTTTTATTGGAGCATTTCCCCCATCATTTTCACTTTTGGGTTCCTCTTTTACAGGACTAACCCTAGCCTTTTCAGGATCAACATAGCCACCTTTTCGAGCCTTCATTCGATTTTCTGCTTCAATTTGCCATGGCTGTTTTTGTTCAGCATTGCTCTTATCGGATAATAAATCGACAGATTTTGGTCGAGGAGGAATTTTAACCTCTTCAGTTTTTGGTTTTATCTGTGCATCAAAAATACCTGTGTTCTTTGCTGTTTTATCATTCCTATTTTTATCAGATAAAATATCAACAGTTTTAGGACGAGCATTCCTATTTTTATCAGATAAAATATCAACAGTTTTAGGACGAGCATTCCTATTTTTATCAGATAAAATATCAACAGATTTAGGACGAGCATTCCTATTTTTTTCCAAATTCTGTCTCCATTCTGGAATATCAGAATCAGTTTTGTTTTTTGTCGTCTGCTTGGCATGAGATTCATGGTCAGTAAAATGTTTCACTTTATTTTGATCACTATCTTGCAGATGCTTTGTTACTATTGCACTTTTCACATGGCCTTTAGCATCTCTTGTTTGATTATCAACAACACCTGTTGTATGTCTCTGATTCACTATGTCTTCGGTTGGACTAGTTTCACTTCGTTTTTGTCGACGAATATTGGCAAGATTTGATAACAAACCACCTCGGACTTGCTTGTCGTTATCATCTTGTTGTTTGTGACTTGGAGTAAAAACAACTGCAACTGTTTCGTTACTCTTCGAGGATTTTTTCGTCAGATCAATCGCCTCTGTTACACTAAATTGTTGTTTATTTGGTAATGGAGGAGTGACAGCTGAAGATCTCTGGGCAACAAAATTGCTTGAAGAAGATACATTGCTTACAGGAGAAATTCTTTTTACAGTTTTTGGTGAGATTTTACTGTCTTTTGTATTCACACTGAATTGTGAACTTTCTGATGATGTACTTGTATCAGAGAATGTCGGAGAAAATTTATTATTCCGTGGTGAACTTATTATACTACTTCCACTATCAGGTGTATGTGTAGACCTCGGAGAAGCCAATTTAACCTTAACATTAAACGTTGGAGATTTTCTACCCTGTGTAATTGTCGGCTTTGGTTTATTTACAGAAACATCAGAATTTGATTCCTTGCGTGGTGACAACAAATCAGATTTTAATAGCTGTGACGGTGGAGGTTGTGATGGCAAAGCTGGTGGAGACAATGGCGACATGTCGCTACTGGATGAAAGCTTTTGATGAGATGAAGTGGCATCTAGAGTTTTATCCTTGCGGTCGCTAATTAAAATTTGTTGTTGAGATGAAGTGGCATCCGGAGTTTTATCCCTATTCTTGGAGAGAAATCCATTTACTGGTGAAGTCTCTTTCTCTCCTTTAGGATGCCTGGGCGTTGGTACTGGTTTTAATTCAAGATTGTTTATTTCACTTGTGTCCATAGGTTCAACATGATCAACTTTGTGTTTTCTAGGGGAAGATTTGGGATCGATTGATTTTTTTATTTCAGTTTTTGATCCAAAATTCAAATCTGATGGTCTGTCTTTTTTATTTGATCCAGTCTCAATAATTCTATTTTTATCACTGTTTATATTTCTGTCATGATTAATATCATCTTTGCTAGAATGTGGTTTTGCACCTTTATTTACAGAATCCTTCGATGAAATAGAATCGTCAGTGTCCATTTTCACAACTTTGCGAGCTTCGTTTCGTCTTTTCCAGAAATCAGGCTGAGATTGTTCGTTATTTTCAGATTTTGTCTGTTTATTTGCCTCATTTTCATTTTTCACTTTATCCTTTATTTTCTTTATCTCTGACTTATTGAACACTTTATTTGTAGGAGAAAGATCACTGTGTCTAAAACAATGCCGATGATAAAGCTTATTTTTATCAACATGTCGTTCCATCAAATAAACTTTATCTCTACAGATATAACACTTGTCTCCCATGGATACCTGTCGCTCTTTTGTCTGGAATAAAAACAAAACAAAATATATAGAAATAGATTTTTGAATCAGTACAGATAATTTTGTTCTTTTAAGCAAATACAATATGCTTAAATCTTAAAAGCATTCATTGAATATAAAGGAACACCACAATGAAATAATGGCTAAACAATGTTTTAGTCGATCCACGTAACCTTGTGTAAGACGATCCACGTAACCTTCTGTAAGACGATCCACGTAACCTTGTGTAAGACGATCCACGTAACCGTGTGTAAATCGATCCACGTAATCTTGTGCAAGACGATCCACGTAACCTTGTGTAAGACGATCCACGTAACCTTGTGTAAGACGATCCACGTAACCTTGTGTAAGACGATCCACGTAACCTTGTGTAAGATAGAGTAAAAAGTGGACACTCTGAACAATATTTTATACTTTGGCTACAATGACCAGCATTATTCTATGTAAATTAGGGGTCCAATGTTGCACCTTAAGATCTCTCCCTCTGTACAAGAGACCAGAAGTTTCTTGTCAGGTCTTACACTCATACAACTTTTGAGTTCAAATTTTGTAATCCTATGCCATAATAATTCAATCAGAACACTACTTTTCCACCTGTATTATGCACAGTTATTAGTCCACTTATAGTGAAATCTGTTATAATGATAAACCATTTATATTGAACAGGTTATTTTTATCCATCAAGGCCATTAAGTATATGGCATAGGGTTATTGTGTTTAAAGCCACTTTCAACAATTTCAATTTCATAGTACTTTGACATTATCTTTTTTCTAAAAAAAACAAATTGACACAAACAATTTGGTTTGGTTTGGTTTATGGTGTTTAACGCCACTTTCAATGATATTTCAGTTATATCGCGGCAGTTTTTTTGGTGGAGGAAACCGCAGAACCTGGAGAAACCTTTAACCTTCGGGTAGCACGTCACTGACAAACAGTATCACATAAAGTTGTATCGAGTACACCTCGCCATGAGCGGGATTCTAACTCACAACTTCAGTCACGATACCCATTGAGTATATATTAGGTGTGCTTATACTGAAGTTCAGTTATCATGAAAAGATTTCATGTCTCCCTAAATTTTTAATCAAAAGTGGACAAGACTGTATCTAATATAAAAGCTTGTTTCAGTAGTCTTAATTATCTTACAGGTGTTTTAACAATATCATGACTTGTTGTCGGACGTTTGGACTCTGGTCCAGCAGACTCCGTTTCCTGGGGTCTCTTTGTTGCTACTGCCTTCTTTACTCCAGGACCACCCACTATAAAATAACAAAGTAAAATAAAAATAAGTTTGATAGTACAGTAAGCCAACCTTGAGAACACCCTCTTCCTCCTGCTAGTACAGTAAATCAACCTTGAGAATACCCTCTTCCTCCTGCTAGTACAGTAAGTCAACCTTGAGAACACCCTCTTCCTCCTGCTAGTACAGTAAATCAACATTGAAAACACCCTCTTCCTCCTGCTAGTACAGTAAATCAACCTTGAGAACACCCTCTTCCTCCTGCTAGTACAGTAAATCAACCTTGAGAACACCCTCTTCCTCCTGCTAGTACAGTAAATCAACCTTGAGAACACCCTCTTTCCTCCTGCTAGTACAGTAAATCAACATTGAAAACACCCTCTTCCTCCTGCTAGTACAGTAAATCAACCTTGAGAACACCCTCTTCCTCCTGCTAGTACAGTAAATCAACCTTGAGAACACCCTCTTCCTCCTAGTACAGTAAATCAACATTGAGAACACCCTCTTCCTCCTGCTAGTGCAGTAAGCCAACCTTGAGAACACCGTCTTCCTCTTTCTAGTACAGTAAATCAACCTTGAGAACACCTTCCTCATGCTAGTACAGTAAACCAACCTTGAGAACACCCTCTTTCCTCCTGCTAGTACAGTAAATCAACCTTGAGAATACCCTCTTTCCTCTTGCTAGTACAGTAAATCAACCTTGAGAACACCATCTTTCCTCCTGCTAGTACAGTAAGCCAACCTTGAGAACACCCTCTTCCTCCTGCTAGTACAGTAAGCCAACCTTGAGAACACCCTCTTCTTCTTGCTAGTACAGTAAATCAACCTTGAGAACACCCTCTTCCTGCTGCTAGTACAGTAAACCAACCTTGAGAACACCCTCTTTCCTCCTGCTAGTACAGTAAATCAACCTTGAGAACACCCTCTTCCTCCTGCTAGTACAGTAAATCAACCTTGAGAACACCCTCTTCTTCTTGCTAGTACAGTAAATCAACCTTGAGAACACCCTCTTCCTCCTGCTAGTACAGTAAACCAACCTTGAGAACACCCTCTTTCCTCCTGCTAGTACAATAAATCAACCTTGAGAACACCCTCTTCCTCCTGCTAGTACAGTAAATCAACCTTGAGAACACCCTCTTCCTCCTGCTAGTGCAGTAAGCCAACCTTGAGAACACCCTCTTCCTCTTGCTAGTACAGTAAATCAACCTTGAGAACACCTTCCTCCTGTTAGTACAGTAAACCAACCTTGAGAACACCCTCTTTCCTCCTGCTAGTACAGTAAATCAACCTTGAGAACACCCTCTTTCCTCCTGCTAGTACAGTAAATCAACCTTGAGAACACCCTCTTCCTCCTGCTAGTACAGTAAGTCAACCTTGAGAACACCCTCTTTCTCTTGCTAGTACAGTAAACCAACCTTGAGAACACCCTCTTCCTCCTGCTAGTACAGTAAGTCAACCTTGAGAACACCCTCTTTCCTCCTGCTAGTACAGTAAATCAACCTTGAGAACACCCTCTTTCCTCCTGCTAGTACAGTAAATCAACCTTGAGAACACCCTCTTCTTCTTGCTAGTACAGTAAATCAACCTTGAGAACACCCTCTTCCTCCTGCTAGTACAGTAAACCAACCTTGAGAACACCCTCTTTCCTCCTGCTAGTACAGTAAATCAACCTTGAGAACACCCTCTTCCTCATGCTAGTACAGTAAATCAACCTTGAGAACACCCTCTTTCCTCCTGCTAGTACAGTAAATCAACCTTGAGAACACCCTCTTTCCTCCTGCTAGTACAGTAAATCAACCTTGAGAACACCCTCTTTCCTCCTGCTAGTACAGTAAATCAACCTTGAGAACACCCTCTTCCTCCTGCTAGTACAGTAAGCCAACCTTGAGAACACCCTCCTCCTCCTGCTAGTTCAGTAAATCAACCTTGAGAACACCCTCTTCCTCCTGCGAGTATAGTAAATCAACCTTGAGAACACCATCTTTCCTCCTGCTAGTACAGTAAATCAACCTTGAGAACACCCTCTTTCCTCCTGCTAGTACAGTAAATCAACCTTGAGAACACCCTCTTCCTCCTGCTAGTACAGTAAATCAACCTTGAGAACACCCTCTTCCTCTTGCTAGTACAGTAAACCAACCTTGAGAACACCCTCTTTCCTCCTGCTAGTATAGTAAATCAACCATGAGAACACCCTCTTCCTCCTGCTAATACAGTAAATCAACCTTGAGAACACCCTCTTTCCTCCTGCTAGTATAGTAAGCCAACCTTGAGAACACCCTCTTCCTCCTGCTAGTTCCGTAAATCAACCTTGAGAACATCCTCTTCCTCCTGCTAGTACAGTAAATCAACCTTGAGAACACCCTCTTTCCTCCTGCTAGTACAGTAAATCAACCTTGAGAACACCCTCTTTCCTCCTGCTAGTACAGTAAATCAACCTTGAGAATACCCTCTTTCCTCCTGCTAGTACAGTAAATCAACCTTGAGAACACCCTCTTTCCTCCTGCTAGTACAGTAAATCAACCTTGAGAACACCCTCTTTCCTCCTACTAGTACAGTAAATCAATCTTGAGAACACCCTCTTTCCTCCTGCTAGTACAGTAAATCAACCTTGAAAACACCCTCTTTCCTCCTGCTAGTATAGTAAATCAACCTTGAGAACACTCTCTTTCCTCCTGCTAGCAAATTATTATTTTTTCAAAACAGCTAGTGTGGAAAAAGAGGTTTCAAATACCAACAGCATTCTAATGAAGAGCTTTTAAAGAGGTATCAGAAAAGAGAATGGTCTGCTGTAAACGAGGTCTATAAACCTGTCAAGTTGGATGTTTGTGTACAAAAAATGGTCATTTTTTTACTTTAGGGAACCGTGTCCATTAAACTGTATTTTATTGGCATATTTTCAAGTTGAGACATAAAATTTGTTAAAACAACATTATTCAACAACTAATCTAAAATAAAACAAATAGATTATCATTGTTTTACCTCTATTTTCACCCTTGTCACAAATTTGACGGCTTCATCATGGGCCCCGCCATAATGTTTATATCGGATGCGCATGTGCAAAGGGAAATTAAAATACTTTGATGTTGTGACGTCAAGAACTGTCTGACGTCAACAACAGACATACAGCATTTGATAGTTCAACAGCTGATCGAATTTGTAGTCATTTCTTATTAAATTCTATTGTTAATGTTTTACAAAATAGTTATATTACAGACTTGGGCCATGTTCGGAATTGGTCCCCTAAAGTAAAACATCCCTATAATGCCTTCCTTTACTTCAAGGAACCCACAACCTATATTACACCACACATCTTACAGGAACAGGTACCCTAAAGTACATAATATAAACAGATATAACCTATATATAAGAGCTGCTAAATATGGAAAAGCTAATTATACATTTACTATATACTACAAGTAATATTAACCATTGTAAAATAACCTCATTCATATATATAGTGGGTCCCTTCAATTTTTCCTACTATATGTTGGGTCCCCTAAAGTAAAAGAAGGCCAAAAAAGGAACTAGAAATCATTTGTTTATTTCATGTAATAAAGATTTGTTTCTTCACTTGTACAGGCATTATGAAACTGAGTTAACATTAGGGCAATTTCTTTGGACACCAATTGCTATTTTTCTTACTAATTTACTTTAATAAAGTAAGTGACACCTACTGTGAATGCATGATGAGTGATAAGACTGATGACTTTATCTAGAACTGTAATAGCTACAGCAGGCCTGGTGAATGATGGGAAAACAAATAAAGTACTTAGTAACCAAGAGTTAACTTACATTGAGGCTTATCATGGAGGTTATTATAATACTGTGACACATAAGTAACAATGCTGAGTCTGTCTGGAACTCTAATGGCTACCATGTCAGGAGCATCAAGGAATGCTGGGATATTTAATTCTTTCTCAGCGATATCAAAGGCCTGAAAAACATCAATATATCAATCATATTATTTTAAGCATAAATTGCTAATATAATGTCCTATTCTATACATAGACAGTACAGTGCATGTTCATCAAATGGACTGTCAAGTAATCCTAAGCAAATGTAGGAGGAAAACTCACAAATCTTCATAGTGATCGGCACATATCAAATATAGGTTTGTAGTTAGTAAGGGTTAGGATTATGGTGTTTAATGCCACTTTCAACAATATTTCAGTTATATCGTGACTATCAGTTTTATTGGTGGAGGAAATCGGAGTACCCAGTGAAAACCAGTGACCTGCCGTAAGTCACTGACAAATTTTATCACATAATGTTATATTTAATACACCTCGCCATCCGGGGGATTCAAACTCACAACTTTAGTGTTGAAATCCAACTACCATATGATCATGATCACAACCATGACGACCCCTCTATGCAACTGAAATTTGCTTGCGGTGATATATGGATAAATATGGATATATATCCTCCATGCTCAATATGTGGATCAAATATCATTGGTGAAACTTAAGGATGTATGTCAATGAAGAAGCTGTCCTCATCAAGAAAACTTTACATAAAAAAGTTCTGGTCAAAATAATTAGTATTATTATACTTTATGCAAATTTCTTACATTATCCATTCATTTCATTGGATAAAAAAGTGGCATTTGCTAATTTTCACTAATCTTTCATAAGCCCCGTCCATCCCTAGCAACATGTGATAATATTAGCAACGGGTGTTAATGCCTAAAATTAACACCCGCTGAGCCCGAAGTTTGCCGATCCGGAAAAATTAACACCCGCTCCGGCCAAGATTTACCGATTTTCAAAATTCTAAAATATAAAAATTGCTTTAAAGTTCAAAATTTTTCAAAAATTTCAAAATTTCAAAATTAAAAAAGTTTCAAAAAAATTCTAAATGTTCATAAGATTTCAAAAATCATAAAAAAATGTCAAAATGATAAAATTTTCAAAATTAAAAAAAAAAATCAGTTTTCATAAAATTTCAAAATTTTAAGACATGTATTTAAATAATAATATTGAACAATGATAAAATAATTATAGTCTACCTTGAAAATTATTTATGCAATAGTCAGAATATAAAAGCAAACATGTGATAATATTTATCAAAATATACAATTAACATTTTACATTAATTGTTATGTTATTATCTTGTTAAATTTGTTGCTATTTGATGTTTTGTTGTAAGTAAACTATCTTAATTTATGACTTTTTATTTTTTTAGCAATTGTCCTTCTAATAACATAATGCACACTTGAATCATTAGGCATTCAGTATAATAAAAAAACATATTGCCCTTGAATGAAGGTGTTGGTGTATTACCACTAAACATGGGTACCAGTCGAAAAGAACGTATGGGAAAGTAGTACGTAAACAGAAAATGGATTCCTACATTGTTGGATAAAAAATAAACCCTATTAGATACTGCAAAATACTGAATGTCAGCAGAAACCTACATATTTTAGGATAATTTTAAGCCCATATATGATGTCCTTGTGGTTTTAAATAAAAAATTGATTGCATTGGAAAGAAACCACCTGAATTTGTGCTAAATCGAAAGTGAAAGTAGGATTTTTGACAGTAGACATCTTCAGACTGTCTGTTTTTTCTTATATGCCATTAAATGTATGTTGATTTTCGGAGTTAAGCTTCCTATTAGGTACCCCTTCCATGAGATATGAGTGTCACTTAGATTAAACTTAAGATGAATCCTGTATGAAAGCTCAATTTTTTTTTATTTAACATAGAAGGCTATGGAGAATTCTTTAGTGGTATTACATCTGTTAGGGTGATTAACACACTCTGTGAAAAAATTATCACCCTCGACTTCGTCTCGGGTGATAATTTTTTCCCTCGTGTGTTAATCTACCCTAACACCTTCATCCAAGGGCAGTATGTTTATATTATGATATACATCAAATTATAGTACCTACCATCTGATTATTTTCAAACACATTTTCTTTTGACAAGGAGTCATAATCTCTGAAAAATAAAAATTTACATAAGATTTGGAGAAAAAAATTATTTTACCAATTTCACAAAATTAATTGAAAAATAAATGCTCCACATACAAAAACAAAACTTTTAATAAAAATTCTTAATTTCTTAAATTGTTTTAATATTTTAAAATTTTTCAGCGCATATTCCTCTAAGTACTAAAGTCATTATTTTTAAGCTAAAATTTTTTAATTGAAATTTCCTTTAAAGGTAATTAAGAAACATTAGTTAAATGTCACATAACTTTCACAATAAATGAATACATTTTAAAAGTTATGTTGACTTTTGTTTATGTAGTTAATTTACCTAAATTGTTATTCTCATAAATTTCAAATTATTTCTGTGTGTTATTCCTTGTTTTTTTCATTTTATTCTCAATTGATTTACTAAAATCTGCAATTTATTTAATTATAATATAAATGTCATAAAAAATTGACTTTCTACCTAAAAATACATTTGTAATTTAATCTTTCAATTAATACGAACATGCATTTGTAGGTGAACATGTATATGTTAGTGTCAATTTGATATACAATGTTACAAAGTGTCACATCTCTTAAAAGCTGCCAAGACTGAAATAGTGAAAATTGATTTAAAGCAATGCTATCCTTTTATAATAATAATGACTTGTTGTATAAATCTGACATACATTACTTTTGAATTAGAGACACACAGGCAAATTAGTTTTTTTTCTACAAATATCTGAAAAGGGCTTTTATTGCAAAAAAAACAAGAAAAAAAAAAGAAAAAAAAGATAGAAAAATAAATTGATTGCTTTATCTAAAACCAAAAGATTTCAATTATAAATTGAAATATGGTTGCTACATTTACACTGTACACATGTCATTACATATAGCTAAATACACTTGTCTCCCTCTTATGAGGCCACTCCCATCAAAGGTCACCACTCTTATCAGGCCAGATTTCAGATGCACTGAGATAGTAAAATACTAGTAAATTATCCCCTTCAAGAAATGCCATCCCTCTTTTTCATTGCAGATGTATTAATGTACTACTGCAAATTGGATTAAACATCTTGAATTTCATATTGTCATTAAAACATACACTTTGTAGAAAACCATCAATTAATCACGCATCCTTACAATGTTGGAATCCATGTGGCTTTTCAGATGAAATAATAAGTTTTAACATTTTTGGTTGGAACAGAATAAAATAAATTTGACAAAGGACCAAAGAAACAACATTACTATTATGGACGCACACAGTGGTTTAAAAAAAATATCAAACTTTCGTAACAATATGTGATTCTTTGTATGCAAAGCTTTGAGGTAAATTTAAACAGTGATGGTCAACAATTTCATCAATATCAATAAAACAAACAATGTTTGGTTGTCAGATGGTTCATTGAATAATTTATTACCCATAATTTACGAGGCAAGAAATTTGACAACAATAAAGGGTCCCTAACTTATCTTATACAGACTAATCAATTGACTTTTCTAGATAAATACATGTAAGGATATTTTACAGCTTGGGGCTCCAAAAAGGAGAAATATCAAAATAAAAATATATCTCCTTATTTCAAACATAAATTATATCGTAATAATATGATAAGGAAAATACCCAAAAATTATATAAGCTAATAATATTTTCAGAGAAATACACTGTAGGTATGCATCATTATTCTTGAAAAAGGAACCTGTTTGTGCTTTTTAGGACAAGATGTATACTGCTTATTTCTTTATCAACATCAAGACAGGTGAAATTATATCATCCATGTACAAGTATTATCCTAGCTTCCTTATAGGATTTTCAATTACCAAATTCACAACAATACTATTAAAATTGTTAAAAATATAATCTAGATGTTTAGCTTTAGAGATAACAACAAACTCTCTTAAAGGCATACAGGCTGTCAGAATTGATTTTTTTTTTATATTAAAGGTTGCCAATATTCCATGTTTTATACTAATTGCAGTTGAAATTTCTCATAGTATCATACGTAAATAGCCTAGAACGAAGGAAATACGTCACTGTTTTATTTTCTTGAATCCAGTAAAGAATCCAATGTTTACCCACACAATATTCATACATTCATACGACCTACACAGTGAACTCATTCAGTAAAGCGTTTGCACATGTGCGAAATTGTTTGTTGACGAAGAAAGCACATGGAACAAATCGAATCGTGGAATTGAACAAAACATTGACAGATTTTATACGAAAATGACACAAAGAGGAGGATTCAGCAAGCTTTGTGTAAAAATAAAAAAAAGATGTTATACCGATCTACTCCATTTTTCAACACGTAAGCATAATTTAGTATCTTTTTTCGGCCGAACCATATTTTAACAGTAGAATTGCATCGTAGTTTTTTATATATTCTATTTTTCAGGAGAAAACGCCAGATGATATCTCTTTTAAATTAGAGACTAAAATAATGAACTTCATGTCTGTTTTTTTTTCTTAAATATAATCAAATCAACTCAAGTGTTGTCAATAATATGCAATACAATGTGTTTACAATTTTCCCTTTATCAGGCCCCTTTGCAGAGTTTGGGTTTGTTTTTATTGATTTCATCAGGTATTTCTGATTTTAGGTGTCATTCTTCTTACTAAATACCATTATATGATATTAACTGATTACCCCAGGATCCAATGTCATAGATATATTTCTTAAATTATATTAATTATAACGAATTTACATGCAACATGCTTTTTGGTTATTTATAGCAGTTTTCAGTATTCTGCAAACTTCGGAAAAGCAGCTGCCGACTTATAATTAGGTGTGTTAATGGCAATTTTACCAACAGACATTCAAATTCTTTTCACTAATTACGACATTATAACATATTTTTTTAAACCTGGCTTCTTGCTCAGAACATTTTATTAGTAAAAAACATTGAATATTGGCAACTTTTAATATAAACAAAAAAATTCAATTCTGAGAGCCTGTATGTTTTTAAAGATATGTACTAATAAATTTATATATATCTTTATTTAACTTTTATCAAATATATGTTTCTTTATTTTGTGAAAATCAGCGAGTTGCAAAGTTTATAAGAAAGATTAGGATCACACTAACTGGTTTAACCCCAGCACATTTTTGCACCTGTCCCAAGCCATTTGTGACTGTCCAAAGTCATTTGTGGCCATCACCAGACAGTACCTGGATTGTGGCCATCACCAGACAGTACCTGGATTGTGGCCATCACCAGACAGTACCTGGATTGTGGCCATCACCAGACAGTACCTGGATTGTGGCCATCACCAGACAGTACCTGGATTGTGGCCATCACCAGACAGTACCTGGATTGTGGCCATCACCAGACAGTACCTAGATTGTGGCCATCACCAGACAGTACCTGGATTGTGGCCATCACCAGACAGTACCTGGATTGTGGCCATCACCAGACAGTACCTGGATTGTGGCCATCACCAGACAGTACCTGGATTGTGGCCATCACCAGACAGTACCTAGATTGTGGCCATCACCAGACAGTACCTGGATTGTGTCCATCACCAGACAGTACCTGGATTGTGGCCATCACCAGACAGTACCTGAATTGTGGCCATCACCAGACATTACCTGGATTGTGGCCATCACCAGACAGTACCTAGATTGTGGCCATCACCAGACAGTACCTAGATTTCTAATGCCATGTTTTCTATTTTGTGTTCAAATATTTAAAGTGAGAGATTGTTGTTTGTTTTGTTGATATTATTGGAAATAATAAGCAAAATGTCTTGGTGACAAGTCTCGAAAAATATTTCCCAAAGTTGTCATTTTCTATGAATATGTCATTTATCA
Source organism: Bathymodiolus septemdierum (assembly GCA_963383655.1). Taxonomy (NCBI): domain Eukaryota; kingdom Metazoa; phylum Mollusca; class Bivalvia; order Mytilida; family Modiolidae; genus Bathymodiolus; species Bathymodiolus septemdierum. The sequence continues at coordinate 766,701 of OY726522.1, read as the reverse complement.
ATTCTCATAAGAGGAACTCCACACAACTTAATAAACATGATAAAATTAGTTTAACATTCTTGCATCAGGTCATCCATTTTGGTTTTCTCATGTTTCCTCCACCAATAATACTGACTTCCACTGATAAAATTAAATATTGTAATTAATCGTGTCAAATATCATTTTTCAGTTAGTTTATATTTTTTTTCCCGATCTGCCACCTTGGAGAAAAAGTGGTTCAACTCTAGAAATAATCACAGAAAAATAAAATTACAGAATTTCTTACATCAAATCTGGCCTGAATCTGTGAATAAGGGCACAAAATGCTAAACCGTTCTTCCATGAACTTGTCATGTCCCTGACATCCACGTCCCGGTACCCCTCTGTCATCTTCTTACACCACATCTGTAGGCTCTTAACCTTTGTCATCGCCATGGTGACAATCTGCTGCTAGGTCACAGTCCTGTTACCTGCAAGTATGAAATAAGAGAAACAGAATTATTTTAATTGTTAGACTTAATGATGGAACAAACCATTTACTAGATATGCTGTTAGAAAGGTATCTGGAACATGTGTATTTCACTGTCTCAAGTCAGATTTTTATTCACACAAAAATGGGCGATTACTTAGTTCTAATAATAAAACCCTAAATGCTCGCTTACTCGCAAGGGTTATAACGGGATGCCATTACACGTAATGGAGCAGCTGCCAAGATTTTTTGCGCTCGTTTACAGAGCTTCTGACGCCTGCATTTATCAATAATAAGACATAACCTTTCCTTTTGTCCATTATTATAACAAGTTTTTATCACCTACCAGTATTTTAGAATGTAATTCCCACAAAATAAAAATCCATGTTTACTTTCAGTCTCTGAACATTTTGAATTTCGTCATTTCCGGCCTCATTATTTGGATGTCGATACCATATTTGGCGATTTAGGCGTGAATGTTTACATCAGAAATACCATATTTAGAAAAGCTCCGCCTTCCGTAGTTTCCGGTTATGGAAAACGATCGATAAATTTGAACAAGGTGGTTGCTACCTTTGAAAAGCATATATTTCTCAGCCAAACCGATTTAACAAGGACTGGGATCATCAGTAATAGTTATAATGAAATGTTTGAAGCGTAAATAGTGAGTTTTTATGTTTCAACTGCAACTTTTTTTTTGCTCCATTGTGACGAATGGGACCGCGTTGTAGCTCTGCCGAGACACTAGTTTGTCACAGGAGCTACATTATTGCAGCTAGCGATTACCATACAATACTATGAGACAAAAACAATTGTAACATAAATGACTTTTATTCAGCTTAAATGATGTGCTTGTAAGAACACCATGGTCTATTACCTGGAATTCTAATGTAGTTGTTTAATATTCCTGGTTTGTGATTGGACAATGCTGTAATTTTCATGGTATCAATTCCACGGTCGAAATATCATGAGATTATTTTAGCTGATTATCGCTTACCTCATCTTGTCAATAATGTGGCAATACACATCTATACACATGATTACATTGGAATGGAGATAACTGTATTGTATTTGAAAATTTCACGGCATCAATTGTTGATTTAATGGTGTAATTTTCATGGCATCAATTGTTGATTTAATGGTGTAATTTTCACGGTATCAATTCCACGGTTGAAATAGCATGAGATATTTTTAGAATTTTAGCTGATTACTGCTTACATCATCTTGTCAATAATGTGGCAATACACATCTATACACATGATTACATTAGAATGGAGATAACTGTATTGTATTTGAAAATTTAATGGCATCAATTGTCGATTTCATGGTCGCAAATATAATCAATTAAATATTGGTTACTGTAGCGCAGAGCGTTACAAATGTTCACCAAACGAACAATACAAGTACTAGTGGTATGAATGAAGAATAGTGTGAGAACATAGCAAGAAATAATTAGAGCCCAGTTTTTGACTCTATCATGTAGGGCTTCTTTGTTATGTTACCCTACAATGTGCTACAATAAACTAGTAAGCAAAGCAAGAAAAAAATGGCTTCAATTGTCTGCCATCATCTACAACACCAGTAATGGAAATGTTAGAAGACTATATTATTAGTATGAAATCAAATGCAAAAGATGTTTGTCATACACTATTATATTAATAAGCAAACATTAGATAGCTATTTGCATACTAAGTCTGAAAAGATATGGTTGTTATTCACCTTTGTGTTAAATTGAGTGTTTTTGCGGTTTTCATGGCAACGGCAAGCATTTTGAAATTTACAAGCATCAAAACCATTTATACACATGCCATACAACATTTCTATTAAGATTCATCCAATTCCGAGCACTTTAAATTTTTCACGTTTTTTTGTGGCAACGGCGACCATTCTGAAATTTCTAAGCCTCAAAATTATGTGTACACATGTCAGATAAAATTTCTGGAAAATTTCATCCAATTCCGAGCTCCATAGCAAACCAACAATGAATATCAATTTGCAACATCATAATCTACTTGAAAACCAAATTTCGCCAAAATCGGAGGATTCTTGTATTTGGTGGCCATTTTATACCTTGGCTACCATGGCAACGGCTGCCATTTTGAATTGTTTCAACCCCCCAAAAGCTGCCACATACTACGGTGGTTATTCCTACAAAGTGGATCATAATAAGGCTCCCAAACCATGGATATCAATTCCCAACATCAAAATCTACTTGGAAACCAAATTTCGCCCAAATCAGAGGATTTTTGCATTTTGGTGACCATTTTGGATTCAAAATGGCCACAATAGCAAACCAACGATGGATATCAATTCGCAACATCTTAATCTACTTGGAAACCAAATTTCGCCCAAATCGGAGGATTTTTGTATTTTGGCGACCATTTTGGATTCAAAATGGCCGCCATAGCAAACCAACGATGAATATCAATTTGCAACATCATAATCTACTTGGAAACCAAATTTCGCCCAAATCGGAGGATTTTTGTATTTGGCGGCCATTTTGTACCTTGGTTACCATGGCAATGGCCGCCATTTTGAATTTTTTCCAACACCCAAAAGCTGCCACACACTACGGTGGATATTCCTACAAATTTTCATGAAATTTGATGAAAGGAATCCAATTTTTTTTTTAAATCTCTCCCTTTTTTGTTTCCATGGCAACTGCGGCAAAGTTTGTCCAACCGATTCCTATTTTTTTTTGGCTTATCTCGTTCCACTAGATGTGGATGCTGTTCCTATCAAGTTTCATCAACTTCTGTTTGGCGAGTAACCTGCTATGATCATTTTTGTGTTTTTCAATTTTTTAGCATTTTGGCAGTTTCCATGGTAACGGCGGCCATTTTGAAAATTCCGTAAGTAGTCTGCACATCTACTGATAGTGCTTAACATTCCTGTGAAGTTTCATTGATTTCCGTTCTGTAGTCGCCGATAAATGTGTCGGATAAACTTTTGGCGAAGGAAAGAAAGAAAGAAAGAAGAAGAATAATAATAAAAATAATAATAAGAAACGGAGCAAACACAATATGTCTCCCAAACTTCCTTTGAGGGACATAACCAGCCATTAAAAACTTTGTTGAATCTAAAAGCAAATGTGCATGGCTTATATCATGGTACAACACGCAGGTCTGAATGTTGTGCCATAGCTTAAGCTCCGTGCCAAATATCATTGTACGATGTTGCATTTATTTGACGACCTACGATTTGATAACATCATTCCTAAAAATAACGATAGAAGGCAGAGCCATATCTGGGAATCTAGAGAATAAGATTAATACGCTTTACTGGCCAGTTGAAAATTCCATATGCCAGATGACTGCAGCATTGTGTAATCTATTATTGCATAATTTGACCTCGACGCTGTTCGAAATAAAGAAATATTGTAATCGATAACTGAGAAGATGTATGCCAAAAGTACTTGACCAGGCTCACTATATATATGTGTGTGTATTTTGATTTAGCATAATTAAACACAACTTTTCTCCATTGTGCTACGTTAGTCCGTTACACACCGATGCAGACGATAGATAAACGTGCAGTTAAGAAACGATGCAGACGGAAAATTACAGGTCAGTGGGCGGTGCTTAATTTTGTCTAGTGACCATTACTTCTTTAGCCTTAGAAAGTCTGTCAAACATAATTTGTGGAAAAAACTTAGTTACTGTTTCAAGTTATAGATCAGCAACATCGTACAAAAATGTTCTAAGCTCCAGTGACCGACTATGGTTATTTAGACGGTAAGTAAATAGTTGAAGGGTTCACGCTAAAGTGCTTACCCTTCAACAATTTACTGACCGTCTAAATAATCATAGTCGGTCACTTAAGAGTGCTTAGAACTGATATTCATTTTACTTCTGCTACAAAACATACATATCATGGGTCTTACTCAACATACATACCATGGGTCTTACTCAACATACATACCATGGGTCTTACTAAACATACATACCATGGGTCTTACTAAACATACATATCATGGGTCTTACTAAACATACATATCATGGGTCTTACTCAACATACATATCATGGGTCTTACTAAACATACATACCATGGGTCTTACTAAACATACATACCATGGGTCTTACTAAACATACATATCATGGGTCTTACTCAACATACATACCATGGGTCTTACTAAACATACATACCATGGGTCTTACTAAACATACATACCATGGGTCTTACTCAACATACATACCATGGGTCTTACTAAACATACATACCATGGGTCTTACTAAACATACATACCATGGGTCTTATTCAACATACATACCATGGGTCTTATTCAACATACATACCATGGGTCTTACTAAACATACATACCATGGGTCTTACTAAACATACATACCATGGGTCTTACTAAACATACATACCATGGGTCTTACTAAACATACATACCATGGGTCTTACTAAACATACATACCATGGGTCTTACTAAACATACATACCATGGGTCTTACTAAACATACATACCATGGGTCTTACTAAACATACATACCATGGGTCTTACTCAACATACATACCATGGGTCTTACTAAACATACATACCATGGGTCTTACTCAACATACATACCATGGGTCTTACTAAACATACATACCATGGGTCTTACTAAACATACATACCATGGGTCTTACTAAACATACATACCATGGGTCTTACTAAACATACATACCATGGGTCTTACTAAACATACATACCATGGGTCTTACTAAACATACATATCATGGGTCTTACTAAACATACATATCATGGGTCTTACTCAACATACATATCATGGGTCTTACTCAACATACATATCATGGGTCTTACTCAACATACATACCATGGGTCTTACTCAACATACATACCATGGGTCTTACTCAACATACATATCATGGGTCTTACTCAACATACATATCATGGGTCTTACTCAACATACATACCATGGGTCTTACTCAACATACATACCATGGGTCTTACTCAACATACATACCATGGGTCTTACTCAACATACATACCATGGGTCTTACTCAACATACATACCATGGGTCTTACTCAACATACATACCATGGGTCTTACTCAACATACATACCATGGGTCATACTAAACATACATACCATGGGTCTTACTAAACATACATACCATGGGTCTTACTAAACATACATACCATGGGTCTTACTAAACATACATACCATGGGTCTTACTAAACATACATACCATGGGTCTTACTCAACATACATAGCATGGGTCTTACTCAATATACATACCATGGGTCTTACTCAACATACATACCATGGGTCTTACTAAACATACATACCATGGGTCTTACTAAACATACATACCATGGGTCTTACTAAACATACATACCATGGGTCTTACTAAACATACATACCATGGGTCTTACTAAACATACATACCATGGGTCTTACTAAACATACATACCATGGGTCTTACTAAACATACATACCATGGGTCTTACTGAACATACATACCATGGGTCTTACTGAACATACATACCATGGGTCTTACTGAACATACATACCATGGGTCTTACTCAACATACATACCATGGGTCTTACTCAACATACATACCATGGGTCTTACTCAACATACATACCATGGGTCTTACTCAACATACATACCATGGGTCTTACTAAACATGCATACCATGGGTCTTACTCAACATGCATACCATGGGTCTTACTCAACATACATACCATGGGTCTTACCAAACATACATACCATGGGTCTTACTAAACATACATACCATGGGTCTTACTAAACATACATACCATGGGTCTTACTAAACATACATACCATGGGTCTTACTAAACATACATACCATGGGTCTTACTCAACATACATACCATGGGTCTTACTCAACATACATACCATGGGTCTTACTCAACATACATACCATGGGTCTTACTAAACATACATACCATGGGTCTTACTAAACATCCATACCATGGGTCTTACTAAACATACATACCATGGGTCTTACTCAACATACATACCATGGGTCTTACTAAACATACATACCATGGGTCTTACTAAACATACATACCATGGGTCTTACTAAACATACATACCATGGGTCTTACTAAAAATACATACCATAGGTCTTATTCAACATACATACCATGGGTCTTACTCAACATACATACCATGGGTCTTACTAAACATACATACCATAGGTCTTACTCAACATACATACCATGGGTCTTACTCAACATACATACCATGGGTCTTACTCAACATACATACCATAGGTCTTACTAAACATACATACCATAGGTCTTATTCAACATACATAACATGGGTCTTACTAAACATACATACCATGGGTCTTACTAAACATACATACCATGGGTCTTACTAAACATACATATCATGGGTCTTACTAAACATACATATCATGGGTCTTACTCAACATACATATCATGGGTCTTACTCAACATACATATCATGGGTCTTACTCAACATACATACCATGGGTCTTACTCAACATACATACCATGGGTCTTACTCAACATACATATCATGGGTCTTACTCAACATACATATCATGGGTCTTACTAAACATACATACCATGGGTCTTACTCAACATACATATCATGGGTCTTCCTCAACATACATACCATGGGTCTTACTCAACATACATACCATGGGTCTTACTCAACATACATACCATGGGTCTTACTCAACATACATACCATGGGTCTTACTCAACATACATACCATGGGTCTTACTAAACATACATACCATGGGTCTTACTCAACATACATACCATGGGTCTTACTCAACATACATACCATGGGTCATACTAAACATACATACCATGGGTCTTACTAAACATACATACCATGGGTCTTACTAAACATACATACCATGGGTCTTACTAAACATACATACCATGGGTTTTACTAAACATACATACCATGGGTCTTACTCAACATACATACCATGGGTCTTACTCAATATACATACCATGGGTCTTACTAAACATACATACCATGGGTCTTACTAAACATACATACCATGGGTCTTACTAAACATACATACCATGGGTCTTACTAAACATACATACCATGGGTCTTACTAAACATACATACCATGGGTCTTACTAAACATACATACCATGGGTCTTACTAAACATACATACCATGGGTCTTACTAAACATACATACCATGGGTCTTACTGAACATACATACCATGGGTCTTACTGAACATACATACCATGGGTCTTACTGAACATACATACCATGGGTCTTACTCAACATACATACCATGGGTCTTACTCAACATACATACCATGGGTCTTACTCAACATACATACCATGGGTCTTACTAAACATACATACCATGGGTCTTACTCAACATACATACCATGGGTCTTACTCAACATACATACCATGGGTCTTACCAAACATACATACCATGGGTCTTACTAAACATACATACCATGGGTCTTACTAAACATACATACCATGGGTCTTACTAAACATACATACCATGGGTCTTACTAAACATACATACCATGGGTCTTACTAAACATACATACCATGGGTCTTACTCAACATACATACCATGGGTCTTACTCAACATACATACCATGGGTCTTACTCAACATACATACCATGGGTCTTACTAAACATACATACCATGGGTCTTACTAAACATACATACCATGGGTCTTACTCAACATACATACCATGGGTCTTACTAAACGTACATACCATAGGTCTTACTAAACATACATACCATGGGTCTTACTAAACATACATACCATGGGTCTTACTAAACATACATACCATAGGTCTTATTCAACATACATACCATGGGTCTTACTCAACATACATACCATGGGTCTTACTAAACATACATACCATAGGTCTTACTCAACATACATACCATGGGTCTTACTCAACATACATACCATGGGTCTTACTCAACATACATACCATAGGTCTTACTAAACATACATACCATAGGTCTTATTCAACATACATACCATGGGTCTTACTCAACATACATACCATGGGTCTTACTCAACATACATACCATGGGTCTTACTAAACATACATATCATGGGTCTTACTAAACATACATATCATGGGTCTTACTAAACATACATATCATGGGTCTTACTCAACATACATACCATGGGTCTTACTAAACATACATACCATGGGTCTTACTCAACATACATACCATGGGTCTTACTAAACATACATACCATGGGTCTTACTCAACATACATACCATGGGTCTTACTCAACATACATACCATGGGTCTTACTCAACATACATACCATGGGTCTTACTAAACATACATACCATGGGTCTTACTCAACATACATATCATGGGTCTTACTAAACATACATACCATAGGTCTTATTCAACATACATACCATGGGTCTTATTCAACATACATACCATGGGTCTTACTAAACATACATACCATTGGTCTTACTCAACATATCTACCATGGGTCTTCCTCAACATACATACCATGGGTCTTACTAAACATACATACCATGGGTCTTACTAAACATACATACCATAGGTCTTACTCAACATACATACCATGGGTCTTACTAAACATACATACCATAGGTCTTACTCAACATACATACCATGGGTCTTACTAAACATACATAGCATGGGTCTTACTCAACATACATACCATGGGTCTTACTCAACATACATACCATGGGTCTTACTCAACATACATACCATGGGTCTTACTCAACATACATACCATGGGTCTTACTCAACATACATACCATGGGTCTTACTAAACATACATACCATGGGTCTTACTCAACATACATATCATGGGTCTTACTAAACATACATACCATAGGTCTTATTCAACATACATACCATGGGTCTTATTCAACATACATACCATGGGTCTTACTAAACATACATACCATGGGTCTTACTCAACATATCTACCATGGGTCTTCCTCAACATACATACCATGGGTCTTACTAAACATACATACCATGGGTCTTATTCAACATACATACCATGGGTCTTCCTCAACATACATACCATGGGTCTTACTAAACATACATATCATGGGTCTTACTAAACATACATACCATGGGTCTTACTCAACATACATAGCATGGGTCTTACTCAACATACATACCATGGGTCTTACTCAACATACATACCATGGGTCTTACTCAACATACATACCATGGGTCTTATTAAACATACATACCATGGGTCTTACTCAACATACATATCATGGGTCTTACTGAACATACATACCATGGGTCTTACTAAACATACATACCATGGGTCTTACTGAACATACATACCATGGGTCTTACTAAACATACATACCATGGGTCTTACTCAACATACATACCATGGGTCTTACTCAAAATACATACCATGGGTCTTACTCAACATACATACCATGGGTCTTACTAAACATACATACCATGGGTCTTACTAAACATACATACCATGGGTCTTACTGAACATACATACCATGGGTCTTACTCAACATACATACCATGGGTCTTACTAAACATACATACCATGGGTCTTACTAAACATACATACCATGGGTCTTACTAAACATACATACCATGGGTCTTACTAAACATACATACCATGGGTCTTACTAAACATACATACCATGGGTCTTACTCAACATACATACCATGGGTCTTACTAAACATACATACCATGGGTCTTACTAAACATACATACCATGGGTCTTACTAAACATACATACCATGGGTCTTACTAAACATACATACCATGGGTCTTACTCAACATACATACCATGGGTCTTACTAAACATACATACCATGGGTCTTACTAAACATACATAACATGGGTCTTACTAAACATACATACCATGGGTCTTACTAAACATACATACCATGGGTCTTACTCAACATACATACCATGGGTCTTACTCAACATACATACCATGGGTCTTACTAAAAATACATACCATAGGTCTTATTCAACATACATACCATGGGTCTTACTAAACATACATACCATGGGTCTTACTAAACATACATACCATGGGTCTTACTCAACATACATACCATGGGTCTTACTAAACATACATACCATGGGTCTTACTAAACATACATACCATGGGTCTTACTAAACATACATACCATGGGTCTTACTAAACATACATACCATGGGTCTTACTCAACATACATACCATGGGTCTTACTCAACATACATACCATGGGTCTTACTAAACATACATACCATAGGTCTTATTCAACATACATACCATGGGTCTTACTAAACATACATACCATGGGTCTTACTAAACATACATACCATGGGTCTTACTCAACATACATACCATGGGTCTTACTAAACATACATACCATGGGTCTTACTAAACATACATACCATGGGTCTTACTAAACATACATACCATGGGTCTTACTCAACATACATATCATGGGTCTTACTCAACATACATAGCATGGGTCTTACTAAACATACATACCATGGGTCTTACTCAACATACATACCATGGGTCTTACTAAACATACATACCATGGGTCTTACTAAACATACATACCATGGGTCTTACTCAACATACATACCATGGGTCTTACTAAACATACATACCATGGGTCTTACTAAACATACATACCATGGGTCTTACTAAACATACATACCATGGGTCTTACTAAACATACATACCATGGGTCTTACTAAACATACATACCATGGGTCTTACTAAACATACATACCATGGGTCTTACTAAACATACATACCATGGGTCTTACTAAACATACATACAATGGGTCTTACTAAACATACATACCATGGGTCTTATTCAACATACATACCATGGGTCTTACTAAACATACATATCATGGGTCTTACTCAACATACATAGCATGGGTCTTACTCAACATACATACCATGGGTCTTACTCAACATACATACCATGGGTCTTACTCAACATACATACCATGGGTCTTACTCAACATACATATCATGGGTCTTACTCAACATACATAGCATGGGTCTTACTCAACATACATACCATGGGTCTTACTCAACATACATACCATGGGTCTTACTCAACATACATACCATGGGTCTTACTAAACATACATACCATGGGTCTTACTCAACATACATACCATGGGTCTTACTCAACATACATAGCATGGGTCTTATTTATGAACTTATTTAAACAAACTCATCCTTTTGATGTTTGTGCTTAAATAAGTTAATCCATAAGAACCTGTGTTATATATAATACTTTTTTAAATAATTTGAACCAAATTAAGTTACCTGTTGAATTCAACATACAATAATGTCCTAGAGTATGATAGTTTTACACTGCATCATTAATTCTAACACACTTTATGTTCCTAAATGCAGAAGTCATATGTATATATCATCTCTTAATAAATAATTAATATATCCTTTTTGGAGTAAATTCATGTACTGCACATTCCTCCTTCATGATTCATTGATCTATTATTATTTAAAGGAAATGCTCTCTTGTACCTACTAAGTAAATATTTCCTGAATATTTTGTTTACACACAAGACTTTATATAAACAAACACATGATACAGTTATCTTTTTTATCTACAAACCTATTACAGGACATTTAATATTTAGTATCCATATACAGTGACGTAAAACTATAAATATTTACATAATTTTAGCAAAGTTTAAAACATTTCATAAAGTTTTAAATACAGTTAAATCTACATTAATTATATAAAGGACACCTCTATATATAACAAATCACTGTCTATATTTGAATTAAATGGCAGCCTCATTTTATCCCATTAATGAACAGTACATATAATTTTAACTGTATATAAAGGACAACTGCTTATAAAGGCCACATGTTCCCCCGAGTGTCCTTTGTATACCGGTACATGTTTGACTGTTATTCACAGTTAAGAAAGTGTATTTAAAGACATGCTAAATATTCAGTCAATGTTCCTTATTCTGTGTATAATTTTGTATATAACCTCTAAAAGGTATTGAGGTAGATTTAAAGTTGTATATAACCTCTAAAAGGTGTTGAGGTAGATTTAAAGTTGTATATAACCTCTAAAAGGTGTTGAGGTAGATTTAAAGTTGTATATAACCTCTAAAAGGTGTTGAGGTAGATTTAAAGTTGTATATAACCTCTAAAAGGTGTTGAGGTAGATTTAAAGTTGTATATAACCTCTAAAAGGTGTTGAGGTAGATTTAAAGTTGTATATAACCTCTAAAAGGTGTTGAGGTAGATTTAAAGTTGTATATAACCTCTAAAAGGTGTTGAGGTAGATTTAAAGTTGTATATAACCTCTAAAAGGTGTTGAGGTAGATTTAAAGTTGTATATAACCTCTAAAAGGTGTTGAGGTAGATTTAAAGTTGTATATAACCTCTAAAAGGTGTTGAGGTAGATTTAAAGTTGTATATAACCTCTAAAAGGTGTTGAGGTAGATTTAAAGTTGTATATAACCTCTAAAAGGTGTTGAGGTAGATTTAAAGTTGTATATAACCTCTAAAAGGTGTTGAGGTAGATTTAAAGTTGTATATAACCTCTAAAAGGTGTTGAGGTAGATTTAAAGTTGTATATAACCTCTAAAAGGTGTTGAGGTAGATTTAAAGTTGTATATAACCTCTAAAAGGTGTTGAGGTAGATTTAAAGTTGTATATAACCTCTAAAAGGTGTTGAGGTAGATTTAAAGTTGCTGTCAGGGATTGATATTAATTATGAACAGGAAGTTTAAACAGTGTTGGTCAACCCACAGATATCAACAAGTTAAAACAACCATCAAGCTAACAACCAAAAAGCTCTTATCTCAAACAACCAACAAGCTCTTATCTCAAACAACCAACAAGCTCTTATCTCAAACAACCAACAAGTTCTTATCTCAAACAACCAACAAGCTCTTATCTCAAACAACCAACAAGCTCTTATCTCAAACAACCAACAAGCTCTTATCTCAAACAACCAACAAGCTCTTATCTCAAACAACCATCAAACTCTTATCTCAAACAACCAACAAACTCTTATCTCAAACAACCAACAAGCTCTTATCTCAAACAACCAACAAGCTCTTATCTCAAACAACCAACAAGCTCTTATCTCAAACAACCAAAAAGCTCTTATCTCAAACAACCAACAAGCTCTTATCTCAAACAACCAACAAGCTCTTATCTCAAAAACCAACAAGTTCTTATCTCAAACAACCAACAAGCTCTTATCTCAAACAACCAACAAGCTCTTATCTCAAACAACCAACAAGCTCTTATCTCAAACAACCAACAAGCTCTTATCTCAAACAACCAACAAGCTCTTATCTCAAACAACCAACAAACTATTATCTCAAACAACCAACAAACTCTTATCTCAAACAACCAACAAGCTCTTATCTCAAACAACCAACAAATTCTTATCTCAAACAACCAACAAGTTCTTATCTCAAACAACCAACAAGCTCTTATCTCAAACAACCATCAAACTCTTATCTCAAACAACCAACAAACTCTTATCTCAAAAACCAACAAGTTCTTATCTCAAACAACCAACAAGCTCTTATCTCAAACAACCAACAAGCTCTTATCTCAAACAACCAACAAACTCTTATCTCAAACAACCAACAAGCTCTTATCTCAAACAACCAACAAGCTCTTATCTCAAACAACCAACAAGCTCTTATCTCAAACAACCAACAAACTCTTATCTCAAACAACCAACAAACTCTTATCTCAAACAACCAACAAGCTCTTATTTCAAACAACCAACAAACTCTTATCTCAAACAACCAACAAGCTCTTTTCTCAAACAACCAACAAGCTCTTATCTCAAACAACCAACAAGTTCTTATCTCAAACAACCAACAAACTCTTATCTCAAACAACCAACAAACTCTTATCTCAAACAACCAACAAGCTCTTATCTCAAACAACCAACAAGCTCTTATCTCAAACAACCAACAAGCTCTTATCTCAAACAACCAACAAGCTCTTATCTCAAACAACCAACAAGCTCTTATCTCAAACAACCAACAAGCTCTTATCTCAAACAATTTGAACATAAAAACGATCACGACACATTAGTCTTATTTGGTCTAAACTGGATTAGGACAAGTCAAAAATAAAAATAAAGCCATGATTTTTATTGATGCACAAATCAAAATTCATTCAAATATGTCCACAAAAACGTGTATTGCAGAGCCTATTTTGAGGGACAAGATGTCAGTTTTTTCGGAGGCAAGCTTTTTCTTCTGTATTTCCCAAATAAATTTGATTATTATAATAATCAAAATAGAAAGGGATCAGCTTATATATATGTAGAGAATGAGGTGTCTATCATGATATTTTTCTGGAGTACTAAAGTAATTGACATTTTGTTAAACTTTCTAAAAATTAGGATTGATGAACACCTCCCGTCCACACAACTCACTTAATCTACACTCACTTGTACAATATGAATCTGAAAATAAAGGGTACTGATATCACACAATTTTACGGTCAATATTGAATACAATGTATGCCAAACAGTCTGAATACCACTAATTCTAACTTGCAATAGAAATTTAAAATTTTATCAACAGTTTTGCAGTCCATTTGTATAGCGGAAAATACTGGGTCCACTTGTAATAGTGATTACAAAGGTCAAAGTCACAAGGTCAATACAACCTCAGAAATATGACAATTACATATACATATTGATCTATTGTAATGTACAATAATAATCTATTTCAACACCAGATGTTTTTTCAGCTACATAGGGAAATGGTACACAAATGGATTTCAGTTGTTGCAGTTTAAATCCTTCCATAAAATTTATTTACAAAACAAATATATACATTGTATAGCAATCATTAAATCATTTTAAAATTGCAATTTTTTTTAAATATTCTGAATTTTAAATAACTTCCTCAATATTGTTGAATTTTGATCATATTTGGAAGAGTTCAAAACACAAATCTAGAATTTAATCGAAGGGTGGAAATTTCTTTAATTTAGTTACTCTCTTCTCATGGTAACCATAGAAAAAGTGAAGTTTGTTTTAATTTAGTTACTCTCTTCTCATGGTAACCATAGAAAAGGTGAAGTTTGTTTTAATTTAGTTACTCTCTTCTCATGGTAACCATAGAAAAAGTGAAGTTTGTTTTAATTTAGTTACTCTCTTCTCATGGTAACCATAGAAAAAGTGAAGTTTGTTTTAATTTAGTTACTCCCTTATCATATCATAACCATTTAAAAAGTAACAATTTAAGAGAGTGAGTGATTGCTGTTTAACACCAACTTGGTATAGACACCAGGGCAAAAAAGTCATCCACTTCACCTGGTTTGGTGAGCCCTGCCCAAGTGAACAATTTTTCATCTTTATCATGGTGAGAAAAAGGTAAATTTCAATGTGATGATAATGATGTCCTCTTTGTATTAGACTAACACGCTAAGTTAGGATATTTATAGAACTACATGTATCTCACTGAAACTACAGCACAATTTGACACCAAAGCTCTATAAGTACTGAAAAAAAGTACTTTTTAGCTGAAAAATGATTGAATTATAGGTAGGTAATAAAGGGCATTTTCAGCAACATTTTAATTATATTACATCTGTGCCCATATCCGTGTTTGTAACTGACAAACATCTTTGTAAAACTCAAACTCACATGAAACCATACTGATAATTACTCAGATGTTTGTAACTGACAAACATCTTTGTAAAACTCACACTCACATGAAACCATACTGATAATTACTCAGATGTTTGTAACTGACATATATCATTGTAAAACTCAAACTCACATGAAACCATACTGATAATTACTCAGATGTTTGTAACTGACAAATATCATTGTAAAACTCAAACTCACATGAAACCATACTGATAATTACTCAGATGTTTGTAACTGACAAATATCTTTGTAAAACTCAAACTCACATGAAACCATACTGATAATTACTCAGATGTTTGTAACTGACAAACATCTTTGTAAAACTCAAACTCACATGAAACCATACTGATAATTACTCAGATGCTTGTAACTGACAAATATCATTGTAAAACTCAAACTCACATGAAACCATACTGATAATTACTCAGATGTTTGTAACTGACAAATATCATTGTAAAACTCAAACTCACATGAAACCATACTGATTACTCAGATGTTTGCAACTGACAAATATTATTGTAAAACTCAAACTCACATGAAACCATACTGATAATTACTCAGATGTTTGTAACTGACAAACATCTTTGTAAAACTCAAACTCACATGAAACCATACTGATAATTACTCAGATGTTTGTAACTGACAAATATCATTGTAAAACTCAAACTCACATGAAACCATACTGATAATTACTCAGATGTTTGTAACTGACAAACATCTTTGTAAAACTCAAACTCACATGAAACCATACTGATAATTACTCAGATGTTTGTAACTGACAAATATCATTGTAAAACTCAAACTCACATGAAACCATACTGATAATTACTCAGATGTTTGTAACTGACAAATATCATTGTAAAACTCAAACTCACATGAAACCATACTGATAATTACTCAGATGTTTGTAACTGACAAATATCATTGTAAAACTCAAACTCACATGAAACCATACTGATAATTACTCAGATGTTTGTAACTGACAAACATCTTTGTAAAACTCAAACTCACATGAAACCATACTGATAATTACTCAGATGTTTGAACTGACAAAAATAACACATAACTCAAACTCACATGAAACATTACTGATAAATTACTCAGCTAAATAACAAGTAGATGTAAAACTAACTATCACAGGATTATAATGTAGCCACAAATATCACTAAGTGTACTGTTAATTTAATGGGATTGTCAGATTATGACCACAATGACAATGGAGATTGACCTCTCTCGACCTTTACTTTTGAAGAGACAACATAAATCACAATATGTAATAACAGTAGTCCTCTCATAAGACCTCTCCCACCTCAAGTCCTCTCATAAGACCTCTCCCACCTCAAGTCCTCTCATAAGACCTCTCCCACCTCAAGTCTTAGTTTTAATATGTAATAACAGTAGTCCTCTCATAAGACCCCTCCCACCTCAAGTCCTCTCATAAGACCTCTCCCACCTCAAGACTTAGTTTTAATATGTAATAACAGTAGTCCTCTCATAAGACCTCTCCCACCTCAAGACTTAGTTTTAATATGTAATAACAGTAGTCCTCTCATAAGACCTCTCCCACCTCAAGACTTAGTTTTAATATGTAATAACAGTAGTCCTCTCATAAGACCTCTCCCACCTCAAGACTTAGTTTTAATATGTAATAACAGTAGTCCTCTCATAAGACCTCTCCCACCCCAAGACTTAGTTTTAATATGTAATAACAGTAGTCCTCTCATAAGACCTCTCCCACCTCAAGACTTAGTTTTAATATGTAATAACAGTAGTCCTCTCATAAGACCTCTCCCACCTCAAGACTTAGTTTTAATATGTAATAACAGTAGTCCTCTCATAAGACCTCTCCCACCTCAAGACTTAGTTTTAATATGTAATAACAGTAGTCCTCTCATAAGACCTCTCCCACCTCAAGACTTAGTTTTAATATGTAATAACAGTAGTCCTCTCATAAGACCTCTCCCACCTCAAGACTTAGTTTTAATATGTAATAACAGTAGTCCTCTCATAAGACCTCTCCCACCTCAAGTCCTCTCATAAGACCTCTCCCACCTCAAGACTTAGTTTTAATATGTAATAACAGTAGTCCTCTCATAAGACCTCTCCCACCTCAAGACTTAGTTTTAATATGTAATAACAGTAGTCCTCTCATAAGACCTCTCCCACCTCAAGACTTAGTTTTAATATGTAATAACAGTAGTCCTCTCATAAGACCTCTCCCACCCCAAGACTTAGTTTTAATATGTAATAACAGTAGTCCTCTCATAAGACCTCTCCCACCTCAAGACTTAGTTTTAATATGTAATAACAGTAGTCCTCTCATAAGACCTCTCCCACCTCAAGACTTAGTTTTAATATGTAATAACAGTAGTCCTCTCATAAGACCTCTCCCACCTCAAGACTTAGTTTTAATATGTAATAACAGTAGTCCTCTCATAAGACCTCTCCCACCTCAAGACTTAGTTTTAATATGTAATAACAGTAGTCCTCTCATAAGACCTCTCCCACCTCAAGACTTAGTTTTAATATGTAATAACAGTAGTCCTCTCATAAGACCTCTCCCACCTCAAGACTTAGTTTTAATATGTAATAACAGTAGTCCTCTCATAAGACCTCTCCCACCTCAAGACTTAGTTTTAATATGTAATAACAGTAGTCCTCTCATAAGACCTCTCCCACCTCAAGTCCTCTCATAAGACCTCTCCCACCTCAAGACTTAGTTTTAATATGTAATAACAGTAGTCCTCTCATAAGACCTCTCCCACCTCAAGACTTAGTTTTAATATGTAATAACAGTAGTCCTCTCATAAGACCTCTCCCACCTCAAGACTTAGTTTTAATATGTAATAACAGTAGTCCTCTCATAAGACCTCTCCCACCTCAAGACTTAGTTTTAATATGTAATAACAGTAGTCCTCTCATAAGACCTCTCCCACCTCAAGACTTAGTTTTAATATGTAATAACAGTAGTCCTCTCATAAGACCTCTCCCACCTCAAGACTTAGTTTTAATATGTAATAACAGTAGTCCTCTCATAAGACCTCTCCCACCTCAAGACTTAGTTTTAATATGTAATAACAGTAGTCCTCTCATAAGACCTCTCCCACCTCAAGACTTAGTTTTAATATGTAATAACAGTAGTCCTCTCATAAGACCTCTCCCACCTCAAGACTTAGTTTTAATATGTAATAACAGTAGTCCTCTCATAAGACCTCTCCCACCTCAAGACTTAGTTTTAATATGTAATAACAGTAGTCCTCTCATAAGACCTCTCCCACCTCAAGACTTAGTTTTAATATGTAATAACAGTAGTCCTCTCATAAGACCTCTCCCACCTCAAGACTTAGTTTTAATATGTAATAACAGTAGTCCTCTCATAAGACCTCTCCCACCTCAAGACTTAGTTTTAATATGTAATAACAGTAGTCCTCTCATAAGACCTCTCCCACCTCAAGACTTAGTTTTAATATGTAATAACAGTAGTCCTCTCATAAGACCTCTCCCACCTCAAGACTTAGTTTTAATATGTAATAACAGTAGTCCTCTCATAAGACCTCTCCCACCCCAAGACTTAGTTTTAATATGTAATAACAGTAGTCCTCTCATAAGACCTCTCCCACCTCAAGACTTAGTTTTAATATGTAATAACAGTAGTCCTCTCATAAGACCTCTCCCACCTCAAGACTTAGTTTTAATATGTAATAACAGTAGTCCTCTCATAAGACCTCTCCCACCTCAAGACTTAGTTTTAATATGTAATAACAGTAGTCCTCTCATAAGACCTCTCCCACCTCAAGACTTAGTTTTAATATGTAATAACAGTAGTCCTCTCATAAGACCTCTCCCACCTCAAGACTTAGTTTTAATATGTAATAACAGTAGTCCTCTCATAAGACCTCTCCCACCTCAAGTCCTCTCATAAGACCTCTCCCACCTCAAGACTTAGTTTTAATATGTAATAACAGTAGTCCTCTCATAAGACCTCTCCCACCTCAAGACTTAGTTTTAATATGTAATAACAGTAGTCCTCTCATAAGACCTCTCCCACCTCAAGACTTAGTTTTAATATGTAATAACAGTAGTCCTCTCATAAGACCTCTCCCACCCCAAGACTTAGTTTTAATATGTAATAACAGTAGTCCTCTCATAAGACCTCTCCCACCTCAAGACTTAGTTTTAATATGTAATAACAGTAGTCCTCTCATAAGACCTCTCCCACCTCAAGACTTAGTTTTAATATGTAATAACAGTAGTCCTCTCATAAGACCTCTCCCACCTCAAGACTTAGTTTTAATATGTAATAACAGTAGTCCTCTCATAAGACCTCTCCCACCTCAAGACTTAGTTTTAATATGTAATAACAGTAGTCCTCTCATAAGACCTCTCCCACCTCAAGACTTAGTTTTAATATGTAATAACAGTAGTCCTCTCATAAGACCTCTCCCACCTCAAGACTTAGTTTTAATATGTAATAACAGTAGTCCTCTCATAAGACCTCTCCCACCTCAAGACTTAGTTTTAATATGTAATAACAGTAGTCCTCTCATAAGACCTCTCCCACCTCAAGACTTAGTTTTAATATGTAATAACAGTAGTCCTCTCATAAGACCTCTCCCACCTCAAGACTTAGTTTTAATATGTAATAACAGTAGTCCTCTCATAAGACCTCTCCCACCTCAAGACTTAGTTTTAATATGTAATAACAGTAGTCCTCTCATAAGACCTCTCCCACCTCAAGACTTAGTTTTAATATGTAATAACAGTAGTCCTCTCATAAGACCTCTCCCACCTCAAGACTTAGTTTTAATATGTAATAACAGTAGTCCTCTCATAAGACCTCTCCCACCTCAAGACTTAGTTTTAATATGTAATAACAGTAGTCCTCTCATAAGACCTCTCCCACCTCAAGACTTAGTTTTAATATGTAATAACAGTAGTCCTCTCATAAGACCTCTCCCACCTCAAGACTTAGTTTTAATATGTAATAACAGTAGTCCTCTCATAAGACCTCTCCCACCTCAAGACTTAGTTTTAATATGTAATAACAGTAGTCCTCTCATAAGACCTCTCCCACCTCAAGACTTAGTTTTAATATGTAATAACAGTAGTCCTCTCATAAGACCTCTCCCACCTCAAGACTTAGTTTTAATATGTAATAACAGTAGTCCTCTCATAAGACCTCTCCCACCTCAAGACTTAGTTTTAATATGTAATAACAGTAGTCCTCTCATAAGACCTCTCCCACCTCAAGACTTAGTTTTAATATGTAATAACAGTAGTCCTCTCATAAGACCTCTCCCACCCCAAGACTTAGTTTTAATATGTAATAACAGTAGTCCTCTCATAAGACCTCTCCCACCTCAAGACTTAGTTTTAATATGTAATAACAGTAGTCCTCTCATAAGACCTCTCCCACCTCAAGACTTAGTTTTAATATGTAATAACAGTAGTCCTCTCATAAGACCTCTCCCACCTCAAGACTTAGTTTTAATATGTAATAACAGTAGTCCTCTCATAAGACCTCTCCCACCTCAAGACTTAGTTTTAATATGTAATAACAGTAGTCCTCTCATAAGACCTCTCCCACCTCAAGACTTAGTTTTAATATGTAATAACAGTAGTCCTCTCATAAGACCTCTCCCACCCCAAGACTTAGTTTTAATATGTAATAACAGTAGTCCTCTCATAAGACCTCTCCCACCTCAAGACTTAGTTTTAATATGTAATAACAGTAGTCCTCTCATAAGACCTCTCCCACCTCAAGACTTAGTTTTAATATGTAATAACAGTAGTCCTCTCATAAGACCTCTCCCACCTCAAGACTTAGTTTTAATATGTAATAACAGTAGTCCTCTCATAAGACCTCTCCCACCTCAAGACTTAGTTTTAATATGTAATAACAGTAGTCCTCTCATAAGACCTCTCCCACCTCAAGACTTAGTTTTAATATGTAATAACAGTAGTCCTCTCATAAGACCTCTCCCACCTCAAGACTTAGTTTTAATATGTAATAACAGTAGTCCTCTCATAAGACCTCTCCCACCTCAAGACTTAGTTTTAATATGTAATAACAGTAGTCCTCTCATAAGACCTCTCCCACCTCAAGACTTAGTTTTAATATGTAATAACAGTAGTCCTCTCATAAGACCTCTCCCACCTCAAGACTTAGTTTTAATATGTAATAACAGTAGTCCTCTCATAAGACCTCTCCCACCTCAAGACTTAGTTTTAATATGTAATAACAGTAGTCCTCTCATAAGACCTCTCCCACCTCAAGACTTAGTTTTAATATGTAATAACAGTAGTCCTCTCATAAGACCTCTCCCACCTCAAGACTTAGTTTTAATGATATTTTATTTACCTTTGAAGTGTAAAGGTAGTGAAGAAAAAAAATTCAATGTGTATGTCTTAGTATAAAAGTGAACATATGACATAATTTCATTTCTATGACGTTTATGTGGTAAAGATGTCAAATACATTTCACATAATTTGATAATTTACGTCTATTTTACTCAATCAATTTTTTTTTGCAGAATGGAGATAACTGTATTGCATATTAAGATTTGCTAAAGTCAATCATTGTTTTACTGTTGTCAATATAAACATTAGAAAAACAGGATGGACAATCCAGACAGGCAATATTGGACACAAGACACAGAATGCAGACAAACAAAAAACGCAACACAGAAAACTGAAATGAGCAACATGCCCAACACAACCCCACCAAAATACCAGGCGTGAACCACCAAAATACCAGGGGTGAACCACCAAAATACCAGGGATGAACCACCAAAATACCAGGGATGAACCACCAAAATACCAGGGGTGAACCACCAAAATACCAGGGGTGAACCACCAAAATACCAGGGATGAACCACCAAAATACCAGGGATGAACCACCAAAATACCAGGGGTGAACCACCAAAATACCAGGGATGAACCACCAAAATACCAGGGATGAACCACCAAAATACCAGGGATGAACCACCAAAATACCAGGGATGAACCACCAAAATACCAGGGATGAACCACCAAAATACCAGGGATGAACCACCAAAATACCAGGGATGAACCACCAAAATACCAGGGGTGAACCACCAAAATACCAGGGATGAACCACCAAAATACCAGGGATGAACCACCAAAATACCAGAGATGAACCACCAAAATACCAGGGATGAACCACCAAAATACCAGGGATGAACCACCAAAATACCAGGGATGAACCACCAAAATACCAGGGATGAACCACCAAAATACCAGGGATGAATCACCAAAATACCAAGGGTGAACCACCAAAATACCAGGGATGAACCACCAAAATACCAGGGATGAACCACCAAAATACCAGGGGTGAACCACCAAAATACCAGGGATGAACTACCAAAATACCAGGGATGAACCACCAAAATACCAGGGATGAACCACCAAAATACCAGGGATGAACCACCAAAATACCAGGGATGAACCACCAAAATACCAGAGATGAACCACCAAAATACCAGGGATGAACCACCAAAATACCAGGGATGAACCACCAAAATACCAGGGATGAACCACCAAAATACCAGGGATGAACCACCAAAATACCAAGGGTGAACCACCAAAATACCAGGGATGAACCACCAAAATACCAGGGATGAACCACCAAAATACCAAGGGTGAACCACCAAAATACCACGGATGAACCACCAAAATACCAGGGGTGAACCACCAAAATACCAGGGATGAACCACCAAAATACCAGGGATGAACCACCAAAATACCAGGGATGAACCACCAAAATACCAAGGGTGAACCACCAAAATACCAGGGATGAACCACCAAAATACCAGAGATGAACCACCAAAATACCAGGGATGAACCACCAAAATACCAGGGATGAACCACCAAAATACCAGGGATGAACCACCAAAATACCAAGGGTGAACCACCAAAATACCAGGGATGAACCACCAAAATACCAGGGATGAACCACCAAAATACCAGGGGTGAACCACCAAAATATCAAGGGTGAACCACCAAAATACCAGGGATGAACCACCAAAATACCAAGGGTGAACCACCAAAATACCAGGGATGAACCACCAAAATACCAGGGATGAACCACCAAAATACCAAGGGTGAACCACCAAAATACCAGGGATGAACCACCAAAATACCAGGGATGAACCACCAAAATACCAAGGGTGAACCACCAAAATACCAGGGATGAACCACCAAAATACCAGGGGTGAACCACCAAAATACCAGGGATGAACCACCAAAATACCAGGGATGAACCACCAAAATACCAGGGATGAACCACCAAAATACCAGGGATGAACCACCAAAATATCAAGGGTGAACCACCAAAATACCAGGGATGAACCACCAAAATATCAAGGGTGAACCACCAAAATACCAGGGGTGAACCACCAAAATACCAGGGATGAACCCAGGTGCTTGTGAAGTGTAACCAGTCACTGTTTATTACTTCTACCATTTACCTTACTACTATAAGAAGTATTTCACTATCTCACACTCCTACTTTGTTATTCAATATACTTCTTTGCTTATTATGTAATAAAACAATTACAATCTTTCACTCTGTCTGTGGATATTATTCTTTGATAGACCCAAAAAAATCAACATTGACATTTTTGTCAATTAAAAGTCATATTGCCTTCTACAAAAGAAAATAATAGTATATTATCATAGCTTAGATCTGACTGAAAATCAAACCACTTAATGACTTATATATTATATATATATATTAAAAACGGAAACATTTAATTAAAAAAAAACATCTTACCTTTAATTGATTTCCCATAGGTACAATGTATCTATTGATGTTTGTAAGAATCATGCAACATACCTGATATTTCTTCCTTTTTGTCTATTTTAATGCCTACTTTATATTTTTGTATTTACTGGGTAATATTGTACACCCATAGTTTAAGAAATGTATTATTCCCACATAATTTCTATTGTTTGAAATATTCACAATATATGTAAACAATTAAAAAAAATATTAAATCTTGACTTGTATATTTCTTTTAAAAGTTCAAATAAGATGAGGGGCCGTCATGGTCGTAATTATATGGTAGCTGGATTTACAACTACCTGTGCCATCAGTGCCTATCACCACCAAAGTTGTGAGTTCGATTTCATGATGAGGTGTACTCAATAAAACATTATGTGATAAAGTTTGTCATTGCCTTGCGACAGTGGGTGGTTTTTCTCCAGGTACATGTGTACTCCGGTTTCCTTCATCAATAAAACTGACAGCCACGATATAACTGAAATATTATTGAAAGTGGCATTAAACACCATAAACCTAAACCAAACCAAACAAGATAAAAATATAACTTAGAAGCTGGTATAATTTATTTGTTTAGGTTTTCTGGCCCAGCTGACTCCAGTACCAATTTACTCTGGTATAATTTATTTTTTTAGGTTTTCTGGCCCAGCTGACGCCAGTATCAGTTTACTCTGGTATAATTTATTTGTTTAGGTTTTCTGGCCCAGCTGACTCCAGTATCAGTTTACTCTGGTATAATTTATTTGTTTAGGTTTTCTGGCCCAGCTGACGCCAGTACCAGTTTACTCTGGTATAATTTATTTGTTTAGGTTTTCTGGCCCAGCTGACTCCAGTACCAGTTTACTCTGGTATAATTTATTTGCTTAGGTTTTCTGGCCCAGCTGACTCCAGTACCAGTTTACTCTGGTATAATTTATTTGTTTAGGTTTTCTGGCCCAGCTGACGCCAGTACCAGTTTACTCTGGTATAATTTATTTGCTTAGGTTTTCTGGCCCAGCTGACGCCAGTACCAGTTTACTCTGGTATAATTTATTTGCTTAGGTTTTCTGGCCCAGCTGACCAATCGTAACTACTCGGCCATTCTCGCTACCTTGCAAATAACCTCGTATGCATTAGGCGTATAAATCGCACTACTTTTCACATGTCAGTTACATGAAAGTTTGATAAAGTTATATTTTAAACAATTTTCTATATTTCAATTAAAGTTTTAATTAGTTTTGCATGATTAGATTTTACTTAGTATGTCTTCAATATTGGATTTTCGTGGACTATATTTTTGTGCGGCTTAACTTAACTTAACTTCCGGCAAACAATTTAAGAAGAATTTCTACTATGTACGTACGAGGTTATTTGCAGGGTAGCGAGAATGGCCGAGTAGTTACGATTGCCAGCTGACGCCAGTACCAGTTTACTCTGGTACAATTTATTTGTTTAGGTTTTCTGGCCCAGCTGACTCCAGTACCAGTTTACTCTGGAATAATTTATTTGTTTAGGTTTTCTGGCCCAGCTGACTCCAGTACCAGTTTACTCTGGTATAATTTATTTGTTTAGGTTTTCTGGCCCAGCTGACGCCAGTACCAGTTTACTCTGGTATAATTTATTTGTTTAGGTTTTCTGGCCCAGCTGACGCCAGTACCAGTTTACTCTGGTATAATTTATTTGCTTAGGTTTTCTGGCCCAGCTGACGCCAGTACCAGTTTACTCTGGTATAATTTATTTGTTTAGGTTTTCTGGCCCAGCTGACGCCAGTACCAGTTTACTCTGGTATAATTTATTTGTTTAGGTTTTCTGGCCCAACTGACGCCAGTACCAGTTTACTCTGGTATAATTTATTTGTTTAGGTTTTCTGGCCCAGCTGACGCCAGTACCAGTTTACTCTGGTATAATTTATTTGTTTAGGTTTTCTGGCCCAGCTGACGCCAGTACCAGTTTACTCTGGTATAATTTATTTGTTTAGGTTTTCTGGCCCAGCTGACTCCAGTATCAGTTTACTCTGGTATAATTTATTTGTTTAGGTTTTCTGGCCCAGCTGACTCCAGTATCAGTTTACTCTGGTATAATTTATTTGTTTAGGTTTTCTGGCCCAGCTGACGCCAGTACCAGTTTACTCTGGTATAATTTATTTGTTTAGGTTTTCTGGCCCAGCTGACTCCAGTACCAGTTTACTCTGGTATAATTTATTTGTTTAGGTTTTCTGGCCCAGCTGACTCCAGTACCAGTTTACTCTGGCATAATTTATTTGTTTAGGTTTTCTGGCCCAGCTGACGCCAGTACCAGTTTACTCTGGTATAATTTATTTGCTTAGGTTTTCTGGCCCAGCTGACGCCAGTACCAGTTTACTCTGGTATAATTTATTTGCTTAGGTTTTCTGGCCCAGCTGACCAATCGTAACTACTCGGCCATTCTCGCTACCTTGCAAATAACCTCGTATGCATTAGGCGTATAAATCGCACTACTTTTCACATGTCAGTTACATGAAAGTTTGATAAAGTTATATTTTAAACAATTTTCTATATTTCAATTAAAGTTTTAATTAGTTTTGCATGATTAGATTTTACTTAGTATGTCTTCAATATTGGATTTTCGTGGACTATATTTTTGTGCGGCTTAACTTAACTTAACTTCCGGCAAACAATTTAAGAAGAATTTCTACTATGTACGTACGAGGTTATTTGCAGGGTAGCGAGAATGGACGAGTAGTTACGATTGCCAGCTGACGCCAGTACCAGTTTACTCTGGTACAATTTATTTGTTTAGGTTTTCTGGCCCAGCTGACTCCAGTACCAGTTTACTCTGGTATAATTTATTTGTTTAGGTTTTCTGGCCCAGCTGACTCCAGTACCAGTTTACTCTGGTATAATTTATTTGTTTAGGTTTTCTGGCCCAGCTGACTCCAGTACCAGTTTACTCTGGTATAATTTATTTGTTTAGGTTTTCTGGCCCAGCTGACGCCAGTACCAGTTTACTCTGGTATAATTTATTTCTTTAGGTTTTCTGGCCCAACTGACGCCAGTACCAGTTTACTCTGGTATAATTTATTTGTTTAGGTTTTCTGGCCCAACTGACGCCAGTACCAGTTTACTCTGGTATAATTTATTTGTTTAGGTTTTCTGGCCCAGCTGACGCCAGTACCAGTTTACTCTGGTATAATTTATTTGTTTAGGTTTTCTGGCCCAGCTGACGCCAGTACCAGTTTACTCTGGTATAATTTATTTGTTTAGGTTTTCTGGCCCAGCTGACGCCAGTACCAGTTTACTCTGGTATAATTTATTTGTTTAGGTTTTCTGGCCCAGCTGACGCCAGTACCAGTTTACTCTGGTATAATTTATTTGTTTAGGTTTTCTGGCCCAGCTGACGCCAGTACCAGTTTACTCTGGTATAATTTATTTGTTTAGGTTTTCTGGCCCAGCTGACTCCAGTACCAGTTTACTCTGGTATAATTTATTTGTTTAGGTTTTCTGGCCCAGCTGACTCCAGTACCAGTTTACTCTGGTATAATTTATTTGTTTAGGTTTTCTGGCCCAGCTGACGCCAGTACCAGTTTACTCTGGTATAATTTATTTGTTTAGGTTTTCTGGCCCAGCTGACTCCAGTACCAGTTTACTCTGGTATAATTTATTTGTTTAGGTTTTCTGGCCCAGCTGACTCCAGTACCAGTTTACTCTGGTATAATTTATTTGTTTAGGTTTTCTGGCCCAGCTGACTCCAGTACCAGTTTACTCTGGTATAATTTATTTGTTTAGGTTTTCTGGCCCAGCTGACTCCAGTACCAGTTTACTCTGGTATAATTTATTTGTTTAGGTTTTCTGGCCCAGCTGACGCCAGTACCAGTTTACTCTGGTATAATTTATTTGTTTAGGTTTTCTAGCCCAGCTGACTCCAGTACCAGTTTACTCTGGTATAATTTATTTGTTTAGGTTTTCTGGCCCAGCTGACTCCAGTACCAGTTTACTCTGGTATAATTTATTTGTTTAGGTTTTCTGGCCCAGCTGACTCCAGTACCAGTTTACTCTGGTATAATTTATTTGTTTAGGTTTTCTGGCCCAGCTGACTCCAGTACCAGTTTACTCTGGTATAATTTATTTGTTTAGGTTTTCTAGCCCAGCTGACTCCAGTACCAGTTTACTCTGGTATAATTTATTTGTTTAGGTTTTCTGGCCCAGCTGACTCCAGTACCAGTTTACTCTGTTATAATATATTTGTTTAGGTTTTCTGGCCCAGCTGACTCCAGTACCAGTTTACTCTGGTATAATTTATTTGTTTAGGTTTTCTGGCCCAGCTGACTCCAGTACCAGTTTACTCTGGTATAATTTATTTGTTTAGGTTTTCTGGCCCAGCTGACTCCAGTACCAGTTTACTCTGGTATAATTTATTTGCTTAGGTTTTCTAGCCCAGCTGACTCCAGTACCAGTTTACTCTGGTATAATTTATTTGTTTAGGATTTCTGGCCCAGCTGACTCCAGTACCAGTTTACTCTGGTATAATTTATTTGTTTAGGTTTTCTGGCCCAGCTGACGCCAGTACCAGTTTACTCTGGTATAATTTATTTGTTTAGGTTTTCTGGCCCAGCTGACGCCAGTACCAGTTTACTCTGGTATAATTTATTTGTTTAGGTTTTCTGGCCCAGCTGACGCCAGTACCAGTTTACTCTGGTATAATTTATTTGTTTAGGTTTTCTGGCCCAGCTGACGCCAGTACCAGTTTACTCTGGTATAATTTATTTGCTTAGGTTTTCTGGCCCAGCTGACTCCAGTACCAGTTTACTCTGGTATAATTTATTTGTTTAGGTTTTCTGGCCCAGCTGACTCCAGTACCAGTTTACTCTGGTATAATTTATTTGTTTAGGTTTTCTGGCCCAACTGACGCCAGTACCAGTTTACTCTGGTATAATTTATTTGTTTAGGTTTTCTGGCCCAGCTGACTCCAGTACCAGTTTACTCTGGTATAATTTATTTGTTTAGGTTTTCTGGCCCAGCTGACGCCAGTACCAGTTTACTCTGGTATAATTTATTTGTTTAGGTTTTCTGGCCCAGCTGACGCCAGTACCAGTTTACTCTGGTATAATTTATTTGTTTAGGTTTTCTGGCCCAGCTGACTCCAGTACCAGTTTACTCTGGTATAATTTATTTGTTTAGGTTTTCTGGCCCAGCTGACGCCAGTACCAGTTTACTCTGGTATAATTTATTTGTTTAGGTTTTCTGGCCCAACTGACTCCAGTACCAGTTTACTCTGGTATAATTTATTTGTTTAGGTTTTCTGGCCCAGCTGACTCCAGTACCAGTTTACTCTGGTATAATATATTTGTTTAGGTTTTCTGGCCCAGCTGACTCCAGTACCAGTTTACTCTGGTATAATTTATTTGCTTAGGTTTTCTGGCCCAGCTGACGCCAGTACCAGTTTACTCTGGTATAATTTATTTGTTTAGGTTTTCTGGCCCAGCTGACTCCAGTACCAGTTTACTCTGGTATAATTTATTTGCTTAGGTTTTCTGGCCCAGCTGACTCCAGTACCAGTTTACTCTGGTATAATTTATTTGTTTAGGTTTTCTGGCCCAGCTGACTCCAGTACCAGTTTACTCTGGTATAATTTATTTGCTTAGGTTTTCTGGCCCAGCTGACGCCAGTACCAGTTTACTCTGGTATAATTTATTTGCTTAGGTTTTCTGGCCCAGCTGACTCCAGTACCAGTTTACTCTGGTATAATTTATTTGTTTAGGTTTTCTGGCCCAGCTGACGCCAGTACCAGTTTACTCTGGTATAATTTATTTGTTTAGGTTTTCTGGCCCAGCTGACTCCAGTACCAGTTTACTCTGGTATAATATATTTGTTTAGGTTTTCTGGCCCAGCTGACGCCAGTACCAGTTTACTCTGGTATAATTTATTTGCTTAGGTTTTCTGGCCCAGCTGACGCCAGTACCAGTTTACTCTGGTATAATTTATTTGTTTAGGTTTTCTGGCCCAGCTGACTCCAGTACCAGTTTACTCTGGTATAATTTATTTGCTTAGGTTTTCTGGCCCAGCTGACTCCAGTACCAGTTTACTCTGGTATAATATATTTGCTTAGGTTTTCTGGCCCAGCTGACGCCAGTACCAGTTTACTCTGGTATAATTTATTTGTTTAGGTTTTCTGGCCCAGCTGACGCCAGTACCAGTTTACTCTGGTATAATTTATTTGTTTAGGTTTTCTGGCCCAGCTGACTCCAGTACCAGTTTACTCTGGTATAATTTATTTGTTTAGGTTTTCTGGCCCAGCTGACGCCAGTACCAGTTTACTCTGGTATAATTTATTTGCTTAGGTTTTCTGGCCCAGCTGACTCCAGTACCAGTTTACTCTGGTATAATTTATTTGTTTAGGTTTTCTGGCCCAGCTGACTCCAGTACCAGTTTACTCTGGTATAATTTATTTGTTTAGGTTTTCTGGCCCAGCTGACTCCAGTACCAGTTTACTCTGGTATAATTTATTTGTTTAGGTTTTCTGGCCCAGCTGACTCCAGTACCAGTTTACTCTGGTATAATTTATTTGTTTAGGTTTTCTGGCCCAGCTGACGCCAGTACCAGTTTACTCTGGTATAATTTATTTGTTTAGGTTTTCTGGCCCAGCTGACGCCAGTACCAGTTTACTCTGGTATAATTTATTTGTTTAGGTTTTCTGGCCCAGCTGACGCCAGTACCAGTTTACTCTGGTATAATTTATTTGTTTAGGTTTTCTGGCCCAGCTGACGCCAGTACCAGTTTACTCTGGTATAATTTATTTGTTTAGGTTTTCTGGCCCAGCTGACTCCAGTACCAGTTTACTCTGGTATAATTTATTTGTTTAGGTTTTCTGGCCCAGCTGACTCCAGTACCAGTTTACTCTGGTATAATTTATTTGTTTAGGTTTTCTGGCCCAGCTGACGCCAGTACCAGTTTACTCTGGTATAATTTATTTGTTTAGGTTTTCTGGCCCAGCTGACTCCAGTACCAGTTTACTCTGGTATAATTTATTTGTTTAGGTTTTCTGGCCCAGCTGACTCCAGTACCAGTTTACTCTGGTATAATTTATTTGTTTAGGTTTTCTGGCCCAGCTGACTCCAGTACCAGTTTACTCTGGTATAATTTATTTGTTTAGGTTTTCTGGCCCAGCTGACTCCAGTACCAGTTTACTCTGGTATAATTTATTTGTTTAGGTTTTCTGGCCCAGCTGACGCCAGTACCAGTTTACTCTGGTATAATTTATTTGTTTAGGTTTTCTAGCCCAGCTGACTCCAGTACCAGTTTACTCTGGTATAATTTATTTGTTTAGGTTTTCTGGCCCAGCTGACTCCAGTACCAGTTTACTCTGGTATAATTTATTTGTTTAGGTTTTCTGGCCCAGCTGACTCCAGTACCAGTTTACTCTGGTATAATTTATTTGTTTAGGTTTTCTGGCCCAGCTGACTCCAGTACCAGTTTACTCTGGTATAATTTATTTGTTTAGGTTTTCTAGCCCAGCTGACTCCAGTACCAGTTTACTCTGGTATAATTTATTTGTTTAGGTTTTCTGGCCCAGCTGACTCCAGTACCAGTTTACTCTGTTATAATATATTTGTTTAGGTTTTCTGGCCCAGCTGACTCCAGTACCAGTTTACTCTGGTATAATTTATTTGTTTAGGTTTTCTGGCCCAGCTGACTCCAGTACCAGTTTACTCTGGTATAATTTATTTGTTTAGGTTTTCTGGCCCAGCTGACTCCAGTACCAGTTTACTCTGGTATAATTTATTTGCTTAGGTTTTCTAGCCCAGCTGACTCCAGTACCAGTTTACTCTGGTATAATTTATTTGTTTAGGATTTCTGGCCCAGCTGACTCCAGTACCAGTTTACTCTGGTATAATTTATTTGTTTAGGTTTTCTGGCCCAGCTGACGCCAGTACCAGTTTACTCTGGTATAATTTATTTGTTTAGGTTTTCTGGCCCAGCTGACGCCAGTACCAGTTTACTCTGGTATAATTTATTTGTTTAGGTTTTCTGGCCCAGCTGACGCCAGTACCAGTTTACTCTGGTATAATTTATTTGTTTAGGTTTTCTGGCCCAGCTGACGCCAGTACCAGTTTACTCTGGTATAATTTATTTGCTTAGGTTTTCTGGCCCAGCTGACTCCAGTACCAGTTTACTCTGGTATAATTTATTTGTTTAGGTTTTCTGGCCCAGCTGACTCCAGTACCAGTTTACTCTGGTATAATTTATTTGTTTAGGTTTTCTGGCCCAACTGACGCCAGTACCAGTTTACTCTGGTATAATTTATTTGTTTAGGTTTTCTGGCCCAGCTGACTCCAGTACCAGTTTACTCTGGTATAATTTATTTGTTTAGGTTTTCTGGCCCAGCTGACGCCAGTACCAGTTTACTCTGGTATAATTTATTTGTTTAGGTTTTCTGGCCCAGCTGACGCCAGTACCAGTTTACTCTGGTATAATTTATTTGTTTAGGTTTTCTGGCCCAGCTGACTCCAGTACCAGTTTACTCTGGTATAATTTATTTGTTTAGGTTTTCTGGCCCAGCTGACGCCAGTACCAGTTTACTCTGGTATAATTTATTTGTTTAGGTTTTCTGGCCCAACTGACTCCAGTACCAGTTTACTCTGGTATAATTTATTTGTTTAGGTTTTCTGGCCCAGCTGACTCCAGTACCAGTTTACTCTGGTATAATATATTTGTTTAGGTTTTCTGGCCCAGCTGACTCCAGTACCAGTTTACTCTGGTATAATTTATTTGCTTAGGTTTTCTGGCCCAGCTGACGCCAGTACCAGTTTACTCTGGTATAATTTATTTGTTTAGGTTTTCTGGCCCAGCTGACTCCAGTACCAGTTTACTCTGGTATAATTTATTTGCTTAGGTTTTCTGGCCCAGCTGACTCCAGTACCAGTTTACTCTGGTATAATTTATTTGTTTAGGTTTTCTGGCCCAGCTGACTCCAGTACCAGTTTACTCTGGTATAATTTATTTGCTTAGGTTTTCTGGCCCAGCTGACGCCAGTACCAGTTTACTCTGGTATAATTTATTTGCTTAGGTTTTCTGGCCCAGCTGACTCCAGTACCAGTTTACTCTGGTATAATTTATTTGTTTAGGTTTTCTGGCCCAGCTGACGCCAGTACCAGTTTACTCTGGTATAATTTATTTGTTTAGGTTTTCTGGCCCAGCTGACTCCAGTACCAGTTTACTCTGGTATAATATATTTGTTTAGGTTTTCTGGCCCAGCTGACGCCAGTACCAGTTTACTCTGGTATAATTTATTTGCTTAGGTTTTCTGGCCCAGCTGACGCCAGTACCAGTTTACTCTGGTATAATTTATTTGTTTAGGTTTTCTGGCCCAGCTGACTCCAGTACCAGTTTACTCTGGTATAATTTATTTGCTTAGGTTTTCTGGCCCAGCTGACTCCAGTACCAGTTTACTCTGGTATAATATATTTGCTTAGGTTTTCTGGCCCAGCTGACGCCAGTACCAGTTTACTCTGGTATAATTTATTTGTTTAGGTTTTCTGGCCCAGCTGACGCCAGTACCAGTTTACTCTGGTATAATTTATTTGTTTAGGTTTTCTGGCCCAGCTGACTCCAGTACCAGTTTACTCTGGTATAATTTATTTGTTTAGGTTTTCTGGCCCAGCTGACGCCAGTACCAGTTTACTCTGGTATAATTTATTTGCTTAGGTTTTCTGGCCCAGCTGACTCCAGTACCAGTTTACTCTGGTATAATTTATTTGTTTAGGTTTTCTGGCCCAGCTGACTCCAGTACCAGTTTACTCTGGTATAATTTATTTGTTTAGGTTTTCTGGCCCAGCTGACTCCAGTACCAGTTTACTCTGGTATAATTTATTTGTTTAGGTTTTCTGGCCCAGCTGACTCCAGTACCAGTTTACTCTGGTATAATTTATTTGTTTAGGTTTTCTGGCCCAGCTGACGCCAGTACCAGTTTACTCTGGTATAATTTATTTGTTTTGGTTTTCTGGCCCAGCTGACGCCAGTACCAGTTTACTCTGGTATAATTTATTTGTTTAGGTTTTCTGGCCCAGCTGACTCCAGTACCAGTTTACTCTGGTATAATTTATTTGTTTAGGTTTTCTGGCCCAGCTGACGCCAGTACCAGTTTACTCTGGTATAATTTATTTGTTTAGGTTTTCTGGCCCAGCTGACTCCAGTACCAGTTTACTCTGGTATAATTTATTTGTTTAGGTTTTCTGGCCCAGCTGACTCCAGTACCAGTTTACTCTGGTATAATTTATTTGTTTAGGTTTTCTGGCCCAGCTGACTCCAGTACCAGTTTACTCTGGTATAATTTATTTGTTTAGGTTTTCTGGCCCAGCTGACTCCAGTACCAGTTTACTCTGGTATAATTTATTTGTTTAGGTTTTCTGGCCCAGCTGATGCCAGTACCAGTTTACTCTGGTATAATTTATTTGTTTAGGTTTTCTGGCCCAGCTGACTCCAGTACCAGTTTACTCTGGTATAATTTATTTGCTTAGGTTTTCTGGCCCAGCTGACTCCAGTACCAGTTTACTCTGGAATAATTTATTTGTTTAGGTTTTCTGGCCCAGCTGACTCCAGTACCAGTTTACTCTGGTATAATTTATTTGTTTAGGTTTTCTGGCCCAGCTGACGCCAGTACCAGTTTACTCTGGTATAATTTATTTGTTTAGGTTTTCTGGCCCAGCTGACGCCAGTACCAGTTTACTCTGGTATAATTTATTTGCTTAGGTTTTCTGGCCCAGCTGACGCCAGTACCAGTTTACTCTGGTATAATTTATTTGTTTAGGTTTTCTGGCCCAGCTGACGCCAGTACCAGTTTACTCTGGTATAATTTATTTGTTTAGGTTTTCTGGCCCAACTGACGCCAGTACCAGTTTACTCTGGTATAATTTATTTGTTTAGGTTTTCTGGCCCAGCTGACGCCAGTACCAGTTTACTCTGGTATAATTTATTTGTTTAGGTTTTCTGGCCCAGCTGACGCCAGTACCAGTTTACTCTGGTATAATTTATTTGTTTAGGTTTTCTGGCCCAGCTGACTCCAGTATCAGTTTACTCTGGTATAATTTATTTGTTTAGGTTTTCTGGCCCAGCTGACTCCAGTATCAGTTTACTCTGGTATAATTTATTTGTTTAGGTTTTCTGGCCCAGCTGACGCCAGTACCAGTTTACTCTGGTATAATTTATTTGTTTAGGTTTTCTGGCCCAGCTGACTCCAGTACCAGTTTACTCTGGTATAATTTATTTGTTTAGGTTTTCTGGCCCAGCTGACTCCAGTACCAGTTTACTCTGGCATAATTTATTTGTTTAGGTTTTCTGGCCCAGCTGACGCCAGTACCAGTTTACTCTGGTATAATTTATTTGCTTAGGTTTTCTGGCCCAGCTGACGCCAGTACCAGTTTACTCTGGTATAATTTATTTGCTTAGGTTTTCTGGCCCAGCTGACCAATCGTAACTACTCGGCCATTCTCGCTACCTTGCAAATAACCTCGTATGCATTAGGCGTATAAATCGCACTACTTTTCACATGTCAGTTACATGAAAGTTTGATAAAGTTATATTTTAAACAATTTTCTATATTTCAATTAAAGTTTTAATTAGTTTTGCATGATTAGATTTTACTTAGTATGTCTTCAATATTGGATTTTCGTGGACTATATTTTTGTGCGGCTTAACTTAACTTAACTTCCGGCAAACAATTTAAGAAGAATTTCTACTATGTACGTACGAGGTTATTTGCAGGGTAGCGAGAATGGACGAGTAGTTACGATTGCCAGCTGACGCCAGTACCAGTTTACTCTGGTACAATTTATTTGTTTAGGTTTTCTGGCCCAGCTGACTCCAGTACCAGTTTACTCTGGTATAATTTATTTGTTTAGGTTTTCTGGCCCAGCTGACTCCAGTACCAGTTTACTCTGGTATAATTTATTTGTTTAGGTTTTCTGGCCCAGCTGACTCCAGTACCAGTTTACTCTGGTATAATTTATTTGTTTAGGTTTTCTGGCCCAGCTGACGCCAGTACCAGTTTACTCTGGTATAATTTATTTCTTTAGGTTTTCTGGCCCAACTGACGCCAGTACCAGTTTACTCTGGTATAATTTATTTGTTTAGGTTTTCTGGCCCAACTGACGCCAGTACCAGTTTACTCTGGTATAATTTATTTGTTTAGGTTTTCTGGCCCAGCTGACGCCAGTACCAGTTTACTCTGGTATAATTTATTTGTTTAGGTTTTCTGGCCCAGCTGACGCCAGTACCAGTTTACTCTGGTATAATTTATTTGTTTAGGTTTTCTGGCCCAGCTGACGCCAGTACCAGTTTACTCTGGTATAATTTATTTGTTTAGGTTTTCTGGCCCAGCTGACGCCAGTACCAGTTTACTCTGGTATAATTTATTTGTTTAGGTTTTCTGGCCCAGCTGACGCCAGTACCAGTTTACTCTGGTATAATTTATTTGTTTAGGTTTTCTGGCCCAGCTGACTCCAGTACCAGTTTACTCTGGTATAATTTATTTGTTTAGGTTTTCTGGCCCAGCTGACTCCAGTACCAGTTTACTCTGGTATAATTTATTTGTTTAGGTTTTCTGGCCCAGCTGACGCCAGTACCAGTTTACTCTGGTATAATTTATTTGTTTAGGTTTTCTGGCCCAGCTGACTCCAGTACCAGTTTACTCTGGTATAATTTATTTGTTTAGGTTTTCTGGCCCAGCTGACTCCAGTACCAGTTTACTCTGGTATAATTTATTTGTTTAGGTTTTCTGGCCCAGCTGACTCCAGT
Source organism: Bathymodiolus septemdierum (assembly GCA_963383655.1). NCBI lineage: Eukaryota > Metazoa > Mollusca > Bivalvia > Mytilida > Modiolidae > Bathymodiolus > Bathymodiolus septemdierum. The sequence continues at coordinate 729,050 of OY726522.1, read as the reverse complement.
ACCAGTTTACTCTGGTATAATTTATTTGTTTAGGTTTTCTGGCCCAGCTGACTCCAGTACCAGTTTACTCTGGTATAATTTATTTGTTTAGGTTTTCTGGCCCAGCTGACGCCAGTACCAGTTTACTCTGGTATAATTTATTTGTTTAGGTTTTCTAGCCCAGCTGACTCCAGTACCAGTTTACTCTGGTATAATTTATTTGTTTAGGTTTTCTGGCCCAGCTGACTCCAGTACCAGTTTACTCTGGTATAATTTATTTGTTTAGGTTTTCTGGCCCAGCTGACTCCAGTACCAGTTTACTCTGGTATAATTTATTTGTTTAGGTTTTCTGGCCCAGCTGACTCCAGTACCAGTTTACTCTGGTATAATTTATTTGTTTAGGTTTTCTAGCCCAGCTGACTCCAGTACCAGTTTACTCTGGTATAATTTATTTGTTTAGGTTTTCTGGCCCAGCTGACTCCAGTACCAGTTTACTCTGTTATAATATATTTGTTTAGGTTTTCTGGCCCAGCTGACTCCAGTACCAGTTTACTCTGGTATAATTTATTTGTTTAGGTTTTCTGGCCCAGCTGACTCCAGTACCAGTTTACTCTGGTATAATTTATTTGTTTAGGTTTTCTGGCCCAGCTGACTCCAGTACCAGTTTACTCTGGTATAATTTATTTGCTTAGGTTTTCTAGCCCAGCTGACTCCAGTACCAGTTTACTCTGGTATAATTTATTTGTTTAGGATTTCTGGCCCAGCTGACTCCAGTACCAGTTTACTCTGGTATAATTTATTTGTTTAGGTTTTCTGGCCCAGCTGACGCCAGTACCAGTTTACTCTGGTATAATTTATTTGTTTAGGTTTTCTGGCCCAGCTGACGCCAGTACCAGTTTACTCTGGTATAATTTATTTGTTTAGGTTTTCTGGCCCAGCTGACGCCAGTACCAGTTTACTCTGGTATAATTTATTTGTTTAGGTTTTCTGGCCCAGCTGACGCCAGTACCAGTTTACTCTGGTATAATTTATTTGCTTAGGTTTTCTGGCCCAGCTGACTCCAGTACCAGTTTACTCTGGTATAATTTATTTGTTTAGGTTTTCTGGCCCAGCTGACTCCAGTACCAGTTTACTCTGGTATAATTTATTTGTTTAGGTTTTCTGGCCCAACTGACGCCAGTACCAGTTTACTCTGGTATAATTTATTTGTTTAGGTTTTCTGGCCCAGCTGACTCCAGTACCAGTTTACTCTGGTATAATTTATTTGTTTAGGTTTTCTGGCCCAGCTGACGCCAGTACCAGTTTACTCTGGTATAATTTATTTGTTTAGGTTTTCTGGCCCAGCTGACGCCAGTACCAGTTTACTCTGGTATAATTTATTTGTTTAGGTTTTCTGGCCCAGCTGACTCCAGTACCAGTTTACTCTGGTATAATTTATTTGTTTAGGTTTTCTGGCCCAGCTGACGCCAGTACCAGTTTACTCTGGTATAATTTATTTGTTTAGGTTTTCTGGCCCAACTGACTCCAGTACCAGTTTACTCTGGTATAATTTATTTGTTTAGGTTTTCTGGCCCAGCTGACTCCAGTACCAGTTTACTCTGGTATAATATATTTGTTTAGGTTTTCTGGCCCAGCTGACTCCAGTACCAGTTTACTCTGGTATAATTTATTTGCTTAGGTTTTCTGGCCCAGCTGACGCCAGTACCAGTTTACTCTGGTATAATTTATTTGTTTAGGTTTTCTGGCCCAGCTGACTCCAGTACCAGTTTACTCTGGTATAATTTATTTGCTTAGGTTTTCTGGCCCAGCTGACTCCAGTACCAGTTTACTCTGGTATAATTTATTTGTTTAGGTTTTCTGGCCCAGCTGACTCCAGTACCAGTTTACTCTGGTATAATTTATTTGCTTAGGTTTTCTGGCCCAGCTGACGCCAGTACCAGTTTACTCTGGTATAATTTATTTGCTTAGGTTTTCTGGCCCAGCTGACTCCAGTACCAGTTTACTCTGGTATAATTTATTTGTTTAGGTTTTCTGGCCCAGCTGACGCCAGTACCAGTTTACTCTGGTATAATTTATTTGTTTAGGTTTTCTGGCCCAGCTGACTCCAGTACCAGTTTACTCTGGTATAATATATTTGTTTAGGTTTTCTGGCCCAGCTGACGCCAGTACCAGTTTACTCTGGTATAATTTATTTGCTTAGGTTTTCTGGCCCAGCTGACGCCAGTACCAGTTTACTCTGGTATAATTTATTTGTTTAGGTTTTCTGGCCCAGCTGACTCCAGTACCAGTTTACTCTGGTATAATTTATTTGCTTAGGTTTTCTGGCCCAGCTGACTCCAGTACCAGTTTACTCTGGTATAATATATTTGCTTAGGTTTTCTGGCCCAGCTGACGCCAGTACCAGTTTACTCTGGTATAATTTATTTGTTTAGGTTTTCTGGCCCAGCTGACGCCAGTACCAGTTTACTCTGGTATAATTTATTTGTTTAGGTTTTCTGGCCCAGCTGACTCCAGTACCAGTTTACTCTGGTATAATTTATTTGTTTAGGTTTTCTGGCCCAGCTGACGCCAGTACCAGTTTACTCTGGTATAATTTATTTGCTTAGGTTTTCTGGCCCAGCTGACTCCAGTACCAGTTTACTCTGGTATAATTTATTTGTTTAGGTTTTCTGGCCCAGCTGACTCCAGTACCAGTTTACTCTGGTATAATTTATTTGTTTAGGTTTTCTGGCCCAGCTGACTCCAGTACCAGTTTACTCTGGTATAATTTATTTGTTTAGGTTTTCTGGCCCAGCTGACTCCAGTACCAGTTTACTCTGGTATAATTTATTTGTTTAGGTTTTCTGGCCCAGCTGACGCCAGTACCAGTTTACTCTGGTATAATTTATTTGTTTTGGTTTTCTGGCCCAGCTGACGCCAGTACCAGTTTACTCTGGTATAATTTATTTGTTTAGGTTTTCTGGCCCAGCTGACTCCAGTACCAGTTTACTCTGGTATAATTTATTTGTTTAGGTTTTCTGGCCCAGCTGACGCCAGTACCAGTTTACTCTGGTATAATTTATTTGTTTAGGTTTTCTGGCCCAGCTGACTCCAGTACCAGTTTACTCTGGTATAATTTATTTGTTTAGGTTTTCTGGCCCAGCTGACTCCAGTACCAGTTTACTCTGGTATAATTTATTTGTTTAGGTTTTCTGGCCCAGCTGACTCCAGTACCAGTTTACTCTGGTATAATTTATTTGTTTAGGTTTTCTGGCCCAGCTGACTCCAGTACCAGTTTACTCTGGTATAATTTATTTGTTTAGGTTTTCTGGCCCAGCTGATGCCAGTACCAGTTTACTCTGGTATAATTTATTTGTTTAGGTTTTCTGGCCCAGCTGACTCCAGTACCAGTTTACTCTGGTATAATTTATTTGCTTAGGTTTTCTGGCCCAGCTGACGCCAGTACCAGTTTACTCTGGTATAATTTATTTGTTTAGGTTTTCTGGCCCAGCTGACTCCAGTACCAGTTTACTCTGGTATAATTTATTTGTTTAGGTTTTCTGGCCCAGCTGACTCCAGTACCAGTTTACTCTGGTATAATTTATTTGTTTAGGTTTTCTGGCCCAGCTGACGCCAGTACCAGTTTACTCTGGTATAATTTATTTGTTTAGGTTTTCTGGCCCAGCTGACTCCAGTACCAGTTTACTCTGGTATAATTTATTTGTTTAGGTTTTCTGGCCCAGCTGACGCCAGTACCAGTTTACTCTGGTATAATTTATTTGTTTAGGTTTTCTGGCCCAGCTGACTCCAGTACCAGTTTACTCTGGTATAATTTATTTGCTTAGGTTTTCTGGCCCAGCTGACGCCAGTACCAGTTTACTCTGGTATAATTTATTTGCTTAGGTTTTCTGGCCCAGCTGACTCCAGTACCAGTTTACTCTGGTATAATTTATTTGTTTAGGTTTTCTGGCCCAGCTGACTCCAGTACCAGTTTACTCTGGTATAATTTATTTGTTTAGGTTTTCTGGCCCAGCTGACTCCAGTACCAGTTTACTCTGGTATAATTTATTTGTTTAGGTTTTCTGGCCCAGCTGACTCCAGTACCAGTTTACTCTGGTATAATTTATTTGTTTAGGTTTTCTGGCCCAGCTGACTCCAGTACCAGTTTACTCTGGTATAATTTATTTGTTTAGGTTTTCTGGCCCAGCTGATGCCAGTACCAGTTTACTCTGGTATAATTTATTTGTTTAGGTTTTCTGGCCCAGCTGACTCCAGTACCAGTTTACTCTGGTATAATTTATTTGTTTAGGTTTTCTGGCCCAGCTGATGCCAGTACCAGTTTACTCTGGTATAATTTATTTGTTTAGGTTTTCTGGCCCAGCTGACTCCAGTATCAGTTTACTCAGTTAATATTCCCTGGTCTTCACTTTTTTCAAAGATACAACTGTATTCTGAAAAGACGCTTTAAACAGGCTAGTTGATTGGTTTATGGTATTTAACACCACTTTCAACAACATTTCAGTTATATCATGGTGGTCAGTTTTATTGGTGGAGGAAACCAGAGTACCTGAAGAAAACCACCGACCGGTTGCAAGTCACTGACAAAAGTTATCACATAATGTTGTATGGAGTTAGTGATAGTCAACAATTCCCTCAATATCAATAAAATGAACAATCACATCTCACCTCAAACCATTGAATACAAAAAAAGACCATGACATATGGCATTAGAAATCCAGGTCCTGACACAAAAATGTGGTGTAGTATCTACTGAAAAGTTCTGGAGAGTTACTGTATCAACTGTACTGTATGATATGTTATAGTTATTGAACAAAATTACGAATGTATCAAGAGATATTTTTGATAGGCACGTGACGAGTTCGTCAGAACGAATCTAGCCTATCAAAATATTTCTTGATCCAAGAGTCACTTTGTTCAATAAGGGACTTGTATCTGTCCGACATCAATCAAACTTCCCGCTAATCACTCTCCTTTGTACGATTTTTTTGTTGTTGTTTTCGCGGGAAACACCCACCTCTGGTCATTTCAATGCAAATTTTCGAAGAGGCAACATGTCGACCAATCTATGGCAGCTGCAAGTTCTAATTTTGACATTTTTAATTTGTTTGATACAGATGACATTGAATTGTCACAGCTTTGTAAAAAAGTGGATACAGAAAATAACTTGATCAACACTGCGGATATTTTTGACATTTTTAATTTGTTTGATACAAATGACATTGAATTGTCACAGCTTTGTGAAACCAGAGGCTCTCAAGAGCCTGTATCGTTCACCTGGTTATAAAAAGAACCAATTGGTCCTATGTAAAAACTATGTCCTGCAGTGGTAGTCATCTTGGAATTACGATCAACATAAAAAACCACAAAGTTTGTAAAGGACCTTCCAATGATTGATGCACAGTTTAGGTTCAATCAGTGCAATAGCTTCAGAGAAGAATATGTTTCTGTATTTTCCCCAAATGGTCCTGTGTTAATACTATGACCTGTGGTGGCAGCCATCTTGGATTTCCGATCGGCATAAAAAACATACACTTTGTAGAGGACCTTCCAATGATCATTCCTGGGCAGTTTGGTTTCAATTGTCCTAGTGGTTTCAGAGAAGAAGCGTTTTGAAACATTGTTCCCATAGGGTCCAATGTTAAACTAAGTCCTGCCGTAGCCGCCATTTTGAATTTCATATCGGAACAAAAAACTGAAAATTTGTAGAGGACCATCCAATGAACATTCATGTACAGTTTGGCTTTAATCATATTTGTAGTTTCTGAGAAGAAGGCATTTGAACATTTTCCAATAGGGTCCAATGTTAATCTATGTCCTGCGGTGGTGGCCATCTTGGATTTCCGATCGGCATAAAAAAACACACACTTTGTAGAGGACAATCCAATGATCATTCCTGGGCAGTTTGGTTTCAATTGTCCAAGTGGTTTCAGAGAAGAAGCATTTTGAAACATTTTTCCCATAGGGTCCAATGTTAAACTAAGTCCTGCCGTAGCCGCCATTTAGAATTTCATATCGGAACAAAAAACGTAAAGTTTGTAGAGGACCATCCAATGAACATTCATGTACAGTTTGGCTTTAATCATATTTGTAGTTTCTGAGAAGAAGGCATTTGAACATTTTCCCATAGGGTCCAATGTTAATATATGTATAGCGGTGGTGGCCATCTTGGATTTCCGATCGGCATAAAAAAACATAAACTTTGTAGAGGACCATCCAATGATCATTCCTGAGCAGTTTGGTTTCAACTGTCCTAGTGGTTTCAGAGAAGAAGCGTTTTGAAACATTTTTCTCATAGGGTCCAATGTTAAACTAAGTCCTGCCGTAGCCGCCATTTTGAATTTCATATCGGAACAAAAAACTTAAAATTTGTAGAGGACCATCCAATGAACATTCTTGTACAGTTCGGCTTTAATCATATTTGTAGTTTCTGAGAAGAAGGCATTTGAACATTTTCCAATAGGGTCCAATGTTAATCCATGTCCTGTGGTGGTGGCCATCTTGGATTTCCGATCGGCATAAAAAACATAAACTTTGTAGAGGACCTTCCAATGATCATTCCTGGACAGTTTGGTTTCAATTGTCCTAGTGGTTTCAGAGAAGAAGCATTTTGAAACATTTTTCCCATAGGGTCCAATGTTAAACTAAGTGCTGCCGTAGCCGCCATTTTGAATTTCATATCGGAACAAAAAACCTTAAGATTGTAGAGGACCATCCAATGAACATTCATGTACAGTTTGGCTTTAATCATATTTGTAGTTTCTGAGAAGAAGGCATTTGAACCTTTTCCCATAGGGTCCAATGTTAAACTAAGTCCTGCCGTAGCCGCCATTTTGAATTTCATATCGGAACAAAAAACGTAAAATTTGTAGAGGACCATCCAATGAACATTCATGTACAGTTTGGCTTTAATCATATTTGTAGTTTCTGAGAAGAAAGCATTTGAACATTTTCCAATAGGGTCCAATGTTAATATATTTATTGTGGTGGCGGCCATCTTGGATTTCCGATCGGCATAAAAAACATATACTTTGTAGAGTACCTTCCAATGATCATTCCTGAGCAGTTTGGTTTCAACTGTCCAAGTGGTTTCAGAGAAGAAGCGTTTTGAAATATTTTTCCCATAGGGTCCAATGTTAAACTAAGTCCTGCCGTAGACGCCATTTTGAATTTCATATCGGAACAAAAAACCTTAAGATTGTAGAGGACCATCCAATGAACATCCATGTACAGTTTGGCTTTAATCATATTTGTAGTTTCTGAGAAGAAGGCATTTGAACATTTTCCCATAGGGTCCAATGTTAATCTATGTCCTGTGGTGGTGGCCATCTTGGATTTCCGATCGGCATAAAAAACAGTAACTTGGTAAAGGACATTCCAATGATCATTCCTTTACAGTTTGGGTTCAGTCAGTTCATTAGTTTCAGAGAAGAAGATCTTTGAAATTTCAGCCAATCAGAGCATATTATTGGCCCTGGCAGCCATGTTGAATATCCGACTGGAACGAAAAACAGTAACTTTGTAGAGGACCATCCAAGGAACATTCCTGCTAAGTTTGGTTCCAATTGGCCCAGTGGTTTCGGAGAAGAAGCTTGAAATGTGAAAAGTTTACAGACGACAGACAACAGACGACGGACGACAGACGACGGACGCCAAGTGATGGCAATAGTTCACCTGGAAATGAACTAAAAATGGATACAGAAAATAACTCTTGCAAACTTTTTGGATTGCGGTGTCACGACGAGCATTACGAATTGAAATGTGATCAGTTTACAGTTGGCTCGGATCATCGAGGAAGGTTCATAACATTTACTGGACGTTCTACCAAAACTTACAAAGGAGGACTAAAAGATCTTGAACTGAAAAATAAAAAGATAACTCACTACTGTCAAGAAGGTAAGACATTTTCTGTATTACTTTTACATATTATAAAAAAGGAGCACTCAACACATCTTTTGAAAGAACAGAAGACGTTCCAAAATATTCATATAAACTGTAATTATGTATTGCTTTTGCCCCGTCTGTCCGTCCGTCACCGTTACAAATTTTGTGAGCACGGTTTCATCAGTACCTTTACTATATGTACCTTGTATCCTCGACACTTGATTAGCACCATATAAACACGGACATGATCTTGTATCAGTACCTTTACTACATGTACCTTGTATCCTCGACACTTGATTAGCACCATATAAACACGGACATGATCTTTCGTCAGTACCTTTACTACATGTACCTTGTATCCTCGACACTTGATTAGCACCATATAAACACGGACATGATCTTTTGTCAGTACCTTTACTACATGTACCTTGTATCCTCGACACTTGATTAGCACCATATAAACACGGACATGATCTTTTGTCAGTACCTTTACTACATGTACCTTGTATCCTCGACACTTGATTAGCACTATATAAACACGGACATGATCTTTTGTCAGTACCTTTACTACATGTACCTTGTATCCTCGACACTTGATTAGCACCATATAAACACGGACATGATCTTATGTCGGTACCTTTACTACATGTACCTTGTATCCTCGACACTTGATTAGCACCATATAAACACGGGCATGATCTTTTGTCAGTACCTTTACTACATGTACCTTGTATCCTCGACACTTGATTAGCACCATATAAACACGGGCATGATCTTTTGTCAGTACCTTTACTACATGTACCTTGTATCCTCAACACTTGATTAGCACCATATAAACACGGACATGATCTTTTGTCAGTACCTTTACTACATGTACCTTGTATCCTCGACACTTGATTAGCACCATATAAACACGGACATGATCTTTTGTCAGTACCTTTACTACATGTACCTTGTATCCTCGACACTTGATTAGCACCATATAAACACGGGCATGATCTTTTGTCAGTACCTTTACTACATGTACCTTGTATCCTCAACACTTGATTAGCACCATATAAACACGGACATGATCTTTTGTCAGTACCTTTACTACATGTACCTTGTATCCTCGACACTTGATTAGCACCATATAAACACGGACATGATCTTTTGTCAGTACCTTTACTACATGTACCTTGTATCCTCGACACTTGATTAGCACCATATAAACACGGGCATGATCTTTTGTCAGTACCTTTACTACATGTACCTTGTATCCTCGACACTTGATTAGCACCATATAAACACGGGCATGATCTTTTGTCAGTACCTTTACTACATGTACCTTGTATCCTCAACACTTGATTAGCACCATATAAACACGGACATGATCTTGTATCAGTACCTTTACTACATGTACCTTGTATCCTCAACACTTGATTAGCACCATATAAACACGGACATGATCTTTTGTCAGTACCTTTACTACATGTACCTTGTATCCTCGACACTTGATTAGCACCATATAAACACGGGCATGATCTTTTGTCAGTACCTTTACTACATGTACCTTGTATCCTCAACACTTGATTAGCACCATATAAACACGGACATGATCTTTTGTCAGTACCTTTACTACATGTACCTTGTATCCTCGACACTTGATTAGCACCATATAAACACGGGCATGATCTTTTGTCAGTACCTTTACTACATGTACCTTGTATCCTCGACACTTGATTAGCACCATATAAACACGGGCATGATCTTTTGTCAGTACCTTTACTACATGTACCTTGTATCCTCGACACTTGATTAGCACCATATAAACACGTGCATGATCTTTTGTCAGTACCTTTACTACATGTACCTTGTATCCTCGACACTTGATTAGCACCATATAAACACGGGCATGATCTTTTGTCAGTACCTTTACTACATGTACCTTGTATCCTCGACACTTGATTAGCACCATATAAACACGGGCATGATCTTTTGTCAGTACCTTTACTACATGTACCTTGTATCCTCGACACTTGATTAGCACCATATAAACACGGGCATGATCTTTTGTCAGTACCTTTACTACATGTACCTTGTATCCTCGACACTTGATTAGCACCATATAAACACGGGCATGATCTTTTGTCAGTACCTTTACTACATGTACCTTGTATCCTCAACACTTGATTAGCACCATATAAACACGGACATGATCTTGTATCAGTACCTTTACTACATGTACCTTGTATCCTCAACACTTGATTAGCACCATATAAACACGGACATGATCTTTTGTCAGTACCTTTACTACATGTACCTTGTATCCTCGACACTTGATTAGCACCATATAAACACGGACATGATCTTTTGTCAGTACCTTTACTACATGTACCTTGTATCCTCGACACTTGATTAGCACCATATAAACACGGGCATGATCTTTTGTCAGTACCTTTACTACATGTACCTTGTATCCTCGACACTTGATTAGCACCATATAAACACGGGCATGATCTTTTGTCAGTACCTTTACTACATGTACCTTGTATCCTCGACACTTGATTAGCACCATATAAACACGGGCATGATCTTTTGTCAGTACCTTTACTACATGTACCTTGTATCCTCAACACTTGATTAGCACCATATAAACACGGACATGATCTTTTGTCAGTACCTTTACTACATGTACCTTGTATCCTCGACACTTGATTAGCACCATATAAACACGGGCATGATCTTTTGTCAGTACCTTTACTACATGTACCTTGTATCCTCGACACTTGATTAGCACCATATAAACACGGACATGATCTTTTGTCAGTACCTTTACTACATGTACCTTGTATCCTCGACACTTGATTAGCACCATATAAACACGGGCATGATCTTTTCTCAGTACATTTACTACATGTACCTTGTATCCTCGACACTTGATTAGCACCATATAAACACGGGCATGATCTTTTGTCAGTACCTTTACTACATGTACCTTGTATCCTCAACACTTGATTAGCACCATATAAACACGGGCATGATCTTTTGTCAGTACCTTTACTACATGTACCTTGTATCCTCGACACTTGATTAGCACCATATAAACACGGGCATGATCTTTTGTCAGTACCTTTACTACATGTACCTTGTATCCTCGACACTTGATTAGCACCATATAAACACGGACATGATCTTTTGTCAGTACCTTTACTACATGTACCTTGTATCCTCGACACTTGATTAGCACCATATAAACACGGGCATGATCTTTTGTCAGTACCTTTACTACATGTACCTTGTATCCTCGACACTTGATTAGCACCATATAAACACGGGCATGATCTTTTGTCAGTATCTTTACTACATGTACCTTGTATCCTCGACACTTGATTAGCACCATATAAACACGGGCATGATCTTTTGTCAGTACCTTTACTACATGTACCTTGTATCCTCGACACTTGATTAGCACCATATAAACACGGGCATGATCTTTTGTCAGTACCTTTACTACATGTACCTTGTATCCTCAACACTTGATTAGCACCATATAAACACGGGCATGATCTTTTGTCAGTACCTTTACTACATGTACCTTGTATCCTCGACACTTGATTAGCACCATATAAACACGGGCATGATCTTTTGTCAGTACCTTTACTACATGTACCTTGTATCCTCGACACTTGATTAGCACCATATAAACACGGACATGATCTTTTGTCAGTACCTTTACTACATGTACCTTGTATCCTCGACACTTGATTAGCACCATATAAACACGGACATGATCTTTTGTCAGTACCTTTACTACATGTACCTTGTATCCTCGACACTTGATTAGCACCATATAAACACGGGCATGATCTTTTGTCAGTACCTTTACTACATGTACCTTGTATCCTCGACACTTGATTAGCACCATATAAACACGGGCATGATCTTTTGTCAGTACCTTTACTACATGTACCTTGTATCCTCGACACTTGATTAGCACCATATAAACACGAACATGATCTTTTGTCAGTACCTTTACTACATGTACCTTGTATCCTCGACACTTGATTAGCACCATATAAACACGGGCATGATCTTTTGTCAGTACCTTTACTACATGTACCATGTATCCTCGACACTTGATTAGCACCATATAAACACGGACATGATCTTTTGTCAGTACCTTTACTACATGTACCTTGTATCCTCGACACTTGATTAGCACCATATAAACACGGGCATGATCTTTTGTCAGTACCTTTACTACATGTACCTTGTATCCTCGACACTTGATTAGCACCATATAAACACGGGCATGATCTTTTGTCAGTACCTTTACTACATGTACCTTGTATCCTCGACACTTGATTAGCACCATATAAACACGGACATGATCTTTTGTCAGTACCTTTACTACATGTACCTTGTATCCTCGACACTTGATTAGCACCATATAAACACGGGCATGATCTTTTGTCGGTACCTTTACTACATGTACCTTGTATCCTCGACACTTGATTAGCACCATATAAACACGGACATGATCTTTTGTCAGTACCTTTACTACATGTACCTTGTATCCTCGACACTTGATTAGCACCATATAAACACGGGCATGATCTTTTGTCAGTACCTTTACTACATGTACCTTGTATCCTCGACACTTGATTAGCACCATATAAACACGGGCATGATCTTTTGTCAGTACCTTTACTACATGTACCTTGTATCCTCGACACTTGATTAGCACCATATAAACACGGGCATGATCTTTTGTCAGTACCTTTACTACATGTACCTTGTATCCTGACACTTGATTAGCACCATATAAACACGGGCATGATCTTTTGTCAGTACCTTTACTACATGTACCTTGTATCCTGACACTTGATTAGCACCATATAAACACGGGCATGATCTTGTATCAGTACCTTTACTACATGTACCTTGTATCCTCGACACTTGATTAGCACTATATAAACACGGACATGATCTTTTGTCAGTACCTTTACTACATGTACCTTGTATCCTCGACACTTGATTAGCACCATATAAACACGGGCATGATCTTTTGTCAGTACCTTTACTACATGTACCTTGTATCCTCAACACTTCATTAGCACTATATAAACACGGACATGATCTTTTGTCAGTACCTTTACTACATGTACCTTGTATCCTCGACACTTGATTAGCACCATATAAACACGGACATGATCTTTCGTCAGTACCTTTACTACATGTACCTTGTATCCTCGACACTTGATTAGCACCATATAAACACGGACATGATCTTGTATCAGTACCTTTACTACATGTACCTTGTATCCTCGACACTTGATTAGCACCATATAAACACGGGCATGATCTTTTGTCAGTACCTTTACTACATGTACCTTGTATCCTCGACACTTGATTAGCACCATATAAACACGGGCATGATCTTTTGTCAGTACCTTTACTACATGTACCTTGTATCCTCAACACTTGATTAGCACCATATAAACACGGACATGATCTTTTGTCAGTACCTTTACTACATGTACCTTGTATCCTCGACACTTGATTAGCACCATATAAACACGGGCATGATCTTTTGTCAGTACCTTTACTACATGTACCTTGTATCCTCGACACTTGATTAGCACCATATAAACACGGACATGATCTTTTGTCAGTACCTTTACTACATGTACCTTGTATCCTCGACACTTGATTAGCACCATATAAACACGGGCATGATCTTTTGTCGGTACCTTTACTACATGTACCTTGTATCCTCGACACTTGATTAGCACCATATAAACACGGACATGATCTTTTGTCAGTACCTTTACTACATGTACCTTGTATCCTCGACACTTGATTAGCACCATATAAACACGGGCATGATCTTTTGTCAGTACCTTTACTACATGTACCTTGTATCCTCGACACTTGATTAGCACCATATAAACACGGGCATGATCTTTTGTCAGTACCTTTACTACATGTACCTTGTATCCTCGACACTTGATTAGCACCATATAAACACGGGCATGATCTTTTGTCAGTACCTTTACTACATGTACCTTGTATCCTGACACTTGATTAGCACCATATAAACACGGGCATGATCTTTTGTCAGTACCTTTACTACATGTACCTTGTATCCTCGACACTTGATTAGCACCATATAAACACGGGCATGATCTTTTGTCAGTACCTTTACTACATGTACCTTGTATCCTCGACACTTGATTAGCACCATATAAACACGGGCATGATCTTTTGTCAGTACCTTTACTACATGTACCTTGTATCCTCGACACTTGATTAGCACCATATAAACACGGGCATGATCTTTTGTCAGTACCTTTACTACATGTACCTTGTATCCTCAACACTTGATTAGCACTATATAAACACGGACATGATCTTTTGTCAGTACCTTTACTACATGTACCTTGTATCCTCGACACTTGATTAGCACCATATAAACACGGGCATGATCTTTTGTCAGTACCTTTACTACATGTACCTTGTATCCTCAACACTTGATTAGCACTATATAAACACGGACATGATCTTTTGTCAGTACCTTTACTACATGTACCTTGTATCCTCGACACTTGATTAGCACCATATAAACACGGACATGATCTTTTGTCAGTACCTTTACTACATGTACCTTGTATCCTCGACACTTGATTAGCACCATATAAACACGGACATGATCTTTTGTCAGTACCTTTACTACATGTACCTTGTATCCTCAACACTTGATTAGCACCATATAAACACGGACATGATCTTTTGTCAGTACCTTTACTACATGTACCTTGTATCCTCGACACTTGATTAGCACCATATAAACACGGGCATGATCTTTTGTCAGTACCTTTACTACATGTACCTTGTATCCTCGACACTTGATTAGCACCATATAAACACGGGCATGATCTTTTGTCAGTACCTTTACTACATGTACCTTGTATCCTCAACACTTGATTAGCACCATATAAACACGGACATGATCTTTTGTCAGTACCTTTACTACATGTACCTTGTATCCTGACACTTGATTAGCACCATATAAACACGGGCATGATCTTGTATCAGTACCTTTACTACATGTACCTTGTATCCTCGACACTTGATTAGCACCATATAAACACGGGCATGATCTTTTGTCAGTACCTTTACTACATGTACCTTGTATCCTGACACTTGATTAGCACCATATAAACACGGGCATGATCTTTTGTCAGTACCTTTACTACATGTACCTTGTATCCTCGACACTTGATTAGCACCATATAAACACGGGCATGATCTTTTGTCAGTACCTTTACTACATGTACCTTGTATCCTCGACACTTGATTAGCACCATATAAACACGGGCATGATCTTTTGTCAGTACCTTTACTACATGTACCTTGTATCCTCGACACTTGATTAGCACCATATAAACACGGGCATGATCTTTTGTCAGTACCTTTACTACATGTACCTTGTATCCTGACACTTGATTAGCACCATATAAACACGGGCATGATCTTTTGTCAGTACCTTTACTACATGTACCTTGTATCCTCGACACTTGATTAGCACCATATAAACACGGGCATGATCTTTTGTCAGTACCTTTACTACATGTACCTTGTATCCTGACACTTGATTAGCACCATATAAACACGGGCATGATCTTGTATCAGTACCTTTACTACATGTACCTTGTATCCTCGACACTTGATTAGCACCATATAAACACGGACATGATCTTTTGTCAGTACCTTTACTACATGTACCTTGTATCCTCGACACTTGATTAGCACCATATAAACACGGGCATGATCTTGTATCAGTACCTTTACTACATGTACCTTGTATCCTCAACACTTGATTAGCACCATATAAACACGGACATGATCTTTTGTCAGTACCTTTACTACATGTACCTTGTATCCTCGACACTTGATTAGCACCATATAAACACGGGCATGATCTTTTGTCAGTACCTTTACTACATGTACCTTGTATCCTCGACACTTGATTAGCACTATATAAACACGGACATGATCTTTTGTCAGTACCTTTACTACATGTACCTTGTATCCTCGACACTTGATTAGCACCATATAAACACGGACATGATCTTTCGTCAGTACCTTTACTACATGTACCTTGTATCCTCAACACTTGATTAGCACCATATAAACACGGACATGATCTTTTGTCAGTACCTTTACTACATGTACCTTGTATCCTGACACTTGATTAGCACCATATAAACACGGGCATGATCTTTTGTCAGTACCTTTACTACATGTACCTTGTATCCTCGACACTTGATTAGCACCATATAAACACGGGCATGATCTTTTGTCAGTACCTTTACTACATGTACCTTGTATCCTGACACTTGATTAGCACCATATAAACACGGGCATGATCTTGTATCAGTACCTTTACTACATGTACCTTGTATCCTCGACACTTGATTAGCACTATATAAACACGGACATGATCTTTTGTCAGTACCTTTACTACATGTACCTTGTATCCTCGACACTTGATTAGCACCATATAAACACGGGCATGATCTTTTGTCAGTACCTTTACTACATGTACCTTGTATCCTCAACACTTCATTAGCACTATATAAACACGGACATGATCTTTTGTCAGTACCTTTACTACATGTACCTTGTATCCTCGACACTTGATTAGCACCATATAAACACGGACATGATCTTTCGTCAGTACCTTTACTACATGTACCTTGTATCCTCGACACTTGATTAGCACCATATAAACACGGACATGATCTTGTATCAGTACCTTTACTACATGTACCTTGTATCCTCGACACTTGATTAGCACCATATAAACACGGGCATGATCTTTTGTCAGTACCTTTACTACATGTACCTTGTATCCTCGACACTTGATTAGCACCATATAAACACGGGCATGATCTTTTGTCAGTACCTTTACTACATGTACCTTGTATCCTCAACACTTGATTAGCACCATATAAACACGGACATGATCTTTTGTCAGTACCTTTACTACATGTACCTTGTATCCTCGACACTTGATTAGCACCATATAAACACGGGCATGATCTTTTGTCAGTACCTTTACTACATGTACCTTGTATCCTCGACACTTGATTAGCACCATATAAACACGGACATGATCTTTTGTCAGTACCTTTACTACATGTACCTTGTATCCTCGACACTTGATTAGCACCATATAAACACGGGCATGATCTTTTGTCGGTACCTTTACTACATGTACCTTGTATCCTCGACACTTGATTAGCACCATATAAACACGGACATGATCTTTTGTCAGTACCTTTACTACATGTACCTTGTATCCTCGACACTTGATTAGCACCATATAAACACGGGCATGATCTTTTGTCAGTACCTTTACTACATGTACCTTGTATCCTCGACACTTGATTAGCACCATATAAACACGGGCATGATCTTTTGTCAGTACCTTTACTACATGTACCTTGTATCCTCGACACTTGATTAGCACCATATAAACACGGGCATGATCTTTTGTCAGTACCTTTACTACATGTACCTTGTATCCTGACACTTGATTAGCACCATATAAACACGGGCATGATCTTTTGTCAGTACCTTTACTACATGTACCTTGTATCCTCGACACTTGATTAGCACCATATAAACACGGGCATGATCTTTTGTCAGTACCTTTACTACATGTACCTTGTATCCTCGACACTTGATTAGCACCATATAAACACGGGCATGATCTTTTGTCAGTACCTTTACTACATGTACCTTGTATCCTCGACACTTGATTAGCACCATATAAACACGGGCATGATCTTTTGTCAGTACCTTTACTACATGTACCTTGTATCCTCAACACTTGATTAGCACTATATAAACACGGACATGATCTTTTGTCAGTACCTTTACTACATGTACCTTGTATCCTCGACACTTGATTAGCACCATATAAACACGGGCATGATCTTTTGTCAGTACCTTTACTACATGTACCTTGTATCCTCAACACTTGATTAGCACTATATAAACACGGACATGATCTTTTGTCAGTACCTTTACTACATGTACCTTGTATCCTCGACACTTGATTAGCACCATATAAACACGGACATGATCTTTCGTCAGTACCTTTACTACATGTACCTTGTATCCTCGACACTTGATTAGCACCATATAAACACGGACATGATCTTTTGTCAGTACCTTTACTACATGTACCTTGTATCCTCAACACTTGATTAGCACCATATAAACACGGACATGATCTTTTGTCAGTACCTTTACTACATGTACCTTGTATCCTCGACACTTGATTAGCACCATATAAACACGGGCATGATCTTTTGTCAGTACCTTTACTACATGTACCTTGTATCCTCGACACTTGATTAGCACCATATAAACACGGGCATGATCTTTTGTCAGTACCTTTACTACATGTACCTTGTATCCTCAACACTTGATTAGCACCATATAAACACGGACATGATCTTTTGTCAGTACCTTTACTACATGTACCTTGTATCCTGACACTTGATTAGCACCATATAAACACGGGCATGATCTTGTATCAGTACCTTTACTACATGTACCTTGTATCCTCGACACTTGATTAGCACCATATAAACACGGGCATGATCTTTTGTCAGTACCTTTACTACATGTACCTTGTATCCTGACACTTGATTAGCACCATATAAACACGGGCATGATCTTTTGTCAGTACCTTTACTACATGTACCTTGTATCCTCGACACTTGATTAGCACCATATAAACACGGGCATGATCTTTTGTCAGTACCTTTACTACATGTACCTTGTATCCTCGACACTTGATTAGCACCATATAAACACGGGCATGATCTTTTGTCAGTACCTTTACTACATGTACCTTGTATCCTCGACACTTGATTAGCACCATATAAACACGGGCATGATCTTTTGTCAGTACCTTTACTACATGTACCTTGTATCCTGACACTTGATTAGCACCATATAAACACGGGCATGATCTTTTGTCAGTACCTTTACTACATGTACCTTGTATCCTCGACACTTGATTAGCACCATATAAACACGGGCATGATCTTTTGTCAGTACCTTTACTACATGTACCTTGTATCCTGACACTTGATTAGCACCATATAAACACGGGCATGATCTTGTATCAGTACCTTTACTACATGTACCTTGTATCCTCGACACTTGATTAGCACCATATAAACACGGACATGATCTTTTGTCAGTACCTTTACTACATGTACCTTGTATCCTCGACACTTGATTAGCACCATATAAACACGGGCATGATCTTGTATCAGTACCTTTACTACATGTACCTTGTATCCTCAACACTTGATTAGCACCATATAAACACGGACATGATCTTTTGTCAGTACCTTTACTACATGTACCTTGTATCCTCGACACTTGATTAGCACCATATAAACACGGGCATGATCTTTTGTCAGTACCTTTACTACATGTACCTTGTATCCTCGACACTTGATTAGCACCATATAAACACGGGCATGATCTTTTGTCAGTACCTTTACTACATGTACCTTGTATCCTCGACACTTGATTAGCACCATATAAACACGGGCATGATCTTTTGTCAGTACCTTTACTACATGTACCTTGTATCCTCAACACTTGATTAGCACTATATAAACACAGACATGATCTTTTGTCAGTACCTTTACTACATGTACCTTGTATCCTCGACACTTGATTAGCACTATATAAACACGGACATGATCTTTTGTCAGTACCTTTACTACATGTACCTTGTATCCTCGACACTTGATTAGCACCATATAAACACGGACATGATCTTTCGTCAGTACCTTTACTACATGTACCTTGTATCCTCAACACTTGATTAGCACCATATAAACACGGACATGATCTTTTGTCAGTACCTTTACTACATGTACCTTGTATCCTCGACACTTGATTAGCACCATATAAACACGGGCATGATCTTTTGTCAGTACCTTTACTACATGTACCTTGTATCCTCGACACTTGATTAGCACCATATAAACACGGGCATGATCTTTTGTCAGTACCTTTACTACATGTACCTTGTATCCTCGACACTTGATTAGCACCATATAAACACGGGCATGATCTTTTGTCAGTACCTTTACTACATGTACCTTGTATCCTCAACACTTGATTAGCACCATATAAACACGGACATGATCTTTTGTCAGTACCTTTACTACATGTACCTTGTATCCTCGACACTTGATTAGCACCATATAAACACGGGCATGATCTTTTGTCAGTACCTTTACTACATGTACCTTGTATCCTCGACACTTGATTAGCACTATATAAACACGGGCATGATCTTTCGTCAGTACCTTTACTACATGTACCTTGTATCCTGACACTTGATTAGCACCATATAAACACGGACATGATCTTTTGTCAGTACCTTTACTACATGTACCTTGTATCCTGACACTTGATTAGCACCATATAAACACGGACATGATCTTTTGTCAGTACCTTTACTACATGTACCTTGTATCCTCGACACTTGATTAGCACCATATAAACACGGACATGATCTTTTGTCAGTACCTTTACTACATGTACCTTGTATCCTCGACACTTGATTAGCACCATATAAACACGGACATGATCTTTTGTCAGTACCTTTACTACATGTACCTTGTATCATCGACACTTGATTAGCACCATATAAACACGGGCATGATCTTTTGTCAGTACCTTTACTACATGTACCTTGTATCCTCGACACTTGATTAGCACCATATAAACACGGGCATGATCTTTTGTCAGTACCTTTACTACATGTACCTTGTATCCTCGACACTTGATTAGCACCATATAAACACGGACATGATCTTTTGTCAGTACCTTTTATCCTCAACACTTGATTAGCACCATATAAACACGGGCATGATCTTTTGTCAGTACCTTTACTACATGTACCTTGTATCATCGACACTTGATTAGCACCATATAAACACGGGCATGATCTTTTGTCAGTACCTTTACTACATGTACCTTGTATCCTCGACACTTGATTAGCACCATATAAACACGGGCATGATCTTTTGTCAGTACCTTTACTACATGTACCTTGTATCCTCGACACTTGATTAGCACCATATAAACACGGACATGATCTTTTGTCAGTACCTTTACTACATGTACCTTGTATCCTCGACACTTGATTAGCACCATATAAACACGGACATGATCTTTTGTCAGTACCTTTACTACATGTACCTTGTATCCTCGACACTTGATTAGCACCATATAAACACGGACATGATCTTTTGTCAGTACCTTTACTACATGTACCTTGTATCCTCAACACTTGATTAGCACCATATAAACACGGGCATGATCTTTTGTCAGTACCTTTACTACATGTACCTTGTATCCTCGACACTTGATTAGCACCATATAAACACGGACATGATCTTTTGTCAGTACCTTTACTACATGTACCTTGTATCCTCGACACTTGATTAGCACCATATAAACACGGACATGATCTTTTGTCAGTACCTTTACTACATGTACCTTGTATCCTCGACACTTGATTAGCACCATATAAACACGGGCATGATCTTTTGTCAGTACCTTTACTACATGTACCTTGTATCCTCGACACTTGATTAGCACTATATAAACACGGACATGATCTTTTGTCAGGATATAGCTGAAATATTGCCGAGTTGGCATAAAACACCAATAAATCAATCAATCAATTTTGTCAGGCGGATCGAAGAAATTTTGCTTGAGTTATGGCCCTTTATACGGGGTATATGGTTTGTCAATAGAAAACCTAGTTGAATTCAAGAGTGTTGAATAAAGCTAGGCAATTAAAGACCCGTGCTTGAACATTTTACATGTACAATTAAAAAATAAAATACTGAGAAAACAGCCGACTTCGTTTTTAAAATAAAATCGTTTTTTTTCTCTTCATATTATTTGTTGGTGATCCTGCGCACTGGACACGTAGGTTACACAAGTTAAAGAACATGTCTCTACTTTGAAAAAAAAAGAATCATTTATGTTTTTGTATAACAAACGCTATTTGAAAATTGCTACATATTTGCCTGGTTAATGTTTTATATATATTTTTTTTTTTCAGGTGAACGCTGTCTTGCAGAATATTTTGAGAAATTTTTAAATTCTATGAATAACACCGGAAAATTTTACAGTCGTCTCTTAGCAGGACAACTGATACGTTATGGAATCCAGGCCATTGGCATAAACAAGCTGAAAACAATGATGAAGTATTTTTTCAGTAAAACTTGTTTGCTTCTTGAGATCTTGATTTTGACAATGACTTCATGACATGAGAAGGAACTTTTTTTTCATACCTGGAAGTTGCTAATTGCTGTGTTAAACAATGCTTGAATAAAAAAATATCTAATCTTTTTATTTTATTTTCAGCTTTTTTGGAAATGTCCATAGCATACAAAACGTCCATTTCTGGAAGTTATTCTCTGTTCAATAACTTCCAGGAGTGGAAGTTATTATACAGCTGTGAGGTCGTGTAGCTCCACCCTTCGTATGGGTATCAAGAGATATTGTACAACTGAAAACAAAAGAAAAGACCACAAAACATGATACAAAATCAGTTACACACTGATAACAAGGCTTCAAGACTCTACAAGAAGACATGCATGATAACTATCAACATGATATAATCAGTTACACACTGATATCAAGGCTTCAAGACTCTACAAGAAGACATGCATGATAACTATCATGCAGATACAACAGCCCCCCCCCCCCCCCCTCTAATAAGGCCACACCTTCTGCAATGAATAAGTGGCCATATAAGAGGGTGGGCACTGTGCCAATTTAGTAGTAATGTGAATCTGAAATCTTTCCTAGCTGAAAAGAAGGGGACTATTGTATATCCACTACTAAAGGGGAGTCTTCACAATGAGCCTTGATACTCCGGCCCAACACCAGTAAAACTTTCTTCAGAACAATACATTTTTCAGTTTTTATTTAGAACTATATAAAAATAAATTCAAAATTTTGATTCAGATCAGTAAATTCAAATTTTCATTTTGAGGACTGAAAGGGTTATATTAGAGGAAGGGTATTTAACAGAATATTTTCTACTGTACATTGTATATGGAAAGATAACAATTTCAAGATTAATTGCATCCCATTTTACCAAGTGTTTACCATAAACAAAGATAATATTAATTTTATTGATTAATGCATTGTCCACTTAATAATATATGATGGTTGAACCAATTATATAAAGGTCCAGTAAATGTAATTATCAACATGATATTAAAAAATTACCCCAGGGACAACAGATATATTACTCCAACTTAAACAAGAGGGTTATATGATACTGTATCTCCTACCTGGCATAGATTATTGACTCAACTATTGCCTATTGAAGGATATCATGTAAATGTTTTACCCCCACCTTCCAACAGACCTCAGGCCCATAGCCAGGATTGTTCAAAGGAGTATTCGATAGACTCAAAATCTGGACATTAACAGTCATTGTTCAACAAAAATCCTGCTTTTAACAGTCATAATTCAACCAAAAACTTGACTCCTAGCACCCACAGCCACACTGTGTAAAAGTTGGATGCCACAGACCATTTGAAACATCATTTGTGCAAGTTTGGTATTGCATAGCAATGATGCATAAATGTCATTTTTAATTGCATATTCTATAACATTGTTTCTTTAGTGAATTTCTGCTCGAAAAATAAAACATAAACCTTTTAAAGGACCATCATTAGTGAACATTCCTACCATTGACCAAGTAATTTCAGAAAAAAAGATTAAAATGCAAAAAATTTACACATGATGACAACGACCGACGAAAAGTGATGACAATTAATACCACATATCACATGACCCTTTGAACCAGACGAGCTAACAAGCAAAATTTCTGTGTGAAGTTTCTGCAGACAAGGATCTTATTTTCTCAATTCTAATGATTGTTTTATAAAGTTGCTGACACTACACTAGAGTCGGAATTTCTTCAAAAGCTTGTAAAAGATAAGAAGATTCATGAGGCTAGAGCCTTAAATTTCATATACAGGTATATTGATGACGTTTTATCTATCAATAATTCTAGATTTGCAGAATTTCTTCCATTGATATATCCTCCAGTGCTGGAAGTTAAAGAGACCACAGATACAGCTTCGTCCACATAATTTTTGGACTTATACCTCGAATTTGACGACAGTGGTCAACTTAGTACTAAAATTTATGATAAACGGGACGACTTCAATTTTAAAATCATAAATTTTCCAAACATGTGCAGCAATATACCAGCTTCTCCTGCATATGGTGTTTACATCTCGCAATTGATTCGCTATGCAAGGGCCAGTAGCAACTATTCTGATTTCCTGAAACGTCATCTTCATCTGAGAAACAGGCTACTGGACCACGGCTATAAAAAGATTCGCCTTATTCGATCTCTTAAAAAGTTTATATTCCGATACCAAGATCTTGTCGAAATATATTCAGTCTCTGCAGAAACGATTATAAGCGATGCATTTTCATATAGTGAAAATGTATAAAGATAAAGAAGTCAAGAAAAATGTCAAAAATATTTTTTTATCAATGTGTGACGTAAAAATGTTTTTGACATTTACTTGACTGAATATGGTACTACTTTGACAACTATTTTACCTATTTTGTTCCTGTATTTAAATACTGTTATAGTGACAGCCGAAACCTTTGAACCGTAATGAGAGCGGGAGGTTTGGCGCTTTAAAATCTGATTCAACCCACCATTTCTTTAGAAATGCCTGTACCAAGTAAGGGTCATTCCGGTTTTCAGTTTTCCGGTTGTTGACTGATTTTGTCTGTTTATATAATTATGAGTTTTGACTTTCCCTTTGTAAGATTGTTCGGAGTTCGGTAATTTTGTTATTACCCTTAATGTTGAATCTTCTGGAAAACATGGGTAAACTTCTTTTATTTCACTCTGAAAACTGGTAATGCTGTAAATAATGTTTGTTCTCTTGATATATATGTTTGTACATGACGTATTGACAATTTACAATTTCCAATGACTGATCGCATAAACAATTTTTTTTTACAAAATTGTCTAAGTTTAAAACTATTTTCACTTTTCATGTAAATAAAAAAAATTTACTTGGGAATTCAAATGTTAACAAGCTTATTGCATGATTGTGTACATGTATCAAGCTTGCAACTAATGTGCATGATACAATTAGTCAACCATTTAAATGACAAAGTATATTTAACACAGCTTAAGGGATAAAAAATAATTAGGTTCCCTTTAGGTATACATGCATGAGAACCAAGTCACAATGACACTGGCAAAGAATCAAATGCATTAATATTTTAGTAATTTTTATGTCCTTAAGACAATGCACACATTAATTATTCAAGTAGATGATGGCAACAACTGAATTAAAATAAAATGTCGAAAGGATATTGGCAGGAATATAACCAAGGTGGTGATTAAAAATATTACAAAATTGACCAATTGCTTAAACATGCAAGGATCATGGGGTTAGGGTTATGGTGTTTAACGCCACTTTCAACAATATTTCAGATATATTGCAGCAGTCAGTAATATTGGTGGAGGATATAATAAGAACAGGAGAAACAGTATTGGTTTACAAATCACCATATATATGATCCTTGAAAAAATGAACTAGCACACTGGTTCAGCTTAAACTGCCAAAATAGATTGATTGATTGATTGATTTTTGGGGTTTTAACGCCATTTTCAGCAATATTTCAGCTATATCATGGCAACCATTTTTAGTGGTGGAAGAAGCCGGAGTACCCGAAGAGAACCACCAACCATGGGCAAGCAACTGGTAAACTTTATCACTTGCGGCTGCGAGTCGAGTGCACCCTTTTTGGTATTATACAAAGCCGGGCACGAACCCACGCCGTATTGGTGATAGGCTTGTATGAGTTGTTAGGTAATCCAACTACCTAATTCATTGAGCCACCCGGGCCCTCCAAAAATAGAAAATGAAACATTAGTCTGAATATTGTGTATCAGCAAAAGATAACACATTCTA
This sequence comes from Bathymodiolus septemdierum, assembly GCA_963383655.1. Classification (NCBI taxonomy): domain Eukaryota; kingdom Metazoa; phylum Mollusca; class Bivalvia; order Mytilida; family Modiolidae; genus Bathymodiolus; species Bathymodiolus septemdierum. Next base: position 703,110 of record OY726522.1, on the reverse strand, counting down.
TGTTTTAGGGGGCTTAAATTCCAAAATAGAAAAAAAACAACATGTGTCTCGATTAATGTTCATCATCAAAAAATAACACATTTAATGTTATAGGGGGCATAAAACACCCTTATTATCTCTGTTTGCCATTATATATCACAGACCACACACTATAAATGACAAGGGTTGTCAAACAACTTAGTTCCCTGTATGTCATAACTATCAATAATTTTTATCATGAGGCAACACCTAGAGGTGCTTATATCAATGCAAAAAGACTATGTTTTGTTTACATACATAACCTGGAGGCATTATAAGACGTGATTGATTAATTTATGAGGAGATAAATAAAAGCAATAAATTCACATATTTTGAGTACTTTCAGTTTTTTTTCAGTGTTATTTTACCTTGAATATAAGTACTGTTAATGATGTAATGAAATGAAAATTAGAAACCACCACACTGTCGGAACAGTTCCAAAATCTAATTGAAAAATCATAGAAATAGACAAAATTGACAAAATTAACACACAAATACATGAACGATGACTTTCCTATTTAAGTAATGTTTCTGATGTTCATTTCCCTATTCAATTTCAGTTTGAAGACCAAATACATTACTGTTAGATATTATTAGAAGTTTTAGATCTTTAAAAAATGTTCAAATCAGATACATCTTTTTAGTTTTAATGGGAATGTCCTTGTAGAACCATTCAGGCATTATTTGAATCAAATTGCAGTGATTTTTTTTAAAGTTTACAGATGGCGAAGGATGGACACCAAGTGATGGCAAAAGCTGACATGATCCTTTGGGTCAGGTGAGCTAAAAATGTGATACATTTTCAATACAATGTACATTTAATTAATTGATTGAATGTTTGTGTTTAACGCCACTTTCAATATTTCAGCTATGTCATGGCTACCAGTTTTAGTGGTGGAAGAAGCCGGAGTACCCGGAGAGAACCACCGACCATGGGCAAGCAACTGGTAAACTTTATCACTTGCGGCTGCGAGTCAGGTGCACCCTTTTTTGTAATTTATAAAGCTGGATGCGAACCACCCAGGCCCCTCAATGTACCTAACTCATTGAGCCATCCAGGCCCCTCAAGGTACCTAACTCATTGAGCCACCCAGGCCCCTTAATGTACCTAACTCATTGAGCCACCCGGGCCCCTCAATGTACCTAACGCATTGAACCACCCAGGCCCCTCAATGTACCTAACTCATTGAGCCACCCAGGCCCCTCAATGTACCTAACTCATTCAGCCACCCAGGCCCCTCAATGTACCTAACTCATTGAGCTACCCAGGCCCCTCAATGTACCTAACTCATTGAACCACCCAGGTCCCTCAATGTACCTAACTCATTGAGTCACCCAGGCCCCTCAATGTACCTAACTCATTGAGCCACCCAGGCCCCTCAATGTACCTAACTCATTGAGCCACCCAGGCCCCTCAATGTACCTAACTCATTGAGCCACCCAGGCCCCTCAATGTACCTAACTCTTTGAGCTACCCAGGCCCCTCAATGTACCTAACTCATTGAGCCACCCAGGCCGCTCAATGTACCTAACTCATTGAGCCACCCAGGCCCCTCAATGTACCCAACTCATTGAGCCACCCGGGCCCCTCAATGTACCTAACTCATTGAGCCACCCGGGCCCCTCAATGTACCTAACTCATTGAGCCATCCGGGGCCCCTCAATGTACCTAACTCATTGAGCCATCCGGGCCCCTCAATGTAAGTAACTCATTGAGCCATCCGGGGCCCCTCAATGTACCTAACTCATTGAGCCATCTGGGGCCCCTCAATGTACATTTATCTTTATAACATAATGTAACCCAAATAACATCAAGTAAAATAGTTGGTCATGATCAGTTCTACTTGAGCTGGGAAGATTTAAAAAAAAAAAATTTAATACTACCCAAGTGCCATAATATGAAGGGAAAAAAATCTCCCACGCCTCCATTCAACTTGGTATTACTGTAATATCACAGTCCTCTAAATTGTACACAATTTAACATTACCATTTTAAACATCTAGGAGAAAACACGGGAGCATCAGGTGTCAGTGTTGTATTAATAACAAATTTTAAAGTATAATCATAAAATAACTACATTGTACATGTATTAATAAATTCCAATGGGTCTATTACATATATTGAACATTAATTTAAATCTATTAGATGGCAATTGTGAAATTTTTTAAACATACAGATGCCCCAGGACTTATGTACCGTGATTTTCCCATTATAAATACTTTATGTATTGCCACTGCCTATATATTTATAATTTAATACAAGTTCTACAAGTAACTGCTTAAATCACTTATTTCCCACGCCTCTTTTTTACAGTATATTTTAGACTGAAACCTTGTACCTTCTCTTTACATAAAACTGTCAGCTACACAATGTTAAAATTAAAAACAAGGAATTTGAAGAAAGGAATTGTCTTAATAGATAATTAACTTCATATCAAATTTCTTAAATGATTTTGGTAGCTTAATTCTTATTACCCAAAAATAGATCAAGTCTGAATAACAGTGATTTTCAACAGATATTTTTGAGAGAAAAACATAGACTGTGTAAATTCATGTATACAAATCCAACTAGTTTATTATTTCCTTGTCTAGGATGGTATGATATATTATATCATTACTGTACATGTATATCATATGATCATGGACTAAGCACCTGATGTTGTTAAACAAAACATAGCCAGTTATAGATCAGAGTAAGTTATTTTCCTTGGATAACTTTGAGAAAAATTATGAAAAGAAAGTATAAAAGAGTGATGGTCAACAACAACAACAATATCAACAAAACAATCACCCCCACCTTCACTCACTGAATACAAAAAAGATCACAACGTATGACGTTGCTTGGTTTCTTTATATATGTGTAGTATAGTTTCTATCTCAATATTGCTTTAGATAACTTGAAAATTCTGTTAATTCAAAGTTAAACGTTCAACTGTACCTCAAATTAAAATTCAACAGATCTGGATAAAAATATTTCATATACACCAACTGGAAACATATAAATAGCATAAACTAAATCTTTAATTGCTCGAATCTAAGTTGCTATATATATATTTATTTTTTTTATCAATACATGAATAATATATCCTATTACAATGTGTGCACAGGTTGCATTCCTGAACTATTGAAATGCGAGTGTATACAAAGTTCAAGCTTAAAGTAATCAATAACTCTATATCTATATACTTACACAATATCCCTGGTATGTATTTAGTTTCCAACATGAAATAGTTCTCTTTGTTTCATTTTGAACTTTATTTATTCACAATCACACCAATGTCAATTGCACACATGAATATTTCCTGAAATGGACAAGAAGGGGAGGTAAATCCTCAACATCAATATAATTAATTTTAGTCAATAACTTACAATTCATTTAACACAATTATTTGTGATCACACATACTAAGAAGTTAATACTTAAATGCCTGGCTGATTCTTTTAGTCACCTGTGCACCTACATTTTAAAATACAACCCGAAATGAACATTAACGTAAATCCGTAAATAACATCAGGTAATTCCCTCGTCATGTGTTACCTGATATCCACGCCCACAGGTAGAAATATATTCATCATTCAAATAAACATTATATACAATACCTTCCTTAGAAGATGTATATTCTACTTTCTTTTTGTAGTTAGGATTACACAAAAGACATTGCACACATATATAAATATCTTATTCTAGGCTGTAATCAGAAAGTCATTTTATATTACCATCAAAACAGTATAAAAATAAATATCATGTTGTACAACAAAAATAAATATATATTTTTAAATAGATTTAATTACTATTACCATTAGGAATGTTTGTGAAATTTACAAATGTAAAATAAATGTCAAATGTAGGTCTTAAAGTTTTACTTTTCATCTTACAATGACAATTTCCTGACATTAATTTACTTAAGATCTAATTTCAGTATAATAATTAGTTAAAACACATTAAAGACATTTGTTGTAATTAAGGACAAATTAAATAGGATATAAATGTCTTGAAAAAACACACGTAATAAACAATCAAGGTTTGTTTTCAAGATCAAGGTCGATCTCGATGGAGATCGAGAGAGCGAGAGAGAGAGAGAGAGAGAGAGAGAGAGAGAGAGCGAGAGAGAGAGAGTGAGAGAGAACTTTTTGTGCATTCAGAACTACAATAACAATATATATACATATTTCTTGATTTAGATATTTCTTGATTTAGATACAGAAATTATTCATTTCTGTTTATTTCGTTTACTCTTACAGGCATACAATTTTGTCTTTAATAATACTTGTTTACAAAAATCAAAATAATATTTCATTAAAAAAATTGCTGGTTTATACAAACTTAAGAACCCTAATATTAGCCTCCTAAGATCTATATTTCTAGACTGGTATCATAATATTGGCCTCCTAAGATCTATATTTCTAGACTGGTATCATAATATTGGCCTCCTAAGATCTATATTTCTAGACTGGTATCATAATATTGGCCTCCTAAGATCTATATTTCTAGACTGGTATCATAATATTGGCCTCCTAAGATCTATATTTCTAGACTGGTATCATAATATTGGCCTCCTAAGATCTATATTTCTAGACTGGTATCATAATATTGGCCTCCTAAGATCTATATTTCTAGACTGGTATCATAATTTTGGCCTCCTAAGATCTATATTTCTAGACTGGTATCATAATATTGGCCTCCTAAGATCTATATTTCTAGACTGGTATCATAATATTGGCCTCCTAAGATCTATATTTCTAGACTGGTATCATAATATTTGTTTACAAACTCAGTGATGCAATGAAGTCATTTAATTTCAATGATTTAAATAAACAATGATATTAATGATCAATTTCAGCCACATTTTTATGTTCGGTCATGTTTGGTGATGAATATGTAACATAGATAGCCATTCTGGTTTTCCTCCCCTCATTAAACCTGGTCACCATGTATAACTCTAAACTTACTGAAGAGGTTGAAAAACATCACTAACACTGAACAACATCAAGATAATTTACATAATGACACTTGTTTATGAGTCACCTCTGATAATAATACATGCACATGTACATGCAATTGAATAAATAATGAGTTTATATAAACAGACTGTCAAACTATAGCTAGAATTATATTGTTTTATATAAACAGACTGTTAAACTATAGCTAGAATTATATTGTTTTATATAAACAGACTGTCAAACTATAGCTAGAATTATATTGAAACAAATCTCAATAAAATGTTTATCAAATAAAAGTCATGTTTATTCTAGACCCCAACAATGTTATTTTGTAATGAAGTTCTTTTTAAAGCAATTGATGTCTTATCCATGTTGACGTCTTTTGAGGTCTAATGGTTATGATGTTTGTCTCAACTTGTTGCCCCTTTTGATGGTTTGGTTTGGTTTATGGTGTTTAACGCCACTTTCAACAATATTTCAGCTATATCGTGGCAGCCAGTTTTATTGGTGGAGGAAACCAGAGTACCCGGAGAAAACCACTGACCTGTATTAAGTCACTGACAAAACTTGATCTCATAATGTTATATTGGGTACATTTCGCCTGAGCAGCGTTTGAACTCACAACATTAGTGGTCATAGGCACTGATTGCACAGGTAGTTGCAAGCCAACAACCATATGATCATGACTACGACAGTCCCTACCCTCTTTTGAGATCTAATGGTTAGCATGTTCGTCTCACGTGTGCTGAATATTTTAGATGCATGTTTAATAATCATGTCAATTCCATGCAACAGATTACAGAACTGACGTAGCTTTATGTTTCAGCAAAACAATGTAAAACCATATACTGCTCGTGTATCTATAGTATACAGCTTTTCTTCAGCAGTAGAACATTGATATCATGCTCTGACGGTTAATTAATATCACCCGACTTGAATCCCATCCATCACATCAGGGGAGAACTGAGCTGCAGTGTCTTACATATACCACAGGGCTTTCAATATTTTTCAAGTCTACCAGTACTTCACTATTGACAGGCAGTACTTTTTATTAAAATTTGGAATAATTTTCATGAATATCTTATACAACACTGTTTAAAATCAGGAGGTATCAAAGACCATTTTAGAAGGGTAAAAGTATCTGGTACCACCCCATAATGAAAGACTTGATACCACAACCAGAGGCTCCCAGGAGCCTGTAATCGCTCACCTGGATCAAAGCTGCTTTCAATAACAACGCAACTGCACTGCGGCAGCAATCCTGGTGGGAGAGCACGACTGCTGGACACAATTTTGGAAGAGGACCATCAAATGACTATTCCATGAGTTTGGTTCTAATTGAGCTACCGGTTCCAGACAAGATGGTTTTTATGTGAATTTCCCATAGGGTCCTATGTAAAACTAAGTACAGCTGTGCAGCCATCTTGGTCAGAGGGCGGGACCACCAGACACAATTTTGGAAGAGGACCATCCAATGGCTATTTTATCAAAGTTTGGTTCCAATTGAGCAACTCACAGGTTCCAGACAAGAAGATTTTTATGTGAATTTTCCATAGGGTCCTATGTTAAGCTAAGTTCGGCTGTGGGGGTCATCATGGTCGAAGGGCCGAACCGCCGGACACATTTTTGGAAGATAACCATCCAATGACTATTTCATCAAAATTTTGTTCTTATTGAGCAAATGGTTTCAGACAAGAAGATTTTTATGGGAATTTCCCATAGGGTCCTATGTTAAATTAAGTTCGGCTGTGGTGGCCATCTTGGTCGGAGGTATGAAATGCCGGACACAATTTTGGAAGGGGACCACCCAATGATCATTTCAGGAAAGTTTGGTTGAGATTGGCTCAGTAGTTTCAGAAGAGAAGATTTTTTTTTAATTTCATCCCCCCTTTTTTCTATTTTTTGCTTGGTGGCCATCTTGGTTGGAAGTCGGGATCACCGGACACAATTTTGGAAGGGGGTCATCCAATGACCATTCCACCAAAGTTTGGTTGCAATTGGCACAGTGGTTTCTGAGAAGAAGATTAAAATGTGAAATGTTGACGGACGGACGACAGACGACGGACGAAAAGTGATGACAATACCTCACCTGGCCTAAAGCCAGGTGAGCTAAAAACCAACCACTCAGCAGATCTCTGACAAGTTTTACAGAAGGGGTAAAACAATATATTGTATTTCTCAGTAGGTAATCTTGAACATCAATATGTCACTGAGACGTCCTCGACAATCTATCATTAAATGCCAATGGTAGACAAGGCATTGACTTTTGTTAACATTTTTGTCAATGGACTTTTTGTTTTTTATTCTTGTAATGGATCTCTATCTATAGTGGTAATACACTGTATTAGTACTATTACCAGTAGTCAATGTAATGGATCTCTATCTATAGTGGCAATACACTGTATTAGTACTATTACCAGTAGTCACAATGTAATGGATCTCTATCTATAGTGGTAATACACTGTATTAGTACTATTATCAGTAGTCACAATGTAATGGATCTCTATCTATAGTGGTAATACACTGTATTAGTACTATTACCAGTAGTCACAATGTAATGGATCTCTATCTATAGTGGCAATACACTGTATTAGTACTATTACCAGTAGTCACAATGTAATGGATCTCTATCTATAGTGGTAATACACTGTATTAGTACTATTACCAGTAGTCACAATGTAATGGATCTCTATCTATAGTGGCAATACACTGTATTAGTACTATTACCAGTAGTCACAATGTAATGGATCTCTATCTATAGTGGCAATACACTGTATTAGTACTATTACCAGTAGTCACAATGTAATGGATCTCTATCTATAGTGGTAATACACTGTATTAGTACTATTACCAGTAGTCACAATGTAATAGATCTCTATCTATAGTGGTAATACACTGTATTAGTACTATTACCAGTAGTCACAATGTAATGGATCTCTATCTATAGTGGTAATACACTGTATTAGTACTATTACCAGTAGTCACAATGTAATAGATCTCTATCTATAGTGGTAATACACTGTATTAGTACTATTACCAGTAGTCACAATGTAATGGATCTCTATCTATAGCAGTAATACACTGTATTAGTACTATTACCAGTAGTCACAATGTAATGGATCTCTATCTATAGCAGTAATACACTGTATTAGTACTATTACCAGTAGTCACAATGTAATGGATCTCTATCTATAGTGGTAATACACTGTATTAGTACTATTACCAGTAGTCACAATGTAATGGATCTCTATCTATAGTGGTAATACACTGTATTAGTACTATTACCAGTAGTCACAATGTAATGGATCTCTATCTATAGTGGCAATACACTGTATTAGTACTATTACCAGTAGTCACAATGTAATGGATCTCTATCTATAGTGGCAATACACTGTATTAGTACTATTACCAGTAGTCACAATGTAATGGATCTCTATCTATAGTGGTAATACACTGTATTAGTACTATTACCAGTAGTCACAATGTAATGGATCTCTATCTATAGTGGTAATACACTGTATTAGTACTATTATCAGTAGTCACAATGTAATGGATCTCTATCTATAGTGGTAATACACTGTATTAGTACTATTACCAGTAGTCACAATGTAATGGATCTCTATCTATAGTGGTAATACACTGTATTAGTACTATTATCAGTAGTCACAATGTAATGGATCTCTATCTATAGTGGTAATACACTGTATTAGTACTATTACCAGTAGTCACAATGTAATGGATCTCTATCTATAGTGGTAATACACTGTATTAGTACTATTACCAGTAGTCACAATGTAATGGATCTCTATCTATAGTGGCAATACACTGTATTAGTACTATTACCAGTAGTCACAATGTAATGGATCTCTATCTATAGTGGTAATACACTGTATTAGTACTATTACCAGTAGTCACAATGTAATGGATCTCTATCTAGAGTGGTAATACACTGTATTAGTACTATTACCAGTAATCACAATGTAATGGATCTCTATCTATAGTGGCAATACACTGTATTAGTACTATTACCAGTAGTCACAATGTAATGGATCTCTATCTATAGTGGTAATACACTGTATTAGTACTATTACCCGTAGTCACAATGTAATGGATCTCTATCTATAGTGGTAATACACTGTATTAGTACTATTACCAGTAGTCACAATGTAATGGATCTCTATCTATAGCGGTAATACACTGTATTAGTACTATTACCAGTAGTCACAATGTAATGGATCTCTATCTATAGTGGTAATACACTGTATTAGTACTATTACCCGTAGTCACAATGTAATGGATCTCTATCTATAGTGGTAATACACTGTATTAGTACTATTACCAGTAGTCACAATGTAATGGATCTCTATCTATAGTGGTAATACACTGTATTAGTACTATTACCAGTAGTCACAATGTAATGGATCTCTATCTATAGTGGTAATACACTGTATTAGTACTATTACCAGTAGTCAATGTAATGGATCTCTATCTATAGTGGTAATACACTGTATTAGTACTATTACCAGTAGTCACAATGTAATGGATCTCTATCTATAGTGGTAATACACTGTATTAGTACTATTACCAGTAGTCACAATGTAATGGATCTCTATCTATAGCGGTAATACACTGTATTAGTACTATTACCAGTAGTCACAATGTAATGGATCTCTATCTATAGTGGTAATACACTGTATTAGTACTATTACCCGTAGTCACAATGTAATGGATCTCTATCTATAGTGGTAATACACTGTATTAGTACTATTATCAGTAGTCACAATGTAATGGATCTCTATCTATAGTGGTAATACACTGTATTAGTACTATTACCAGTAGTCACAATGTAATGGATCTCTATCTATAGTGGTAATACACTGTATTAGTACTATTACCAGTAGTCACAATGTAATGGATCTCTATCTATAGTGGTAATACACTGTATTAGTACTATTACCAGTAGTCACAATGTAATGGGTCTCTATCTATAGTGGTAATACACTGTATTAGTACTATTACCAGTAGTCACAATGTAATGGATCTCTATCTATAGTGGTAATACACTGTATTAGTACTATTACCGGTAGTCACAATGTAATGGATCTCTATCTATAGTGGTAATACACTGCATTAGTACTATTACCAGTAGTCACAATGTAATGGATCTCTATCTATAGTGGTAATACACTGTATTAGTACTATTACCAGTAGTCACAATGTAATGGATCTCTATCTATAGTGGTAATACACTGTATTAGTACTATTACCAGTAGTCACAATGTAATGGATCTCTATCTATAGCAGTAATACACTGTATTAGTACTATTACCAGTAGTCAAAATGTAATGGATCTCTATCTATAGTGGTAATACACTGTATTAGTACTATTACCAGTAGTCACAATGTAATGGATCTCTATCTATAGCAGTAATACACTGTATTAGTACTATTACCAGTAGTCACAATGTAATGGATCTCTATCTATAGTGGTAATACACTGTATTAGTACTATTACCAGTAGTCAATGTAATGGATCTCTATCTATAGTGGTAATACACTGTATTAGTACTATTACCAGTAGTCACAATGTAATGGATCTCTATCTATAGTGGTAATACACTGTATTAGTACTATTACCAGTAGTCACAATGTAATGGATCTCTATCTATAGTGGTAATACACTGTATTAGTACTATTACCAGTAGTCTATGTAATGGATCTCTATCTATAGTGGTAATACACTGTATTAGTACTATTACCAGTAGTCACAATGTAATGGATCTCTATCTATAGTGGTAATACACTGTATTAGTACTATTACCAGTAGTCACAATGTAATGGATCTCTATCTATAGTGGTAATACACTGTATTAGTACTATTACCAGTAGTCACAATGTAATGGATCTCTATCTATAGTGGTAATACACTGTATTAGTACTATTACCAGTAGTCACAATGTAATGGATCTCTATCTATAGTGGTAATACACTGTATTAGTACTATTACCAGTAGTCACAATGTAATGGATCTCTATCTATAGTGGTAATACACTGTATTAGTACTATTACCGGTAGTTACAATGTAATGGATCTCTATCTATAGTGGTAATACACTGTATTAGTACTATTACCAGTAGTCACAATGTAATGGATCTCTATCTATAGTGGTAATACACTGTATTAGTACTATTACCAGTAGTCACAATGTAATGGATCTCTATCTATAGTGGTAATACACTGTATTAGTACTATTACCAGTAGTCACAATGTAATGGATCTCTATCTATAGTGGTAATACACTGTATTAGTACTATTACCGGTAGTCACAATGTAATGGATCTCTATCTATAGTGGTAATACACTGTATTAGTACTATTACCAGTAGTCACAATGTAATGGATCTCTATCTATAGTGGTAATACACTGTATTAGTACTATTACCAGTAGTCACAATGTAATGGATCTCTATCTATAGTGGTAATACACTGTATTAGTACTATTACCAGTAGTCACAATGTAATGGATCTCTATCTATAGTGGTAATACACTGTATTAGTACTATTACCAGTAGTCACAATGTAATAGATCTCTATCTATAGCGGTAATACACTGTATTAGTACTATTACCAGTAGTCACAATGTAATGGATCTCTATCTATAGCAGTAATACACTGTATTAGTACTATTACCAGTAGTCACAATGTAATGGATCTCTATCTATAGTGGTAATACACTGTATTAGTACTATTACCAGTAGTCACAATGTAATGGATCTCTATCTATAGTGGTAATACACTGTATTAGTACTATTACCAGTAGTCACAATGTAATGGATCTCTATCTATAGTGGTAATACACTGTATTAGTACTATTATCAGTAGTCACAATGTAATGGATCTCTATCTATAGTGGTAATACACTGTATTAGTACTATTACCAGTAGTCACAATGTAATGGATCTCTATCTATAGTGGCAATACACTGTATTAGTACTATTATCAGTAATCACAATGTAATGGATCTCTATCTATAGTGGTAATACACTGTATTAGTACTATTATCAGTAGTCACAATGTAATGGATCTCTATCTATAGTGGTAATACACTGTATTAGTACTATTATCAGTAATCACAATGTAATGGATCTCTATCTATAGTGGTAATACACTGTATTAGTACTATTACCGGTAGTCACAATGTAATGGATCTCTATCTATAGTGGTAATACACTGTATTAGTACTATTATCAGTAATCACAATGTAATGGATCTCTATCTATAGTGGTAATACACTGTATTAGTACTATTATCAGTAACCACAATGTAATGGATCTCTATCTATAGTGGTAATACACTGTATTAGTACTATTACCAGTAGTCACAATGTAATGGATCTCTATCTATAGTGGCAATACACTGTATTAGTACTATTACCAGTAGTCACAATGTAATGGATCTCTATCTATAGTGGTAATACACTGTATTAGTACTATTATCAGTAGTCACAATGTAATGGATCTCTATCTATAGTGGTAATACACTGTATTAGTACTATTACCAGTAGTCAATGTAATGGATCTCTATCTATAGTGGTAATACACTGTATTAGTACTATTATCAGTAGTCACAATGTAATGGATCTCTATCTATAGTGGCAATACACTGTATTAGTACTATTACCAGTAGTCAATGTAATGGATCTCTATCTATAGTGGTAATACACTGTATTAGTACTATTACCAGTAGTCACAATGTAATGGATCTCTATCTATAGTGGTAATACACTGTATTAGTACTATTACCAGTAGTCACAATGTAATGGATCTCTATCTATAGTGGTAATACACTGTATTAGTACTATTACCAGTAGTCACAATGTAATGGATCTCTATCTATAGTGGTAATACACTGTATTAGTACTATTATCAGTAGTCACAATGTAATGGATCTCTATCTATAGTGGTAATACACTGTATTAGTACTATTACCGGTAGTCACAATGTAATGGATCTCTATCTATAGTGGTAATACACTGTATTAGTACTATTACCGGTAGTCACAATGTAATGGATCTCTATCTATAGTGGTAATACACTGTATTAGTACTATTACCAGTAGTCACAATGTAATGGATCTCTATCTATAGTGGTAATACACTGTATTAGTACTATTACCGGTAGTCACAATGTAATGGATCTCTATCTATAGTGGTAATACACTGTATTAGTACTATTACCGGTAGTCACAATGTAATGGATCTCTATCTATAGTGGTAATACACTGTATTAGTACTATTATCAGTAGTCACAATGTAATGGATCTCTATCTATAGTGGTAATACACTGTATTAGTACTATTATCAGTAGTCACAATGTAATGGATCTCTATCTATAGTGGTAATACACTGTATTAGTACTATTACCGGTAGTCACAATGTAATGGATCTCTATCTATAGTGGTAATACACTGTATTAGTACTATTACCGGTAGTCACAATGTAATGGATCTCTATCTATAGTGGTAATACACTGTATTAGTACTATTACCAGTAGTCACAATGTAATGGATCTCTATCTATAGTGGTAATACACTGTATTAGTACTATTACCGGTAGTCACAATGTAATGGATCTCTATCTATAGTGGTAATACACTGTATTAGTACTATTACCAGTAGTCACAATGTAATGGATCTCTATCTATAGTGGTAATACACTGTATTAGTACTATTACCGGTAGTCACAATGTAATGGATCTCTATCTATAGTGGCAATACACTGTATTAGTACTATTACCAGTAGTCACAATGTAATGGATCTCTATCTATAGTGGTAATACACTGTATTAGTACTATTACCAGTAGTCACAATGTAATGGATCTCTATCTATAGTGGCAATACACTGTATTAGTACTATTACCGGTAGTCACAATGTAATGGATCTCTATCTATAGTGGTAATACACTGTATTAGTACTATTACCGGTAGTCACAATGTAATGGATCTCTATCTATAGTGGTAATACACTGTATTAGTACTATTACCGGTAGTCACAATGTAATGGATCTCTATCTATAGTGGTAATACACTGTATTAGTACTATTACCGGTAGTCACAATGTAATGGATCTCTATCTATAGTGGTAATACACTGTATTAGTACTATTACCGGTAGTCACAATGTAATGGATCTCTATCTATAGTGGCAATACACTGTATTAGTACTATTACCAGTAGTCACAATGTAATGGATCTCTATCTATAGTGGTAATACACTGTATTAGTACTATTACCGGTAGTCACAATGTAATGGATCTCTATCTATAGTGGCAATACACTGTATTAGTACTATTACCCGTAGTCACAATGTAATGGATCTCTATCTATAGTGGTAATACACTGTATTAGTACTATTACCAGTAGTCACAATGTAATGGATCTCTATCTATAGTGGCAATACACTGTATTAGTACTATTACCAGTAGTCACAATGTAATGGATCTCTATCTATAGTGGTAATACACTGTATTAGTACTATTACCAGTAGTCACAATGTAATGGATCTCTATCTATAGTGGTAATACACTGTATTAGTACTATTATCAGTAGTCACAATGTAATGGATCTCTATCTATAGTGGTAATACACTGTATTAGTACTATTACCGGTAGTCACAATGTAATGGATCTCTATCTATAGTGGTAATACACTGTATTAGTACTATTACCAGTAGTCACAATGTAATGGATCTCTATCTATAGTGGTAATACACTGTATTAGTACTATTACCGGTAGTCACAATGTAATAGATCTCTATCTATAGTGGTAATACACTGTATTAGTACTATTACCGGTAGTCACAATGTAATGGATCTCTATCTATAGTGGTAATACACTGTATTAGTACTATTACCAGTAGTCACAATGTAATGGATCTCTATCTATAGTGGTAATACACTGTATTAGTACTATTACCGGTAGTCACAATGTAATAGATCTCTATCTATAGTGGTAATACACTGTATTAGTACTATTACCAGTAGTCACAATGTAATGGATCTCTATCTATAGTGGTAATACACTGTATTAGTACTATTACCGGTAGTTACAATGTAATGGATCTCTATCTATAGCAGTAATACACTGTATTAGTACTATTACCGGTAGTCACAATGTAATGGATCTCTATCTATAGTGGTAATACACTGTATTAGTACTATTACCGGTAGTCACAATGTAATGGATCTCTATCTATAGTGGCAATACACTGTATTAGTACTATTACCAGTAGTCACAATGTAATGGATCTCTATCTATAGTGGTAATACACTGTATTAGTACTATTACCAGTAGTCACAATGTAATGGATCTCTATCTATAGTGGTAATACACTGTATTAGTACTATTACCGGTAGTCACAATGTAATGGATCTCTATCTATAGCGGTAATACACTGTATTAGTACTATTACCAGTAGTCACAATGTAATGGATCTCTATCTATAGTGGTAATACACTGTATTAGTACTATTACCAGTAGTCACAATGTAATGGATCTCTATCTATAGCGGTAATACACTGTATTAGTACTATTACCGGTAGTCACAATGTAATGGATCTCTATCTATAGTGGTAATACACTGTATTAGTACTATTACCGGTAGTCACAATGTAATGGATCTCTATCTATAGTGGTAATACACTGTATTAGTACTATTACCAGTAGTCACAATGTAATGGATCTCTATCTATAGTGGTAATACACTGTATTAGTACTATTACCAGTAGTCACAATGTAATGGATCTCTATCTATAGTGGCAATACACTGTATTAGTACTATTACCGGTAGTCACAATGTAATGGATCTCTATCTATAGTGGCAATACACTGTATTAGTACTATTACCAGTAGTCACAATGTAATGGATCTCTATCTATAGTGGTAATACACTGTATTAGTACTATTACCAGTAGTCACAATGTAATGGATCTCTATCTATAGTGGTAATACACTGTATTAGTACTATTACCAGTAGTCACAATGTAATGGATCTCTATCTATAGTGGTAATACACTGTATTAGTACTATTACCAGTAGTCAATGTAATGGATCTCTATCTATAGTGGTAATACACTGTATTAGTACTATTACCAGTAGTCACAATGTAATGGATCTCTATCTATAGTGGCAATACACTGTATTAGTACTATTACCAGTAGTCACAATGTAATGGATCTCTATCTATAGTGGTAATACACTGTATTAGTACTATTACCAGTAGTCACAATGTAATGGATCTCTATCTATAGTGGTAATACACTGTATTAGTACTATTATCAGTAGTCACAATGTAATGGATCTCTATCTATAGTGGTAATACACTGTATTAGTACTATTACCAGTAGTCACAATGTAATGGATCTCTATCTATAGTGGTAATACACTGTATTAGTACTATTACCAGTAGTCAATGTAATGGATCTCTATCTATAGTGGTAATACACTGTATTAGTACTATTACCAGTAGTCACAATGTAATGGATCTCTATCTATAGTGGCAATACACTGTATTAGTACTATTACCAGTAGTCACAATGTAATGGATCTCTATCTATAGTGGTAATACACTGTATTAGTACTATTACCAGTAGTCACAATGTAATGGATCTCTATCTATAGTGGTAATACACTGTATTAGTACTATTATCAGTAGTCACAATGTAATGGATCTCTATCTATAGTGGCAATACACTGTATTAGTACTATTACCAGTAGTCACAATGTAATGGATCTCTATCTATAGTGGCAATACACTGTATTAGTACTATTACCGGTAGTCACAATGTAATGGATCTCTATCTATAGTGGTAATACACTGTATTAGTACTATTACCGGTAGTCACAATGTAATGGATCTCTATCTATAGTGGTAATACACTGTATTAGTACTATTACCGGTAGTCACAATGTAATGGATCTCTATCTATAGTGGTAATACACTGTATTAGTACTATTACCGGTAGTCACAATGTAATGGATCTCTATCTATAGTGGTAATACACTGTATTAGTACTATTACCAGTAGTCACAATGTAATGGATCTCTATCTATAGTGGTAATACACTGTATTAGTACTATTACCAGTAGTCACAATGTAATGGATCTCTATCTATAGTGGCAATACACTGTATTAGTACTATTACCAGTAGTCACAATGTAATGGATCTCTATCTATAGTGGTAATACACTGTATTAGTACTATTACCAGTAGTCACAATGTAATGGATCTCTATCTATAGTGGTAATACACTGTATTAGTACTATTACCGGTAGTCACAATGTAATGGATCTCTATCTATAGTGGTAATACACTGTATTAGTACTATTACCGGTAGTCACAATGTAATGGATCTCTATCTATAGTGGTAATACACTGTATTAGTACTATTACCAGTAGTCACAATGTAATGGATCTCTATCTATAGTGGCAATACACTGTATTAGTACTATTACCAGTAGTCACAATGCAATGGATCTCTATCTATAGCGGTAATACACTGTATTAGTACTATTACCAGTAGTCAATGTAATGGATCTCTATCTATAGTGGTAATACACTGTATTAGTACTATTACCAGTAGTCACAATGTAATGGATCTCTATCTATAGTGGTAATACACTGTATTAGTACTATTACCAGTAGTCACAATGTAATGGATCTCTATCTATAGTGGTAATACACTGTATTAGTACTATTACCAGTAGTCAATGTAATGGATCTCTATCTATAGTGGTAATACACTGTATTAGTACTATTACCAGTAGTCACAATGTAATGGATCTCTATCTATAGTGGTAATACACTGTATTAGTACTATTACCAGTAGTCAATGTAATGGATCTCTATCTATAGTGGTAATACACTGTATTAGTACTATTACCAGTAGTCACAATGTAATGGATCTCTATCTATAGTGGTAATACACTGCATTAGTACTATTACCAGTAGTCACAATGTAATGGATCTCTATCTATAGTGGTAATACACTGTATTAGTACTATTACCAGTAGTCACAATGTAATGGATCTCTATCTATAGTGGTAATACACTGTATTAGTACTATTACCGGTAGTCACAATGTAATGGATCTCTATCTATAGTGGTAATACACTGTATTAGTACTATTACCAGTAGTCACAATGTAATGGATCTCTATCTATAGTGGTAATACACTGTATTAGTACTATTACCAGTAGTCACAATGTAATGGATCTCTATCTATAGTGGTAATACACTGTATTAGTACTATTACCAGTAGTCACAATGTAATGGATCTCTATCTATAGTGGTAATACACTGCATTAGTACTATTACCAGTAATCACAATGTAATGGATCTCTATCTATAGTGGTAATACACTGCATTAGTACTATTACCAGTAGTCACAATGTAATGGATCTCTATCTATAGTGGTAATACACTGTATTAGTACTATTACCAGTAGTCACAATGTAATGGATCTCTATCTATAGTGGTAATACACTGCATTAGTACTATTACCAGTAATCACAATGTAATGGATCTCTATCTATAGTGGCAATACACAAATTGGAATGCAAAAGTTGAGAAATTTGTTAATGGCAGGTCGATCATTATTTTACTGTGCATGTACAATATAAACTACGGGAGGGAGGATGTTTTATTTATAAAAATATAGAAATTATATTTATTTACAAGTGTATCCTTTCATTTGTCCAGACTCAGACATTAAGGTTGTGCATTTGGAAAACATTTGAAGCAAAATTTAATATAAATATTTTTTTTAATTATTTTCTTCATTTTATTAAATGGGTTAATATCATGATATATAACCACTATCATATATACAATGTAGCTGTGATTACTTAAACGAGAGACATATTTAATCATATATACAATGTAGCTGTGATTACTTATACTAGAGACATATTTAATCATATAACCACTATTATAATGTAGATGTGATTACTTAGACTAGAGACATATTTAATCATATGACCACTATCATAATGTAGCTGTGATTACTTAGACTAGAGACATATTTAATCATATATACAATGTAGCTGTGATTACTTATACTAGAGACATATTTAATCATATATACAATGTAGCTGTGATTACTTAAACTAGAGACATATTTAATCATATATACAATGTAGCTGTGATTACTTAGACTAGAGACATATTTAATCATATGACCTCTATCATAATGTAGCTGTGATTACTTAGACTAGAGACATATTTAATCATATAACCACTATCATAATGTAGCTGTGATTACTTAACTAGAGACATATTTAATCATATGACCACTATCATAATGTAGCTGTGATTACTTAGACTAGAGACATATTTAATCATATATACAATGTAGCTGTGATTACTTATACTAGAGACATATTTAATCATATGACCACTATCATAATGTAGCTGTGATTACTTAGACTAGAGACATATTTAATCATATGACCACTATCATAATGTAGATGTGATTACTTAGACTAGAGACATATTTAATCATATATACAATGTAGCTGTGATTACTTAGACTAGAGACATATTTAATCATATAACCACTATCATAATGTAGCTGTGATTACTTAAAACTAGAGACATATTTAATCATATGACCACTATCATAATGTAGCTGTGATTACTTAAGACTAGAGACATATTTAATCATATGACCACTATCATAATGTAGCTGTGATTACTTAGACTAGAGACATATTTAATTATATATACAATGTAGCTGTGATTACTTATACTAGAGATATATTTAATCATATATACAATGTAGCTGTGATTACTTAGACTAGAGACATATTTAATCATATGACCACTATCATAATGTAGCTGTGATTACTTAGACTAGAGACATATTTAATTATATATACAATGTAGCTGTGATTACTTAAACTAGAGACATATTTAATCATATATACAATGTAGCTGTGATTACTTAGACTAGAGACATATTTAATCATATAACCACTATCATAATGTAGCTGTGATTACTTATACTAGAGACATATTTAATCATATATACAATGTAGCTGTGATTACTTATACTAGAGACATATTTAATCATATATACAATGTAGCTGTGATTACTTAGACTAGAGACATATTTAATCATATAACCACTATCATAATGTAGCTGTGATTACTTATACTAGAGACATATTTAATCATATATACAATGTAGCTGTGATTACTTAGACTAGAGACATATTTAATCATATAACCACTATCATAATGTAGCTGTGATTACTTAAAACTAGAGACATATTTAATCATATGACCACTATCATAATGTAGCTGTGATTACTTAAGACTAGAGACATATTTAATCATATGACCACTATCATAATGTAGCTGTGATTACTTAGACTAGAGACATATTTAATCATATGACCTCTATCATAATGTAGCTGTGATTACTTAGACTAGAGACATATTTAATCATATGACCACTATCATAATGTAGCTGTGATTACTTAAGACTAGAGACATATTTAATCATATGACCACTATCATAATGTAGCTGTGATTACTTATACTAGAGACATATTTAATCATATATACAATGTAGCTGTGATTACTTAGACTAGAGACATATTTAATCATATGACCTCTATCATAATGTAGATGTGATTACTTAGACTAGAGACATATTTAATCATATGACCACTATCATAATGTAGCTGTGATTACTTATACTAGAGACATATTTAATCATATATACAATGTAGCTGTGATTACTTAGACTAGAGACATATTTAATCATATATACAATGTAGCTGTGATTACTTATACTAGAGACATATTTAATCATATGACCACTATCATAATGTAGCTGTGATTACTTAGACTAGAGACATATTTAATCATATGACCACTATCATAATGTAGCTGTGATTACTTAGACTAGAGACATATTTAATCATATGACCACTCTCATAATGTAGCTGTGATTACTTAGACTAGAGACATATTTAATCATATGACCACTATCATAATGTAGCTGTGATTACTTAGACTAGAGACATATTTAATCATATGACCACTATCATAATGTAGCTGTGATTACTTAACTAGAGACATATTTAATCATATGACCTCTATCATAATGTAGCTGTGATTACTTAGACTAGAGACATATTTAATCATATGACCACTATCATAATGTAGCTGTGATTACTTAAACGAGAGACATATTTAATCATATATACAATGTAGCTGTGATTACTTAGACTAGAGACATATTTAATCATATGACCACTATCATAATGTAGCTGTGATTACTTAACTAGAGACATATTTAATCATATGACCACTATCATAATGTAGCTGTGATTACTTAAACTAGAGACATATTTAATTATATATACAATGTAGCTGTGATTACTTATACTAGAGACATATTTAATCATATGACCACTATCATAATGTAGCTGTGATTACTTATACTAGAGACATATTTAATCATATATACAATGTAGCTGTGATTACTTATACTAGAGACATATTTAATCATATATACAATGTAGCTGTGATTACTTAGACTAGAGACATATTTAATCATATGACCACTATCATAATGTAGCTGTGATTACTTAGACTAGAGACATATTTAATCATATGACCACTATCATAATGTAGCTGTGATTACTTAAGACTAGAGACATATTTAATCATATGACCACTATCATAATGTAGCTGTGATTACTTAAACGAGAGACATATTTAATCATATATAAAATGTAGCTGTGATTACTTAAACGAGAGACATATTTAATCATATGACCACTATCATAATGTAGCTGTGATTACTTAGACTAGATACATATTTAATCATATGACCACTATCATAATGTAGCTGTGATTACTTATACTAGAGACATATTTAATCATATGACCACTATCATAATGTAGCTGTGATTACTTAACTAGAGACATATTTAATCATATATACAATGTAGCTGTGATTACTTATACTAGAGACATATTTAATCATATATACAATGTAGCTGTGATTACTTATACTAGAGACATATTTAATCATATATACAATGTAGCTGTGATTACTTAGACTAGAGACATATTTAATCATATGACCACTATCATAATGTAGCTGTGATTACTTAGACTAGAGACATATTTAATCATATGACCACTATCATAATGTAGCTGTGATT
Source organism: Bathymodiolus septemdierum (assembly GCA_963383655.1). Lineage (NCBI taxonomy): Eukaryota > Metazoa > Mollusca > Bivalvia > Mytilida > Modiolidae > Bathymodiolus > Bathymodiolus septemdierum. The sequence goes on along the minus strand of OY726522.1, from coordinate 680,916 downwards.
ACTTAAGACTAGAGACATATTTAATCATATGACCACTATCATAATGTAGCTGTGATTACTTAAACGAGAGACATATTTAATCATATATACAATGTAGCTGTGATTACTTAAACGAGAGACATATTTAATCATATGACCACTATCATAATGTAGCTGTGATTACTTAGACTAGAGACATATTTAATCATATATACAATGTAGCTGTGATTACTTAGACTAGAGACATATTTAATCATATATACAATGTAGCTGTGATTACTTAAACGAGAGACATATTTAATCATATATACAATGTAGCTGTGATTACTTAGACTAGAGACATATTTAATCATATGACCACTATCATAATGTAGCTGTGATTACTTAGACTAGAGACATATTTAATCATATGACCACTATCATAATGTAGCTGTGATTACTTAGACTAGAGACATATTTAATCATATGACCACTATCATAATGTAGCTGTGATTACTTAGACTAGAGACATATTTAATCATATGACCACTATCATAATGTAGCTGTGATTACTTAAGACTAGAGACATATTTAATCATATGACCACTATCATAATGTAGCTGTGATTACTTATACTAGAGACATATTTAATCATATGACCACTATCATAATGTAGCTGTGATTACTTAGACTAGAGACATATTTAATCATATGACCACTATCATAATGTAGCTGTGATTACTTAGACTAGAGACATATTTAATCATATGACCACTATCATAATGTAGCTGTGATTACTTAGACTAGAAACATATTTAATCATATGACCACTATCATAATGTAGCTGTGATTACTTAAGACTAGAGACATATTTAATCATATGACCACTATCATAATGTAGCTGTGATTACTTAAGACTAGAGACATATTTAATCATATGACCACTATCATAATGTAGCTGTGATTACTTATACTAGAGACATATTTAATCATATATACAATGTAGCTGTGATTACTTATACTAGAGACATATTTAATCATATATACAATGTAGCTGTGATTACTTAGACTAGAGACATATTTAATCATATATACAATGTAGCTGTGATTACTTAGACTAGAGACATATTTAATCATATATACAATGTAGCTGTGATTACTTAAACGAGAGACATATTTAATCATATGACCACTATCATAATGTAGCTGTGATTACTTATACTAGAGACATATTTAATCATATGACCACTATCATAATGTAGCTGTGATTACTTAGACTAGAGACATATTTAATCATATATACAATGTAGCTGTGATTACTTAGACTAGAGACATATTTAATCATATGACCACTATCATAATGTAGCTGTGATTACTTATACTAGAGACATATTTAATTATATATACAATGTAGCTGTGATTACTTAGACTAGAGACATATTCAATCATATGACCACTATCATAATGTAGCTGTGATTACTTAGACTAGAGACATATTTAATCATATGACCACTATCATAATGTAGCTGTGATTACTTAAGACTAGAGACATATTTAATCATATGACCACTATCATAATGTAGCTGTGATTACTTAGACTAGAGACATATTTAATCATATGACCACTATCATAATGTAGCTGTGATTACTTAAGACTAGAGACATATTTAATCATATGACCACTATCATAATGTAGCTGTGATTACTTAAACTAGAGACATATTTAATCATATATACAATGTAGCTGTGATTACTTAGACTAGAGACATATTTAATCATATGACCACTATCATAATGTAGCTGTGATTACTTAAACTAGAGACATATTTAATTATATATACAATGTAGCTGTGATTACTTAGACTAGAGACATATTTAATCATTTGACCACTATCATAATGTAGCTGTGATTACTTAGACTAGAGACATATTTAATCATATATACAATGTAGCTGTGATTACTTATACTAGAGACATATTTAATCATATGACCACTATCATAATGTAGATGTGATTACTTAGACTAGAGACATATTTAATCATATATACAATGTAGCTGTGATTATTTAGACTAGAGACATATTTAATCATATGACCACTATCATAATGTAGCTGTGATTACTTAGACTAGAGACATATTTAATTATATATACAATGTAGCTGTGATTACTTAGACTAGAGACATATTTAATCATATATACAATGTAGCTGTGATTACTTAGACTAGAGACATATTTAATCATATATACAATGTAGCTGTGATTACTTATACTAGAGACATATTTAATCATATATACAATGTAGCTGTGATTACTTAGACTAGAGACATATAATGTAGCTGTGATTACTTAGACTAGAGACATATTTAATCATATATACAATGTAGCTGTGATTACTTAGACTAGAGACATATTTAATCATATGACCACTATCATAATGTAGCTGTGATTACTTATACTAGAGACATATTTAATCATATATACAATGTAGCTGTGATTACTTAGACTAGAGACATATTTAATCATATGACCACTATCATAATGTAGCTGTGATTACTTATACTAGAGACATATTTAATCATATATACAATGTAGCTGTGATTACTTAGACTAGAGACATATTTAATCATATATACAATGTAGCTGTGATTACTTATACTAGAGACATATTTAATCATATGACCACTATCATAATGTAGCTGTGATTACTTAGACTAGAGACATATTTAATCATATGACCACTATCATAATGTAGCTGTGATTACTTAGACTAGAGACATATTTAATCATATGACCACTATCATAATGTAGCTGTGATTACTTATACTAGAGACATATTTAATTTTTACTTTTGTTTATTCAAAAGTTACCAAAACATGCCACTGATATGCACATCTTACCACCAAATCTTTTGAAGATATTCAAAAACACAAACTAATTCAATAGTCTTACAGGAAAACCCTGGTCCTTGTTCAAATGATCTGGCCACAAACCAATTCAAAACACTTTTTTTTAATTTCACAAAATTCCTTTTTACAATTTCTCCAGAGATCCTTGTAAGATAGAATTCTGATGAGTCCTAACCGAAAAGTCATGAATGATATATACCCTCCTTGGTATACAATGATATATACATATACCCTCCTTGGTATACAAACAAATGTACAAATGTTAACTAACCTATGTAAGGTGAAGAGTGATTGACAAGGTAAACTGATCAGTCTCAAGATGTCAATTTATTTATGATTGATGTCTCTCACATTAAAAACTGTCTTGTAATAATATTTATCTTTTCAAATCATACCTGGTGAGGAAATTAAGGATTAACAACTATCTGATCCCATCTTCAATATTTCAAGATTTGACCCCATCTTCAGGGCACTTTAAGCTAAAAATGTGTTATAATACTGGATTAGGTTGATTTACATTTTTTATGTATTTTGATTATTTATTTATAATTGCTGTGATAATCATGTTAATCCCAAATTATATGGATTAACACATATACAAAGTAAATAAATATAAAGGTCTTATAAACATGTATATTTATCTCATAATCGGTAATCATTACAACATTTGACACATTTTATTTTGATTTCAAATTAAAAGATTATCTTAAAAATTAGGAATAAGGTCAAAGTTCATTTAACTGTTTATCTAATCATTGTATATAATCTTTTATTGTTTGTCTGCACTAGGCACGAGGAGGAATGCTCATTGCTAATCTTAGTAGATGCAATGCATTTCCTGAAGCACTGTCCCTTGGTGTCTGTTGCAGATAAATGATACATCTATTTATTCCCATTTTATTTTATTACTTGAACTGCTTGCTTTCCTGGATCAGACACGGGGAGAATCGAAATGCGATTCTTAAGCACTGTCCCCTGGTGTCTCCTCCAGCTAAGTAATCACAGTCCTTTCATCAAACACATGATGTTTTACTACTTGAGCCGTTTGCTTTGCTGGATCAGACACGGGGAGAATCAAAATACAATTCTTAAGCATCGTCCCCTGGTGTCTCCTCCAGCTAAGTAATCGCATACATATAGTCCATTCTTCAACCATACGATACACTGCAACTATACATTACTCATTGCCTCTCCTCGGGTCGTGCTGCCGAACACAGCCTATTTATTTATATATTTTCTGTAACATATATCATTCAAATAGTTAGAATTGTCTTGTTTAAGAACATATAATGTATATTTGTTATTGCCCCTTGAGGGACCTTAATTGGAATAAAATATATTGTATTGTATTGTATTGTGATAATCATCTTGCCTTACAAAATGGAATTTTACACATAAAAAAAAGAAGCTATAATAAACAAGCTGTATCATCCTCTGATTTTTTTTTAAAGAAAATCATTAATAAATATTTTTCTTACAAATTTTAAATACAAACAGTATAAATATTAAGTTCCATCTCAAAAATTATTATTTGAAATTTGTAATATAAGGAATTGCCTCATCACAATAAATTAATACGAAAATATTTGCCAGATGTAAATGAACATGAGACTTTAACAGTCAATATTTAAATTTTTAAGTCGAAAAATACAAATCTCTTGCAAAATGTTCTTAATCCTTTTTATATAAATTAATACTGACACTTTTACTGATCCTGATCTTGTTAAAAAAATGATGAATTCCAACCTTTTATACCTTTATATACAATTACATGTATGGATGGCTGAATGGAGACCATTTATTACATTGCTTACAATATGCATACCATATTGGTTTACAGTTCCCACAATATCATATACATGTATGTATAAATCGAATCAGAGTCGTTTCGCCCCATGAGTCGTTTCGCCCTTATTCCCATTCGTCCCGGGTCGTTTCCCCCCGATTCCCTTTCGCCCCGGGTCATTCCGCCCTCCTTTAAAAAATGAAATATGGAAAATACCATTGCAAATATTCGTATTTTGGACATTGTAAGGCTTGTTCATGGGTACTTTATTTTTGTCTTCCTCATAATTAACATGCTTTCTTGACGTGTTTAATATTATTTACACACTAGTTCTATTGTTATCGATAGGTATTCAAATTTTGGAAATACCTATTTGTCAAAAGAATTCGCACGTGTCTTAGGCCCAGGACAAATAGTGACGTCACATGAACACCTCGGCACTGTGCCAGGTGTTCAAGCTTGAACCACCTCGGCACTGTGCCAGGTGTTCAAGCTTGAACCACCTCGGCACTGTGCCAGGTGTTCAAGTGACTTGTCGATGACAAAAACGGCTGCATTTAATTGGCTAAATATGTACAAGTAAATTCAATATTTTTTATATTATTTTTTTTTTATAAACAATATCACTAGAGTGTACGTCAGTTACCGACTTCGATCTCAGATTCAAGCTAGATAAACACCCTCGCCCGTGCTTTGAGCACCTCGACCGCTATGCACGGGCTCAGGTGTTCATCTAGCTTGAACATCTCGATCTCAGTCGGTAACTATTATGTATGGCTTCACATTTTGACACCTGATTAAAAGTGTAAAATTTCTTTGTTCACTTTCATTGTTTGACACCTGATTAAATTTGTAAAATTTCTTTGAACAATACAGTAATAAATTAGTATGTATGTATTGTTTGTTCTGCATTATCTCCAATAATTATTAAATATTATAATATAACATCATGATGATGTTAACTCCGTTGTTTATCATATATTTTTATTATTTTTATTTTATTTTTATGTTATTATTTTTTGTATACAACTAATAAATAAATAATTACCAAAAAATTGTCGAAAAAGACTTCATCTATTAATATATAATAGCGATTAAATGGGGCGAATCGACTCACTTTCCGGGGCGAAACGACCCGGTGTAAATCCACCCGGGGCGAACAGGTAATCTGGACAAAACGACCTGGTACCGTATAAATCAAACTATTAACAAGATATGATTATAATCTAGCGATTATGAAGTCTCCCAAACCGGCCACTGACAACCGGTTTAAAAAATAAATTAAAAGTTACCTTTGAAATCGAACAATGCTGAATTTTTGCCATATTGTGGTGGTCATTTTGAAAATGGAAACCGGTAGAAATTTTTCAATGTCGGGAATCAATTCAGGACGTTGAAATCGAACAATGTTGAATTTGTGTGGTATTGTGGTGGCCATTTTGAAAATGGCGACCGGTAGAAATTTTTCGATGTCAGGAATCATTTCGGGACATCATAATCTACCCACATATGAAATGTCGTTGAAATCGGACAATGTGGAATTTGTGCGGTATTGTGGTGGCCATTTTGAATGGCCACCGGTAGTAAGTGATCTATTTACCTTTCAGTATAAAAACAAAGCCTATACCTGAGTCTTTGATCAAACTTACTTATGAATGGAACACTACAGTTAAAGTAAGTGATCTATTTACCTTTCAGTGTAAAAACAAAGCCTATACCTGAGTCTTTGATCAAACTTACTTATGAATGGAACACTACAGTTAAAGTAAGTGATCTATTTACCTTTCAGTATAAAAACAAAGCCTATACCTGAGTCTTTGATCAAACTTACTTATGAATGGAACACTACAGTTAAAGTAAGTGATCTATTTACCTTTCAGTATAAAGCCTATACCTGAGTCTTTGATCAAACTTACTTATGAATGGAACACTACAGTTAAAGTAAGTGATCTATTTACCTTTCAGTGTAAAAACAAAGCCTATACCTGAGTCTTTGATCAAACTTACTTATGAATGGAACACTACAGTTAAAGTAAGTGATCTATTTACCTTTCAGTATAAAAACAAAGCCTATACCTGAGTCTTTGATCAAACTTACTTATGAATGGAACACTACAGTTAAAGTAAGTGATCTATTTACCTTTCAGTATAAAAACAAAGCCTATACCTGAGTCTTTGATCAAACTTACTTATGAATGGAACACTACAGTTAAAGTAAGTGATCTATTTACCTTTCAGTATAAAAACAAAGCCTATACCTGAGTCTTTGATCAAACTTACTTATGAATGGAACACTACAGTTAAAGTAAGTGATCTATTTACCTTTCAGTATAAAAACAAAGCCTATACCTGAGTCTTTGATCAAACTTACTTATGAATGGAACACTACAGTTAAAGTAAGTGATCTATTTACCTTTCAGTATAAAAACAAAGCCTATACCTGAGTCTTTGATCAAACTTACTTATGAATGGAACACTACAGTTAAAGTAAGTGATCTATTTACCTTTCAGTATAAAAACAAAGCCTATACCTGAGTCTTTGATCAAACTTACTTATGAATGGAACACTACAGTTAAAGTAAGTGATCTATTTACCTTTCAGTATAAAGCCTATACCTGAGTCTTTGATCAAACTTACTTATGAATGGAACACTACAGTTAAAGTAAGTGATCTATTTACCTTTCAGTGTAAAAACAAAGCCTATACCTGAGTCTTTGATCAAACTTACTTATGAATGGAACACTACAGTTAAAGTAAGTGATCTATTTACCTTTCAGTATAAAAACAAAGCCTATACCTGAGTCTTTGATCAAACTTACTTATGAATGGAACACTACAGTTAAAGTAAGTGATCTATTTACCTTTCAGTATAAAAACAAAGCCTATACCTGAGTCTTTGATCAAACTTACTTATGAATGGAACACTACAGTTAAAGTAAGTGATCTATTTACCTTTCAGTATAAAAACAAAGCCTATACCTGAGTCTTTGATCAAACTTACTTATGAATGGAACACTACAGTTAAAGTAAGTGATCTATTTACCTTTCAGTATAAAGCCTATACCTGAGTCTTTGATCAAACTTACTTATGAATGGAACACTACAGTTAAAGTAAGTGATCTATTTACCTTTCAGTATAAAAACAAAGCCTATACCTGAGTCTTTGATCAAACTTACTTATGAATGGAACACTACAGTTAAAGTAAGTGATCTATTTACCTTTCAGTATAAAGCCTATACCTGAGTCTTTGATCAAACTTACTTATGAATGGAACACTACAGTTAAAGTAAGTGATCTATTTACCTTTCAGTATAAAAACAAAGCCTATACCTGAGTCTTTGATCAAACTTACTTATGAATGGAACACTACAGTTAAAGTAAGTGATCTATTTACCTTTCAGTATAAAAACAAAGCCTATACCTGAGTCTTTGATCAAACTTACTTATGAATGGAACACTACAGTTAAAGTAAGTGATCTATTTACCTTTCAGTATAAAGCCTATACCTGAGTCTTTGATCAAACTTACTTATGAATGGAACACTACAGTTAAAGTAAGTGATCTATTTACCTTTCAGTATAAAAACAAAGCCTATACCTGAGTCTTTGATCAAACTTACTTATGAATGGAACACTACAGTTAAAGTAAGTGATCTATTTACCTTTCAGTATAAAAACAAAGCCTATACCTGAGTCTTTGATCAAACTTACTTATGAATGGAACACTACAGTTAAAGTAAGTGATCTATTTACCTTTCAGTATAAAAACAAAGCCTATACCTGAGTCTTTGATCAAACTTACTTATGAATGGAACACTACAGTTAAAGTAAGTGATCTATTTACCTTTCAGTATAAAGCCTATACCTGAGTCTTTGATCAAACTTACTTATGAATGGAACACTACAGTTAAAGTAAGTGATCTATTTACCTTTCAGTATAAAGCCTATACCTGAGTCTTTGATCAAACTTACTTATGAATGGAACACTACAGTTAAAGTAAGTGATCTATTTACCTTTCAGTATAAAGCCTATACCTGAGTCTTTGATCAATGTTTTTAAGTGGGAACTAACCAGGATCATAGTAATTTTCATACTTCACATACTTTCACTTTGAGTCGGCAATCTTTTGTATCACTAAATATCTCAATAGATTAAGTAATACAATAGAGTACCACACAAATGTGCTGTGGTATTCATTCTCTTGTTTTGTTTTAAAGGTTTTTAACCTTTATATACTATTTTTTTCTAATTTACAAGGTAAGGATTATATATATACACAGTGTAAATTGTGTAGGTACAAATCCAATTCTAATTAATCGTTTTATTTCCTGATGTATGAAGTAAAGAATACACCCAGTATTTATTAACAATTTTAATTTTAATTAAAAATGTAAATATATGCCAAGGCTAAACAAAAGTATGTATCTTAAATCCTAGAATCATGGAAACTATACGAGCTTAATGTCACATCTGTTAAAAAGACGCAGACAGGAAATTTCATAAGGAATCGAATAAATCTAAGGGGGGGAATTTAATTAAAATTAGACTATAAATAAAATAATGAATTTTTGGGTGTTGGCCCAATTTTGACCCCTTATAAATCTTGGAAAAGGTATGAGCTTTTTAAAATTTGTTGTCATATTCCACACAGGAATTAAATGGAAATAAAGAGCTATGCAAGGTGCAGTAAGATACAACTGCAACATGTAGACAAGGGCCTCTTCCTGCACTAGTCTTACTGCAATCAAGTTAAACTAAAAAAACATACATGTAACTGAAATAGGAAATCCATTGGAATACTACCTGAAGCCCTTGTCATAATCAATTCAAAGAAAAAAATGCATCAAACATATCAAATATAATTGTATTTATTTTACAAATATGCAAAAATTAGAATTTGGGTCCCATTTAGTCCCTTTTCCATAAACAAATAGATCATTTTCTTTATTGAGACACCCTCAAAGGTAACTAATAAGGGTGAACATTTTGCATTAAAATTTAAATGAACTATTCAGTATTGTGGCACTTGTCTCTTTGGTTGAGTTTTTCTTAAACAAATCATAAGAAATAGAAAAAAATCTGTCACCAGTGGTAACTGGACATTCTCTGTACAATCAAGTCAAGGAAAACACTGCATCAAAATTGGATGAAAAATAATAAAATTCTATACATATACATGTACCTTCCATATATGTGTAATTTTGGAATTTGTACCCATTTTTCGAAAAGAAAAAAGAAGTTAAAAATTGTTTGACCCATCAATAAGTTAAAAATGATAATATGTAACAAAACTGCATTAAAATGGGATGAGAATTAAAATTTTTGGCCCTGTGAGGTCAGGTTTATCTTAGAAACTGTGGGATGAGAATTAAACTTTTTGGCTCTGTGAGGTCAGGTTTATCTTAGAAACTGTGGGATGAGAATCAAACTTTTTGGCCATGTGAGGTCAGGTTTATTTTAGAAACTGTGGGATGAGAATCAAACTTTTTGGCCCTGTGAGGTCAGGTTTATCTTAGAAACTGTGGGATGAGAATCAAACTTTTTGGCCCTGTCAGGTCAGGTTTATCTTAGAAACTGTGGGATGAGATCAAACTTTTTGGCCCTGTGAGGTCAGGTTTATCTTAGAAACTGTGGGATGAGATCAAACTTTTTGGCCATGTGAGGTCAGGTTTATTTTAGAAACTGTGGGATGAGAATCAAACTTTTTGGCCCTGTGAGGTCAGGTTTATCTTAGAAACTGTGGGATGAGAATCAAACTTTTTGGCCCTGTCAGGTCAGGTTTATCTTAGAAACTGTGGGATGAGATCAAACTTTTTGGCCCTGTGAGGTCAGGTTTATCTTAGAAACTGTGGGATGAGATCAAACTTTTTGGCCATGTGAGGTCAGGTTTATCTTAGAAACTGTGGGATGAGAATCAAACTTTTTGGCCCTGTGAGGTCAGGTTTATCTTAGAAACTGTGGATAAGATCAAACTTTTTGGCCCTGTCAGGTCAGGTTTATCTTAGAAACTGTGGGATGAGAATCAAACTTTTTGGCCCTGTGAGGTCAGGTTTATCTTAGAAACTGTGGGATGAGAATTAAACTTTTTGGCCCTGTGAGGTCAGGTTTATCTTAGAAACTGTGGGATGAGATCAAACTTTTTGGGCCTGTGAGGTCAGGTTTATCTTAGAAACTGTGGGACGAGATCAAACTTTTTGGGCCTGTGAGGTCAGGTTTATCTTAGAAACTGTGGGATGAGAATTAAACTTTTTGGCCCTGTGAGGTCAGGTTTATCTTAGAAACTGTGGGATAAGATCAAACTTTTTGGCCCTGTGAGGTCAGGTTTATCTTAGAAACTGTGGGATGAGAATTAAACTTTTTGGCCCTGTGAGGTCAGGTTTATCTTAGAAACTGTGGGATGAGATCAAACTTTTTGGGCCTGTGAGGTTAGGTTTATCTTAGAAACTGTGGGATGAGAATTAAACTTTTTGGCCCTGTGAGGTCAGGTTTATCTTAGAAACTGTGGGATGAGAATTAAACTTTTTGGCCCTGTGAGGTCAGGTTTATCTTAGAAACTGTGGGATAAGATCAAACTTTTTGGCCCTGTGAGGTCAGGTTTATCTTAGAAACTGTGGGATGAGATCAAACTTTTTGGGCCTGTGAGGTCAGGTTTATCTTAGAAACTGTGGGATGAGAATTAAACTTTTTGGCCCTGTGAGGTCAGGTTTATCTTAGAAACTGTGGGATGAGATCAAACTTTTTGGCCCTGTGAGGTCAGGTTTATCTTAGAAACTGTGGGATGAGATCAAACTTTTTGGGCCTGTGAGGTCAGGTTTATCTTAGAAACTGTGGGACGAGATCAAACTTTTTGGGCCTGTGAGGTCAGGTTTATCTTAGAAACTGTGGGATGAGAATTAAACTTTTTGGCTCTGTGAGGTCAGGTTTATCTTAGAAACTGTGGGATAAGATCAAACTTTTTGGCCCTGTGAGGTCAGGTTTATCTTAGAAACTGTGGGATGAGAATTAAACTTTTTGGCCCTGTGAGGTCAGGTTTATCTTAGAAACTGTGGGACGAGATCAAACTTTTTGGGCCTGTGAGGTCAGGTTTATCTTAGAAACTGTGGGATGAGAATTAAACTTTTTGGCCCTGTGAGGTCAGGTTTATCTTAGAAACTGTGGGATGAGAATTAAACTTTTTGGCCCTGTGAGGTCAGGTTTATCTTAGAAACTGTGGGATAAGATCAAACTTTTTGGCCCTGTGAGGTCAGGTTTATCTTAGAAACTGTGGGATGAGATCAAACTTTTTGGGCCTGTGAGGTCAGGTTTATCTTAGAAACTGTGGGATGAGAATTAAACTTTTTGGCCCTGTGAGGTCAGGTTTATCTTAGAAACTGTGGGATGAGATCAAACTTTTTGGCCCTGTGAGGTCAGGTTTATCTTAGAAACTGTGGGATGAGAATTAAACTTTTTGGCCCTGTGAGGTCAGGTTTATCTTAGAAACTGTGGGATAAGATCAAACTTGTTGGCCCTGTGAGAACAGGTTTATCTTAGAAACTGTGGGATGAGAATCAAACTTTTTGGCCCTGTGAGGTCAGGTTTATCTTAGAAACTGTGGGATGAGATCAAACTTTTTGGGCCTGTGAGGTCAGGTTTATCTTAGAAACTGTGGGATGAGAATTAAACTTTTTGGCCCTGTGAGGTCAGGTTTATCTTAGAAACTGTGGGATAAGATCAAACTGTTTGGCCCTGTGAGGTCAGGTTTATCTTAGAAACTGTGGGATGAGATCAAACTTTTTGGGCCTGTGAGGTCAGGTTTATCTTAGAAACTGTGGGATGAGAATTAAACTTTTTGGCCCTGTGAGGTCAGGTTTATCTTAGAAACTGTGGGATGAGATCAAACTTTTTGGCCCTGTGAGGTCAGGTTTATCTTAGAAACTGTGGGATGAGAATAAAACTTTTTGGCCCTGTAAGGTCAGGTTTATCTTAGAAACTGTGGGATGAGAATTAAACTTTTGGCCCTGTGAGGTCAGGTTTATCTTAGAAACTGTGGGATGAGAATCAAACTTTTTGGGCCTGTGAGGTCAGGTTTATCTTAGAAACTGTGGGATGAGAATTAAACTTTTAGCCCTGTGAGGTCAGGTTTATCTTAGAAACTGTGAGATGAGAATTAAACTTTTTGGCCCTGTGAGGTCAGGTTTATCTTAGAAACTGTGAGATGAGAATTAAACTTTTTGGCCCTGTGAGGTCAGGTTTATCTTAGAAACTGTGGGATGAGAATTAAACTTTTAGCCCTGTGAGGTCAGGTTTATCTTAGAAACTGTGGGATGAGAATTAAACTGTTTGGCCCTGTGAGGTCAGGTTTATCTTAGAAACTGTGGGATGAGAATTAAACTTTTAGCCCTGTGAGGTCAGGTTTATCTTAGAAACTGTGAGATGAGAATTAAACTTTTTGGCCCTGTGAGGTCAGGTTTATCTTAGAAACTGTGGGATGAGAATTAAACTTTTTGGCCCTGTGAGGTCAGGTTTATCTTAGAAACTGTGGGATGAGAATTAAACTTTTAGCCCTGTGAGGTCAGGTTTATCTTAGAAACTGTGAGATGAGAATTAAACTTTTTGGCCCTGTGAGGTCAGGTTTATCTTAGAAACTGTGGGATGAGAATTAAACTTTTTGGCCCTGTGAGGTCAGGTTTATCTTAGAAACTGTGGGATGAGAATTAAACTTTTTGGCCCTGTGAGGTCAGGTTTATCTTAGAAACTGTGAGATGAGAATTAAACTTTTTGGCCCTGTGAGGTCAGGTTTATCTTAGAAACTGTGGGATGAGAATTAAACTTTTGGCCCTGTGAGGTCAGGTTTATCTTAGAAACTGTGGGATGAGAATTAAACTTTTGGCCCTGTGAGGTCAGGTTTATCTTAGAAACTGTGGGATGAGAATAAAACTTTTTGGCCCTGTGAGGTCAGGTTTATCTTAGAAACTGTGGGATGAGAATTAAACTTTTAGCCCTGTGAGGTCAGGTTTATCTTAGAAACTGTGGGATGAGAATTAAACTTTTTGGCCCTGTGAGGTCAGGTTTATCTTAGAAACTGTGAGATGAGAATTAAACTTTTTGGCCCTGTGAGGTCAGGTTTATCTTAGAAACTGTGGGATGAGAATTAAACTTTTGGCCCTGTGAGGTCAGGTTTATCTTAGAAACTGTGGGATGAGAATTAAACTTTTGGCCCTGTGAGGTCAGGTTTATCTTAGAAACTGTGGGATGAGAATAAAACTTTTTGGCCCTGTGAGGTCAGGTTTATCTTAGAAACTGTGAGATGAGAATTAAACTTTTTGGCCCTGTGAGGTCAGGTTTATCTTAGAAACTGTGGGATGAGAATTAAACTTTTTGGCCCTGTGAGGTCAGGTTTATCTTAGAAACCGTAAGAGATAGAGGAAATCATCAACATCCAAATAAAATTCCTCAGCACAATCAATAGAAAAAAAGTATCCAAATTGGATGAAAAGCTTAAAAAGAATATGTGTACATGTATGTAACTTTCAATTAAATGTCAAATTTCTTAATTGAAATTGACCTCTTTTAGACCCCTTTCAAAAATAGAAATAGCCAATTTTATTCATGGCCTTTCAATAATCCATAAAAATTGGCATTAAAATTGATTGTAAATAAAAGTTATATTTTGAAAAGCCCCTCTATATATGGCCCCTTTTACATGTATGTCAAATATGGTAAAGGTTACATAACGTTTACATTTTTCTGAAAAGGATTTTCCTACTAGAGAATTAATTAAAAATAATTCATCAAAATCAGATAAACAATAAATTGTCCATCTACAAACTACAAAAAAACAGAAAGATCCATTTCTGCACCTTAGTGTAGGGCACCAATTACCCAATTCAATCCAAACCTTAATTCTGAGTCAAATATGATTGTGTTGAAGTTTTAGAAGGATAGTAAACAAGAACAAAAGTTATCACAAAGAAATGATTTTTGTGTCTACAGATTGATGGCAACACCAGCAATGATAAGGACAGACCAACAACTTAATATTACTGCAAAATGTTTACAGTCTCATTCTCTTTTCTGACATGACATCACCAGGGATCACATTAGAGGGCGATTCGGGTGAAGAAGTTGCTTTGTGAAGGCTGACCTCGCTTTCTCGTTGGTCAAAAGCAAAGTTCAAGTCGCCTTGTAGATTTGGGCAGGACAACTTTAGAGGGGTTACGAAAAAATGTTTTGATTAATCACAATTAACTTCTCCCAGAAGTCTCCCCACTTCTCTTTGTTGTCTTCCACTTCTCCCTGTGAGCTCTCTGAAAGAGAAGTCACTTCTCCCTCTAATTTGAAAGTAGTCAGAGCTCTGATCACATCATGTAATTTACCAAGCAATGATTAGTATTTGTTACATGAAGAAAATGTTAGGAGGTGAAGCCACCAAAATCCTCTGGATTATACATTTATTATATTAATATTTTAATTATTTGATATCTATCAACATAAATTAAATATAGTAATTAAATTCACATCTGGTCCTTGTTGACACTAAATCAGATATAACTTAAATATTACTGAAATGAAAGCAGCATTCAACACTATATTATTATAACCCAAACCTATTTTATATTATGAAAATATAATTTTCCATTGGAATAGAGGTAAAATCCCATGGATACCTGCTGGCTTCGCCGGATTATAAAATGCCAGGATCCCCTAATAAGATTTTGCATGTTTCAATTCTACTCCTGTCATAGACCAAATTTTCTGTCTCATCAGTTACTGTTTCGTGGCTATCAGATTTTATTTTCTATCCGAAACCCTTATATAAATCGCTTCACCAATCATTTTTCTATTCATTTATAACCATCTTACCCTCAGAAAGTGGTGCTACACTCGAGTACAGCACAATTTTCACATAGACCCTATCATTTCGCCATGTCAGTTTATTTTTCAACCATTTGTCACGTGACTTCAAGAAAACTACGATTACCGCAATGTATCATGGGAGATGATTTGCATATATAATCTTACCTTGTACAAAATGAGAGGGGAAACGTAACACATGTTCTTTCCGAAGCCGTGGGCAACACTGTCATTGAATCTTTTCTTTCCAACACATTTTGTATTATTTCTTTCTGCTCTGATTTGAGCTGTAGATGGAATTGTTTTATCCTGCAGAATACGCTTTATATCGCCTTCCATGTGATTTTTATGTTGTTTACGTATGCAAATAATTTGGCGCGCTGCATTTAAAGTAGCTCTCATCGTGCAATGCATTGCTGTCATCATTCAGCTAGTATCGCGAGATCACGCTTAATGGCTGAAAAATAAACTGACATGGCAAAATGATAGGATCTATGTGAAAATCGTGCTGTACTCGAGTGTAACACCACTTTCTGAGGGTAAGATGGTTATTTATGAATAGAAAAATGATTGGTGAAGAGATTTATATAAGGGTTTCGGATAGAAAATAAAATCCGATAGCCACGAAACGTGGAAATGTGCCGACCCTGAGATGGAGCGGCAAATCCGCTGTTTTCCTTATGGAGAGCGCATCTGACATCCCAAGGCTCCAGCAAGTCGAACAAAATGCCATCGGACGGCAGAGGAATCTCGGACTAGGATAACAGAGACATACATGCATATGTCTACGCACGGATGCGTCGACTATCCACGCATACATACAACTACAAGTTAAGTATATCGCATGAATTATGTCTGATTTAATCTCATTGAGATTAGAATTCCGAAGAAATTTCTGTCTGTATCTTCATACAAGATTATGTCTGATTGTGAACGTCAACATGCATGCATGGCGTGGACTTGTAAAAAAAAGAGTTGTGATTAATAGATGTATAGTGACACTTGACAACTTGGATAACTTTATAACATCATACTTTAAGTGAATTTTTACAACCATTACTATTGATTAGCTACTAAACAAGAAATGTGTGCATCACAAAATACGCCCGTCTATATAAATTATCAAACGGTATAATGGTAATGACCCCAAAATAAATAGGGTTCTTCCCCTTCCACAGGGGAATCATGTGGCCAAGTTTGGTAAAGATCCAATATACAGAACTAAAGCTATTGTGCGGAAACAATCCTGTTGTCAAAAATTCTATGTATAGTAACGGTGACCTTGACCTTTGACCTAATGACTCCAAAATAAATAGTGTTCTTCCTCTTCCAAAGGGGAATCATGTGGTCAAGTTTGGTAAAGATCCAATATACAGAATTAAAGTTATCATGCGGAAACGACCCTGTTGTCAAAAATTATATTTATATTAAGTGACCTTGATCTTTGACTTAATGACCCCAAAATAAATAGGATTCTTCCCCTTCCACAGGGCAAACATGTGGTCAAGATCCAATATACAGAACTAAAGTTATCATGTGGAAACGACGCTGTTGTCAAAAAATATATTTATAGTAATGGTGACCTTAACCTTTGACCTAATGACCCCAAAATAAATAGGGTTCTTCCCCTTCCACAGGGAAATCATGTGGCCAAGTTTGTTAAAAATCCAATATACAGAACTAAAGTTATCGTACGGAAACGACCCTGTTGTCAAAAATTCTATTCATAGCAACGGTGACCTTGACCTTTGACCTAATGACCTCAAAATAAATAGGGTTCTTCCCCTTCCACAGGGGAATCATGTGGCCAAGTTTGGTAGAGATCCGATATACAGAACTAAAGTTATTATGCAGAAATCTGTGTGGACGTATATATTTTTATATAAATCCTCTCTGAAGTTCCACCATTATTAATATTATTTTACAACTGATGGGTCACTGTGCTTGTTATATAGCATACATTCGAATGCAAATATTACTATGTCAATGGTATGATTAAAGTTTGATTTGTTTGTTTCATAAAATGTTGTCATCTTCCAATCAATGTAATCAATCCATAATTATTGTATTAAATTCTTTGTTAATTGTTCTGCCCGAAAGGGCTCCTTAAATTGGCTTAATTGATCTTAATTGGAAATAAAAATATTTGTATTTGTCATTGTATATACTGCTGAAAAAAATCTACCTTGTAGAATATAGAAAAAAGGAAAAAAAAATATTAATACGGCCCCGTCTCGAGACGGGCGTATAAAAAGGTCAAATAAATAGAAAACGAACAAATTAACAAAAAGGGGGGTCTTTTCGAGCAATCAAAAGTGTGGCACTGACAGAAATATAGAACGCTTCTTCTCAAATCATTGTTAACTTTAGAAACATAATTCAAAACATGCATTAAATCCAGAAATTCTGCAGATACGGTTTACGGTTACCTGAAAATCTTACCTGGCTGTCAAAGAAGCACGGTCAGATCAGCATTCGGTTCCCCTCGGGCTTCTTCCACCCATAGATCACCGAATCCAAGTTTGCCGATTGGTCGATATATTGTCCTACAGCATCAATCACCGACAATTTATGTCCATCTACAGACTCATCCACACGCGGGATGCACCTGGAGTTTTCTATCTTAATTTATTGTTTAGGTAAATAAATGCATTCACAATATTTATAAAGTACATTTTTTATTAACATTAACTAGCCAAGTACACAATGTTTACTTTTTTCTTCTTCATGAAATCATTTCTTTAAAGTTCTAATCTGATCTGCTATGCCGTGAAATGAGGACAACGGTAGATAATTCCAACTTTCTTATGGATTTTAAATTTGAGTTGTTTCACTTTCCGCGTATTTGGTGTAGAATTCGAAAATACATAGTTAATATGAAACAGGCACGTCCATGAATGCTCGCGAATCTGAAAATGATCTGGCAATTTCACGCTCATCCAGTGCATCAAAAAGTGTCGAGATTTTTTGGGCCGAGATATATCGGGGACTACTTTTTTTAGGGCCGAATCTAGTCTCATTCAATCGAACTGTCGTTCCTTACGAGATCTTAAAAGTTAACTTCCGCGTAGAAACAAAAATTCTTGTCAGTATGTCAGAGGAGATTAAATAAATTAAAAAATATCAATATAAGTAAAACAAGCTAACAAAATGACTTTTATTACACACGGCCCGGGTTCAGGTTTCAGTGGTATCGGACGTACGAGAGAGGGTACGAGACTTAGGATCACCTTTGCGCTTTATGTTAAGAAAATCTTCATTAGTTGAGTGTGTTAGTGTGTTACACGGAACGTGTTTACAATGCGCAGAATTTTTTTTCTATCCGTCAGTATGTGCAACCATGTTTGTCACCAAATCCTAAGTACACATTTTATACCATAAAGAGCTCGCTGACGCTCGCATAATATGAAACCGGCTCGGCCATGAATGCTCGCGAATCTGAAAATTATCTTGCAACAGTGCAAAGAGAGGCTAGGAATGCTCACGACCAATATGTCGACAACACCATATTTGGAGACATGAAGAACAATACCAAACAGTTCTGGTCCTACCTGAAGAGTAAGAAACAAGACTCCCAAGGTGTTACTCCACTCAGAAAAGACGATGGCTTCCTATACAGCGGTACCGAGACCAAAGCTGAGATACTAAATGACCAGTTTTACTCTGTATATACCAGGGAAGATATGACATCTATGCCAGAGAAGGGTCAAAGTCCATATCCTGATATGCCAGATATACACATTGGTGAAGCTGGAGTGCTGAAACTGCTCAACAATTTCAACAGTCACAAGGCCACAGGTCCAGATGGTATTCCAGCCAGACTACTCCATGAATATGCCAGCCACATAGCTCCAGCTCTGACAAAGATATTCCAGATATCTGTCAACACAGGCACTATACCAGATGAGTGGCGACCAGCTTTAATTGTACCGGTTTTCAAGAAAGGTGACCGACATCAAGCATCCAACTATCGCCCTGTCTCTCTGACTTCAATAGCTTGTAAACTTTTAGAGCATATCGTCCATAGTCAGGTGATGGATCATTACGACAGACACAACATCCTGAGTGACAAACAACACGGCTTCAGATCCAAACGTTCCTGTGAGACCCAGTTATCAGTCACCATTGACAGCATCGCACGTACCCTAGCCGATGGGGGTCAAGTATATAGTATACTACTTGACTTCTCAAAAGCGTTTGACACTGTAGCTCACCAGAGGCTTCTCCACAAACTACAGTACTACGGAGTGCGTGGACGAACCCTACAATGGACCAAGGACTTCCTCAACAATAGACTGCAACAAGTCCTCCTCGATGGCCATACTTCATCAACAGCAGAAGTGTTATCAGGAGTACCACAGGGAACCGTTCTCGGTCCACTGCTTTTCCTAACTTTCATCAATGACCTTCCAGAAGTCACCAACACTGAGGCACGCCTCTTCACAGATGATTGCCTATTATACAGGCCCATCTTCAGTAGGAAGGACACAGAGGACCTGCAACAAGATCTAGCGGCACTGGAAGACTGGGAAAAGCAGTGGCAAATGGCTTTCCATCCAGAAAAATGTGTAGTCATCCAGATTTCATCCAAGCGAAGTACCATCCCAGCTAACTACACACTGCATAACCACCAACTTGATGTTGTTGACTCTAGTAAGTACCTGGGCGTTACCATCAACAAGAACTTAAGATGGGATGACCATATCAATAACATCTCAGCGAGAGCAAATAGGACACTAGGCTTCCTCAAACGAAATCTTAGAGGGTGCAAGACATCAGAGCCTATGAAGCTATAGTTCGCCCAACCTTGGAATATGCTGCATCTATATGGGACCCATATAACACCGGGCAAATTAACCAACTATAAAAGGTACAGAGACGAGCGGCACGATTTACCACCAAGAATTACAAAGACAGACAGCCAGGAAGTGTCACTCAGATGGTAACCCAACTTGGATGGGAACCACTCCAGGTTAGGAGAGTTAAGATCCGCCTCCTTTTGCTATTTAAGATCCAGCATAACCTAGTGGCTATTCCGGCAGAAGCATACCTTCTTCCATCAGACTCCAGGACTAGAGGTCAGAATACCTTTCGGATTCCATCAACCAGGAAGGATGTCTACCGAAACTCCTTTTTCCCAAGATCCATCCGGGATTGGAACAACCTTCCATCGGCAGCAACAACAGCCAGTTCCGTGGAGGAGTTCAGGGACACGCTGGGCAACTTACCACCTGCCCAGTTCCTGACCGTGTAGACAAGATTCCCGCCTGTTTTTAACTGTATATATTGCCCTGCGGGGCTTTTATCTTGACTGTCACGCTGGAGTATAACGCTCAATGATGAGTACACTCTGTACACGGAAGAAGAAGAAGAAGAATTTCACGCTCATCCAGTGCATCAAAAAGTGTCGAGATTTTTTGGGCCGAGATATATCGGGGATGACTTTTTTTTAGGGCCGAATCTAGTCTCATTTTCTGCTTTTCTGTTTCTGCCATATGATTGCCTCCTTCATCATATTGAAGATTATGCAATTTTGATTTTTGTGCGGCATGCCCAACGAATAGTGAAGCCAAAATTTAAATCAGTTTCCAAATAGATGATAATAAATAATATATTAACCAAATTTGAATTTGCAATTTACAATTAAAACTATATACAGTTGTCACTGTCTGGACTGGGCATAGCCAGAAATGATGGGTACTTTGCTCATTTGCATATCTAAGATGGCGACGCCGGGACGTCTGCAATTTTCTATATGATCTATATAGACGATATCATTCATAATTGCATGTGTGTCATTTTCTGAACTTGAAAATGATACATTGAATCAAGCTGAATTAAATGAAATAAAAATTAATGAAACAATTAAATATTCGAGGTTTCTGGACTAAATGAAAATCCGAGGCGACGAACCCTTTTTTGGCCTTAAGAGTCTATGTAAAAATGTCTGAAATACATGAAACTGGTGGCGTGTGACACAAAATTTAACAATGAATGACATTTGGCAACATATTTTCTGAAAATAATTTAGATTCCTCAATAATATATGTAATTATATTAACTAACCTTATATTTCTAGCTTCTAAACTCGGGGTTCCCACATTAAATATAATATGATCATTTTTGCATGATCGCGATATCAAAGACATGTCTAAAATCGTTACAAAACAAAAATATTTGAATTTTGACAGAAGAAAAACTTTGCGTAAATAAACAATAACTTTTAATTTTCGAATCTTTGACGGTCACATTGAATTTCCGTACTATAGGCTATTTTTTGACAAATCTAATAAACGATCCATCAATCTTGAAACTGCAGTCACGTGCACAGGCGCATGGGGCATGGATTTCGTTTCCTCTTCCCCCCTTTTCTCTACTACCCCCCTTTTTCAAAATTTTTATATAAATCATTCCTTTTTCAAAATTTTCATAATCATTCGTTTTTTCTTCATTTGACAATATCAGTAGACGTCATACATCATGAATAATACATGTATTCTGTGTCCACATTTTTTCGACTGATACAGTATAAGAGAGAAGGTATGCAACTCCATTTTCATATTTCGCGCCATATCGCTCACCTTGGTTGGGAAACCCCAGTGTTTTTTACACTTTTTACCTTGTCTACATATGCCACTGTCGTATCAAACTGTTTCTAAGACACTTACCTAATTGCCCATGTTCGAATTTCAGTCTGTACGTCGCTCTTTTCCAAGAAATCTCGCCGAGAATAGCGAGGCAGCTTCGTTTCTAGATCAAACTACATCATTTGAGACGGAAGTGCAAGAACGGGAACCCTGGGATTTTTACGAAATATTCGGAGCGCATCTGGGTTTTTCATTGCAGGTAATCCACCTGCAATGAAAAACCCAGATGCGCTCCGAATATTTTTCCCATAATGTTTTGGCGGGAAATATAAACCGCTGAAAAAACATAACAGCAGACGGATTATTTCGTAAAAATGGCACAACGACCATCTGAATATGGAAACATTGAAATAATTTGATGGTAGATAACTGTTCAAAAAGAAATTCAAACTGAGAAATAGATGATTGAATGGTTTTAACTGAAGTCAAAATTTCAATGAAAAAGAAATATTCAGCTTGCCTCTACTTCAAATTATTAAAATCATACCCAAACAAATACATATACAACTAAAAAAAAAAATAAATAAAAAAAAAAAAAAAAAGGAAGAAGAAGCAGAGAACAGCTATTGAATGGGACTATGGCATTTTACCCTCTTACTCAATAAAAGGGCTCCCAACTGATACAAATGTGTAAGGGAGCCGAAGGGACCATTTAACTAAGGGGGCTATTTCTTTTTCAGGGGTAAAAAATAAATAACTTGTTTAACTATTTGAACGTGAAATAATAATTCGTGAACTTTTTTCGCGCATTTAACATCATCGCGAAGAAAGTGAAAATTAAATACCCACCAAAATAACCACTTATACGGTAAAATAGGATTTTTTTTCTGGATTTCAACACTGATTTCTGTCACTGCTGAAAAGTGGAGTTACACAAGTTATTTATTTTTTACCCCTGTAAGACAGATTATTGTTTTATAAAATCAGTGACATGAAATGAAAAAGAAATAGCCCCCTTAGTTAAATGGTCTTTCCGGCTCCCTTACACATTTTTGTCAGTTGGGAGCCCTTTTATTGAGGAAGGGGGTAAAATGCCATAGTCCCATTCAATTGCTGTTCTCAGCTTCTTCTTCCTTTGTTTTTTGTTTTTTTTTTTTTTTTTCTTTTAGTTGTACAATGCATATGTATTTGTTTGGGTATGATTTTAATAATTTGAAGTAGAGGCAAGCTGAATATTTCTTTTTCATTGAAATTTTGACTTCAGTTAAAACCATTCAATCATCTATTTCTCAGTTTGAATTTCTTTTTGAACAGTTATCTACCATCAAATTATTTCAATGTTTCCATATTCAGATGGTCGTTGTGCCATTTTTACGAAATAATCCGTCTGCTGTTATGTTTTTTCAGCGGTTTATATTTCCCGCCAAAACATTATGGGAAAAATATTCGGAGCGCATCTGGGTTTTTCATTGCAGGTGGATTACCTGCAATGAAAAACCCAGATGCGCTCCGAATATTTCGTAAAAATCCCAGGGTTCCCGTTCTTGCACTTCCGTCTCAAATGATGTAGTTTGATCTAGAAACGAAGCTGCCTCGCTATTCTCGGCGAGATTTCTTGGAAAAGATCGACGTACAGACTGAAATTCGAACATGGGCAATTAGGTAAGTGTCTTAGAAACAGTTTGATACGACAGTGGCATATGTAGACAAGGTAAAAAGTGTAAAAAACACTGGGGTTTCCCAACCAAGGTGAGCGATATGGCGCGAAATATGAAAATGGAGTTGCATACCTTCTCTCTTATACTGTATCAGTCGAAAAAATGTGGACACAGAATACATGTATTATTCATGATGTATGACGTCTACTGATATTGTCAAATGAAGAAAAAACGAATGATTATGAAAATTTTGAAAAAGGAATGATTTATATAAAAATTTTGAAAAAGGGGGGTAGTAGAGAAAAGGGGGGAGGAGGAAACGAAATCCATGCCCCATGCGCCTGTGGTCACGTGATCAAAATCTAATTTAAATATGATGAATATTTATGAGGAAAGTACCCTCAATTTCTGGATATGGGTCCGACCTATAATCCGATAGTCCGATAGTCCGACGGTCCGATAGTCCGACAGTCCGATAGTCCGACAAATGCTTTATTTCTTTGAAAGTTAACACTATAACATGTGTAATATGGGACCAGAAACCGAACCGTTTACTCACCAAAGAAAGGTCCAGAACATCGGAAACACGATATCATAGACGGACAAACAATTGGCAGGGCCATACAAGAACTCAAAAAAACACATAACACGGACTCCATAAAAACCTGGATCAAGTTGTGATGAACCGGTAGTGTAAGCATCCCGTATATTTTTTAGTAGCGACTACTTCAGGCTTTATTCAAGTAGCTTGTAGCCGAGTCCAGCCAAGAAAAGTTACTATTGAAAAGAAAGATGAAATAAATGAATACAAAAAAAAAAGGAAAAGACAAAAAGAAGAGCGTACCAATGTCCCCTCCTATAGTCCACGATCCTTGCCTTAAAGGCCTCAGGTGTGACCAACTCAACAATGTCTGGAGCTAGTAGGTTCCAGTCTCGTACTGTTCTTGGAAAGAATGACATTTTCCTGGTGTCAATACGGGAGGATGGTATCTGGAATGACCTATTGTGTGATTTTCTGGTTTTTCGGCCTGTTGGAATTAGCCTGCTTTCCTTGTTGATGGCTACAAGTTCTCTGTCGATTTTATATAGCATCACAAGTCTAGCGTCCTTTCTTCAGTCTGCAAGTGGTCTTCATTTTAGTCTGTGTATGATGTTGCTTACACTAGATCTATTTCTGTGATTGTTTCTACATATCTAGCCGCTCTTCTCTGCACTGCCTCTACCTTGTTTATATCAGTTTGTGTATATGGGTCCCAGACTGTACTAGCATATTCTACTAGTGGACGTGCAAGAGTGAAATATGCTTGTTCTTTTATCCTGGTAGATAGGATTTTCAGGTTTCTACGCAGAAAGCCAAGAGTTTTATTTGCTTTGCTGGTAATATAATTTATGTGCTGGTCCCATTGTAATTTGTTTCTGAACGTGAGGCCTAAATATTTGGCAGATGTAACTGACTCTAGCGTATGCCCATGGAGTTGGTATTTGGCATCAATTGTTTTCTTTTTGTTGGTTACTCTGAGTACTGTGCATTTATCAGGGTGGAATTTCATGCACCATTCATTTTCCCAATGTCCCAGCTTATCTAGATCTTTTTGTAGAGTTTCAGCATCGTTGTTGTTGGATATTGTCAGGTACGTTATTGTGTCGTCGGCGAAGAGTCTTACTGTTGATGTTAGTCTTGATTGGAGGTCGTTTATGTAGCAGAGGAATAGCCCTGGACCTAGAACGGAGCCTTGGGGAACTCCTGAGTCCACACTGACTGCATCAGAGGTAGATCCATTAATTACTACAGATTGTTTTCCGTTTGCAAGCCAGTTTTGTATCCACCTGACTGATTTTCCTATGATACCATAATGCTGCAGTTTGTGTATGAGTAGGCTATGGTTGACTTTGTCAAAAGCCCTAGCAAAGTCCAATTTGTTGGCCTTCTTGTAAGTTCTTGGAGATGTCATCCACGAATTCAATGAGTTGCGTTTCACAGGAGTGGCCCTTTCGAAATCCATGTTGTAGCGGATACAGGATATTATTTTCTTCTCCATGTTTCATGATTTTACTGGCCAATATATGCTCAATCGAGTTGTCGTTCCTTACGAAATCTCAAAAGTTAACTTCCGCGTAGAAACAAAAATTGTTGTCAGTATGTCAGAAGAGATTTAATAAATTAAAAAAAATATCAATATAAGTAAAACAAGCTAACAAAATGACTTTTATTACACACGGGTTCCGGGTTTCAGTGGTATCGGAGGTACGAGAGAGGGTACGAGACTTCAAGATCACCTTTGCGCTTTATGCTAAGAAGATCTTCATTAGTGGAGTGTGTTAGTGTGCTACACGGAACGTGTTTACAAAAAGCGTCGATTTTTTTTTTTATTCATCAGTATGTCCAGCCATGTTTGTCAAAAAATCCTAAGTACACATTTTATGCCATAAAGAGCTCGCTAACGCTCGCATATAAAGAGCTCGCTGTCGCTCGCATATTAATGAACTATTTTCTAAATCAATTTGGAAGGTTTTGATCAACAAAAAGTCTTCCACACTATGCACGTTTATAATGTTCATTATTTATTGCTGAAGGGGAACATACTTGGATATATATAGAAAACCCACAGGCACTCGCCATTTGTTTCTGGTAAAAAAATATATACCTACCTGGCTAGAGGTATATTTTTTTACCAGAAACAAGTGCCTGTGAGAAAATAACTGACATACGTGCTTAATCTCGTTGAGATTAGGATTCCGAAGAAATTTTCTGTTTGTATCTACACCACGTGATCAAAATCGTTACGGATTTTGCTACAGCCTGTTTCTAAATTAAAGGTCGATGTCAAATATTTATTGTGTATATGCAAGCATATCCTTTATGGATTGTTTATTGGTTTTAAGAAAATATTTATAAAACAATTAAAAAATGTTCAAGCCGTGTATATGGGATTTTGAAATTATAATAAAATATTTGACATCGACATCTTGAATCTAGAAACAGGCTGTAGCAAAATCCGTGACGATTTTGATCACGTGGTGTAGTTTACGAGTCCACTATAATGGCGACAACATTCAAACTTGGTCACAACTAGAATTTCAGTACAGGAGGCTACTACATAATTTGCATGCATCTAGATATAGGACGCTTGCGAATATAGAGAAAAATAACAAGCAAAGTAAGGAAAAATAATCTACCACTATATTACACTAACTGAAGCAATAGTAAGGCAGATGAGATTAAGTCAAATAGCAAAGTAAGGACAATTTTATAGAAACCAATGACTTTGTAATATAGAAAAGAATATGTTGTTGTTTCACAAAGAGGGATATGTACATACTTGGGGGCACCAACGCATGATGTATATACAGTCTGATTAAAATCATACCCCAGACTCAATTTTCATATCGTCGGGGTCTGACAGGTATGGCTTACAGGTCATCTTCTCGTGACTTTATTAATTTGCATATTGAAACAAAGTATTGACCAATGAGATTCGACATAACAAAAGCCTTCTCGGTTGTCCGTTCAAAATGGCGACGATTGACACAGCCATCGCTCTAGCTCTCCAACAATTCAAAGTTGATCGTTTGAAAGCAGAACAAAAAAGTAATTTTACAAGCTCTTCTGTCAGGCGAGGATTGTGTAGCTGTGCTACCGACAGGATATGGGAAACCGGAGTTATCTATCCTGAACTTCCCAGTTCGTGGAAGCGGTGATTTAATTAGACAATTGAAAGGTCACGAGAAGATGACCTGTAAGCCATACCTGTCAGACCCCGACGATATGAAAATTGAGTCTGGGGTATGATTTTAATTAGACTGGATGTATATACAAATGGTGTTGGTGGTGTAGGAATCTGACTGAGTGGAAAATGGTATGGTTGTGGTAACTCTACATGGCTCGAGATGGTTGTCCGATGAAGGATGTACAGAAGAAGAAAAGGTAAAAGGTAAAAGGACAGTTCGAAGTGGATTTTGGATTATTTTGTCGGATATACGCTGTAAAAGGCAAGGAAATATCAATATTTTGCAGATTTGAACTAGAAAATATGTCTATATATGAAATCTTACCATATCCAGCAGTGGCGGATTCAAAGGGGGGCTTTGGGGGCTTCAGTCCCCCGTCAAAAAAGTCAAGCACATATATTAACATACGCTTTTCAAGGCTATTTAACGTCACGGTATGGCTTTTAATCGAATGGTTTCGATCTGTGTGATAAAAGTAAAACAAAATACAAATTAATTTCTTTGTATTGATTTAATCTGCAGAGTAAGTAATTATGCTAAATCAAATTTTCGAGTTTATTTGAAGTTTTTATGAATGTATTGTCAAAATACCAATTAATCCGGTATTATCTTAAACCGTTATATAAAAATGTCTAGTGTCATAATTTCATGTAGGTATAACCACCAACACCTGTAAATTGAGGCTCTTTGAACGGAATTCCTTTTTAAATAACATTTATTTTTACAAATAGAATTAACTGCAATTGTTGCTGTATTTAAAAAACAAATACACGAGTTTCCGTTTTGAAAATATATGAATACAGCATATTTTAAACTCTAAATACATTATAGAATTAAACGCATTTTTTCCGGAGTTTATTGATGTATAACCTGGACCAAGTCACTCACAAACAAATAAAAGTCCAACGGACTTTTATGTAAGTTTGTGAGTGACTTGGTCCAGGTTATGCATCAATAAACTCCGGAAAAAATGCGTTTAATCCTTATAATTCTGTAACTAAGTTTTTTTTTTCATTTTTCATTTTTTCATTACCCCTCTAAACCCCATTTTTATGGGTCACCGCTTGAATCTATGTTGACATCTCCTCCTTAGCCATTCAAACGATTTCGATCAATCAAATCGCGTCTTGCTTCCAAAGCGTAAGGGAGACAACTCTGGAAGAGACCATACTATAAAATATGTTTTAGACAATATTATTAATGTTACACCTGACAACAACTCTCTATTTCAGCTCTATCAAATCGTTTCCTTTTAGCCTGATAATTAAACTTTTGATCACATAAACTGCAATTTGCAGTTGCCATTTTGTTTCATTTTGATGATCACATGACCAGAGTTGTCTCCCTTACGCTTTGGAAGCAAGACGCGATTTGATTGGTCGAAATCGTTTGAATGGCTAAGGAGGAGATGTCAACATAGATTGAAGCGGTGACCCATAAAAATGAGGTTTAGAGGGGTATTCTGAGCAAATGTATACGGTGAACCGCGATGAATATGCAGAAAAGTTGTTCCTCTACTCATCGGTAGGTCACGGTGTTTGTGGGCAAATACACGTAAAAATCGACCGAAATTCCAGCGCTTCCAAAAAGGTAGCAATCTCACGAATTTTACAATAGACTCGTTCTGTCGTTAGAAAGCAGCATAAAAAAATAAAAATAAACATAAAAAGTCAGATAAGTAAAAGATAAATATAGAATGATAGAAAGGGCTTTCTAAGCGACAGAATAATTCGGTCTAAGAATACACAAGACCAGCTTGGTATACCCATCAAGAATAGGAATACAAAAGAGATCAGCAAGAATTACAACACTAGATTACTCGTACGAGCCAATTCAAATTTTGTACTAGGCGAGGACCAATCATAGCCATGTAGCAATTACCGCCAAATTACACGTCACGCCGTTTCCGTTGCTCTTGTGTGGAACAGGTGTCATCATACTCACCGTAAGGCAAAAAATGGTAAGGGAAATAACTCATATGAAAAACCTTTAAAAACGTATAGAATGACCTTCAAATCTGGAATGTGGAAATTAGAGGTCTAAGCATATTAAATATGATATACGTTTTTATTTCGCATTAAATCAATTATACATATAAACACAAGATGCATACAATTTAAACAATCAGTAAAATACTCAAAGGAATTTCAACAAGAAAAATAAATTAATGACCCCTTTTCATCAAATTTAAAAAAAGGAATATAATAGGTCTTTTAAACAAAGTACATTTTCATATATTTTGGTAAATATCGCTGTCTAACGTTTCTGGGTAATCTGTCGTATCTTCATTAACCCATTTAGAAAATCTTTCTGCATTTACATAGTTTGAACTTTTACCCTTTACTGGCTTAACAAAATGATCATAATTCTGGTCAATTTCACTATTACGCACACATTTCTTGTTTACGACGTCATACATGCCATCGGTGACGTCGAAATGTAATGCCCCATAATTTTTACTAGTTGTTGAATTTTCAGGACTAGCCATAAAAGATGTATGGCTATATTCCGCTGATACTACAGAAGATCTGTTTGTTATAACATCTGTTTTATTGGATGGTTTATTTCTTTTGTTGACTTGTGCATACACTGCATCGCCATTGAATTCATTAAGTTCGATAGCTGTTCCTGTTCGTTTTTCTTGGTCCGGTCTCTGTATTGTACTGGAACTGACTTTTATTGTTGGGCTCTGAAATCTTAGCCTTCTTTGTGGACGAATTTGTCTGTTTCAATGAAATCAAATGAGAAGAAAGTTATTGCATTGGTGATTATTTAAGTTAAAATGTTTTCAATTAGTCATTGTGTTTGAATTCTAGATGGCATGGCGGAGGAGGGCAAGTGGTTAAAGCTGTTGTTCAAAGTTACCAAAACTCTCTTTGGTTTTTAGTACCTAAAGTTTTAATTTTTTAGCACACGTTATCATTAAAAGGAAAGTTGGCGATCATGTATTTGTGTGTTAGGGGTATTAATGTGGCAAATTTCTATGATTTTTCTATTAATTTTAGAACTGTTCTGACAGTGTGGTATTTTATCTTTTAATTTTAGAACTGTTCTGACAGTGTGGTATTTTTCTATTAATTTCAGAACTGTTCTGACAGTGTGGTATTTTTCTATTAATTTCAGAACTGTTCTGACAGTGTGGTATTTTTCTATTAATTTTAGAACTGTTCTGACAGTGTGGTATTTTTCTATTAATTTTAGAACTGTTCTGACAGGGTGGTATTTTTCTATTAATTTTAGAACTGTTCTGACAGTGTGGTATTGTTCTATTAATTTTAGAACTGTTATGACAGTGTGGTATTTTTCTATTAATTTTAGAACTGTTCTGACAGTGTGATATTTTTCTATTAATTTCAGAACTGTTCTGACAGTGTGGTATTGTTCTATTAATTTTAGAACTGTTATGACAGTGTGGTATTTTTCTATTAATTTTAGAACTGTTCTGACAGTGTGATATTTTTCTATTAATTTTAGAACTGTTCTGACAGTGTGGTATTTTTCTATTAATTTCAGAACTGTTCTGACAGTGTGGTATTTTTCTATTAATTTTAGAACTGTTCTGACAGTGTGGTATTTTTCTATTAATTTCAGAACTGTTCTGACAGTGTGGTATTTTTCTATTAATTTTAGAACTGTTCTGACAGTGTGGTATTGTTCTATTAATTTTAGAACTGTTATGACAGTGTGGTATTTTTCTATTAATTTTAGAACTGTTCTGACAGTGTGATATTTTTCTATTAATTTCAGAACTGTTCTGACAGTGTGGTATTGTTCTATTAATTTTAGAACTGTTATGACAGTGTGGTATTTTTCTATTAATTTTAGAACTGTTCTGACAGTGTGATATTTTTCTATTAATTTTAGAACTGTTCTGACAGTGTGGTATTTTTCTATTAATTTCAGAACTGTTCTGACAGTGTGGTATTTTTCTATTAATTTTAGAACTGTTCTGACAGTGTGGTATTTTTCTATTAATTTCAGAACTGTTCTGACAGTGTGGTATTTTTCTATTAATTTTAGAACTGTTCTGACAGTGTGGTATTTTTCTATTAATTTTAGAACTGTTCTGACAGTGTGGTATTTTTCTATTAATTTTAGAACTATTCTGACAGTGTGGTATTTGTCTATTAATTGTAGAACTGTTCTGACAGTGTGGTATTTTTCTATTAATTTTAGAACTGTTCTGACATTGTGGTATTTTTCTATTCATTTTAAAACTGTTCTGACAGTGTGGTATTTTTCTATTAATTTTAGAACTGTTCTGACAGTTTGGTATTTTTCTATTAATTGTAGAACTGTTCTGACAGTGTGGTATTTTTCTATTAATTGTAGAACTGTTCTGACAGTGTGGTATTTTTCTATTAATTTTAGAACTGTTCTGACAGTGTGGTATTTTTGCGTTTGATTTTATTCTATGTGATAATTTCTCGAAAACTGAATTTCATCAGAAAATTGAACAAAAGAGTATGTTTTTGTCAATGTTAAAATTAAAATTCAATCATATCTTTAATATTGTTTTCTTTGAATGGATCGTCATGCCATAATCAGCATTGTGTGAATGTCAGTGGCAATAATCCGGCATTTCCTATATTTGTGAATGTATCATACCACACATTCCTATCTGTTCACGTGATATCCAGATCTTTTCACGTGAAACCTGTAACTTCGAGAAATATCAGGATTTCAGATCGGAAACATGCTATTTACCATTTTTATGACTGACGGTTGATCTTGATCGGCTAATGCGAGGATACGAGAAATGTAATCATGCATAAGAGATCGCTACAGAAATTATATGGTCGTAAACATTAGTTGATCAATTTTTTCTATTGATAGCATTAGTTGATCAACGTTTCAAGTGATTACAAACGTGTTCAAATATATTTCGAATTCAAAATGACTTTGGGAATAATGACCACACAATGATTTTCATCATCGTGACAAGAGAAAGTAATTATCCTGAAGCAACTGATCTCATCTCCATTTTTACTTATGTGGTACCTGGTAGTAGCTAAGCAAAATAGTGTCCACCACTTTCGATAAAACGTTGTTAGTTCCTCCTATATTGTGTTTTGTATTGCCAAGGTAACTTGTACACGTAACTTTGATTAAAGTGTCTTTTTCGTATGATTATGTAGGTATCTCGGTTTCCATCACGGTTTCCATGTTTTCATGTTCATGTCGTCTGCATTTTTCTTTATTTTATGCTGCTTATTTGTTTGATCCGATCTTGCTTTTTGTAACCAAATTATGCGTTTTCTCGAAAATCTATTCGAACTAATGGGTATTTTAGATACATATGTCTAGATATGGATTGTCCTTTTAATATGGCAGTCGACGACGGGACTTTTAATAGTATATCGTCGCCAGTCCGTCCATCCACACATCCGAAGATAACGCTGACCAAACTTCACAAAAGTTTTATACAGCCTTAGGAGAGAAACTATTTTTGATAATTCCGCTTTATGTCATTGTATATTCCGCTTTATGTCATTGTATATTCCGCTTTATGTCATTGTATATTCCGCTTTATGTCATTGTATATTCCGCTTTATGTCATTGTATAGTTATTGGAATACATTCATTGTATACTAGTAGTTATGGGACTAAAAGCGGCTCCTTTTCACATGTCGATTTTGCTTTTGAATAAAATGGCAATTATATATGGTGATTCACGTTTGGTGTGAGCTATTAATACAGAATGTTTGCACAGTGTTTGGATTGAAGAAAGTTGATTACCGTAGATTAGACAATTGTATTTGATGGCGAGACATATCTGTCAGGTTGTGCTATGAGTATACGGATGTTTCATGCTCTCAAAGCTCGCATCTTTATTCTTATTGTAAAATAAATATTGTGTTTGTTTATACATTCATAAAACTCGTCCTGATTATAGCTGAAAAATTGCTCGCTGGACGTTAAACATCAATCAATCAATCATAAATCAGGGCTTCTAGCTTTGCAGACGCTCTCCATTAGTCATTGTCCTTTGGAATCTATGGTTAAGCTTCGTTTGTTTTGTGGTGTTTAACGCCACTTTCCACAATATTTCAGCTATATCATGGTTGTCAGTTTTATTGTTGGAGGAAACCACTGACCTGTCGCAAGTCGCTGACAAACTTTATCACATGATGTTGTATTGAGTACACCTCGACATGAACGGGGTTCGAACTAACAACTTTAGTGGTGATATGCACTGATTGAACAGACAGTTGTAGATTCAACTATCATACGATCACGACCACGACGTCCCTAGAACGTACATGTATGTAATAAGCTTTGGAACACATATTTTTCACAAAGACTTTTATTTTTTTTTTGCTTTCCTATCTTTAGACATTGAGCATATCTGAAGGGGTTTACTTCTGAAACACGGAGTGCACACTAAATTAGATATCTACGTTATTATTTGTATTTACATCATATTCTCCTTACCTTTTGTGTAGTAACAAAACGAGTAGACCGACTACTGCAATCGCAGCTATACAACCAATAATGATACCAGCCGCTGTTCCTCCTAAAATATATTGATTTAATCAAATGACTGCTTGTGATGTTTCACTGTTGTAATGCAACACAACAAACGTTTTCTGTAAAACTATAATTGTTTTCCTTATGTGACGAGTTGGTAGAGACTACCAATATAGAAAATAAACGTTAGAGAAACCAAAGGGAAGTCAAGAATGGACAATCCAGCGAAACTAGTAACATTGGACACACAAAGTACAGGACGAAGACAATCCAGGGAAACTAGTAACATTAGACACACAAGACACAGAACGAGGACAATCCAGAGAAACTAGCAACATTGGACACACAAGACACAGGACGAAGACAATCCAGGGAAACTAGTAACATTGGACACACAAGACACAGGACGAAGACAATCCAGAGAAACTAGCAGCATTGGACACACAAGACACAGGACGAAGACAATCCAGGGAAACTAGTAACATTGGACACACAAGACACAGGACGAAGACAATCCAGAGAAACTAGTAACATTGGACACACAAGGTACAAGACGAAGACAATCCAGGGAAACTAGTAACATTGGACACACAAGGTACAGGACGAAGACTGTCCAGGGAAACTAGCAAAATTGGACACACAAGGTACAGGACGAAGACAATCCAGCGAAACTAGTAACATTGGACACACAAGGTACAGGACGAAGACAATCCAGAGAAACTAGCAACATTGGACACACAAGGTACAGGACGAAGACAATCCAGAGAAACTAGCAACATTGGACACACAAGACACAGGACGAAGACAATCCAGAGAAACTAGCAACATTGGACACACAAGACACAGGACGAAGACAATCCAGGGAAACTAGTAACATTGGACACACAAGACACAGGACGAAGACAATCCAGGGAAACTAGCAACATTGGACACACACGACACAGGACGAAGACAATCCAGGGAAACTAGTAACATTGGACACACAAGACACAGGACGAAGACAATCCAGAGAAACTAGCAACATTGGACACACAAGACACAGGACGAGGACAATCCAGGGAAACTAGCAACATTGGACACACAAGACACAGGACGAAGACAATCCAGAGAAACTAGCAACATTGGACACACAAGACAATCTAGAGAAACTAGTGACATTGGACACACAAGGTACAGGACGAAGACAATCCAGCGAAACTAGTAACATTGGACACACAAGACACAGAACGAAGACAATCCAGAGAAACTAGCAGCATTGGACACACAAGACACAGGACGAAGACAATCTAGAGAAACTAGTAACATTGGACACACAAGACACAGGACGAAGAAAATCCAGAGAAACTAGCAACATTGAACACACAAGACACAGGACGAAGACAATCTAGAGAAACTAGTAACATTGGACACACAAGAAACAGGACGAAGACAATCCAGAGAAACTAGCAACATTGGACACACAAGACACAGGACGAAGACAATCTAGAGAAACTAGTGACATTGGACACACAAAGTACAAGACGAAGACAAAACAAAAAACACAACACAGAAAACTATTTTTAAAAAGATAATCTATTTACTCCTAGCCTTTAATTGTCTATAAAGACATCCATTTTAGGATTCTCTTGTGAAATGTTGTGAACTTTATTGTGATCTGTGTTACAAATGTCCACGGATATATTTCTTATAAATTTCTTACATGTGTATATTCTGAAGAAGAAAACAGGGATTTAGTCTTTACAGGTATCCATCGTTACATAGGGTTGCCAACAAATCAATAAAATGAAGAAGAAGGCGATGAACAACGAAATTGCTTTGTCATGTATAGTAAGGTTGACAAGAATTTTCGGAACTAGTTATATGTATTTAAAGTTGTATTCTTCAATTTTTAGGTTACAGTTCGTCATCTTATTTAGACAATGACATGAACAACCATGCATTCTGAACATTTTATTAGGACTTAAGGATTACCTGAAGTTGAACCACCAGAACTGGAATCATCGTTATATATGTTCATCATTTCTATTTCTCTTGTAGTTATCTCGGATTCAACTAAAAAATAATGAATATATCTTTATTAACTCTTCAATAACCAAACAACAATCAACATTGAAACACTAGGTGATATCAGCAGTAGCCCACTAGCTCATAGAAGCTTCATACTACGGTTCATGGCTGGTATTTGCCTTGCATGCAGAAGAACTCATTTTCTCCCATTATTACGGCGTTTTAACCCCGCTGAACCAGTGATGGAAGAATCTGTAATCCTCTAGAGGATTAAAATGTCTCGTGCCTTTCCCCGCATAATATATATAGGACGCACTGCGTCCTAACAACATAATTGTGTAGACGTCCGCCAAAGGATTTTGAAATAAAATTCGTGTTAAATAATGGGAGAAACAAATTCTCCTTCAGTTGCCCATGTGTGTTACGATATTTCTCCACTCTCGAGAGTTAAATTACCAATTTTACCCACTCACTTGACGGTTGTGGTTAACATTTTTAATTTGACTATCTTGAGTGGAGAAATATCGTAACCCACGGGCAACTGAAGGAGAATCTATATATATTGCATATCAAGATATCTTCTATTATAACATAATTGTAATTTCAAAGACATGAACATGAATGTTCATTGTTAAACGAAAATATTGGTTTATCAATGCAAATATTTATAACCCTAACCCTGCAACGAGTGCAATAAAAACGTAGATATCAAATTTACTGTGCACGACTGGTTTCTGAAATGACCTTCATTAGGTACGCTCAAAATCGAAAGATTAGAAAGCCAAATAATTTAAAGTTTTTAGAACAATAAAACTAAAGGCTGTCTTTATTATTTAATACAACGAAATAATCCATCTTCATGCTATTATGAAACAAACGGTTACTGAAAGATGAAGAAGCTTCATTTATCTTTGATTTATTAGTCTTTGAATATCAAATGGATTTTAGTATCTCAATTCAGTTCAGCATGATAACCTCTTACCTGAATGAGTAATTGTTGTTTAAAGCAAAGTACATAATTGTCCTCTATATTATTGGTGAGAACAAGTAACTTTTTGGTGAGATGATGATGGCGTTTATGTTGTATAAAACAATGTAGAGATTGTTAGTGTTCACTGAAACAACACTCCATATGTAATTATTTCGCTTTACTTGGTAACATTATCATTGCTCAGAGCCAATCAGTCTTGCACTTGCTCCTTAATGTTTTTTGTTTAGAGAAAAACAGAATATACAGTCAATATTATCAATATCAATATTACTTATATGTACTTTGGTTTACTAAATAGGGGGACATGATATTCCACAATCGAGGCGACCACGCTTAGCATTACACCAGAATGTGTAAATCTTTCTAGCATTACAATGTATATAAATATTCTGCCTTCCCTTCCGGAGTTCAACTCCTGTTTTTTTTGTGGTGTTCGTGTTGCTCGATCTTTAGTTTTCTATGTAGCGTTTTGTAGATCATTGTTTGTCTTTTTGTCCTTTTTCTGTTGGTCATTATATTATCTGTCCTTTTTCTGTTGGTCATTATATTGTCTGTCCTTTTTCTGTTGGTCATTATATTGTCTGTCCTTTTTCTGTTGGTCATTATATTATCTGTCCTTTTTCTGTTGGTCATTATATTGTCTGTCCTTTTTCTGTTGGTCATTATATTGTCTGTCCTTTTTCTGTTGGTCATTATATTGTCTGTCCTTTTTCTGTTGGTCATTATATTGTCTGTCCTTTTTCTGTTGGTCATTATATTGTCTGTCCTTTTTCTGTTGGTCATTATATTGTCTGTCCTTTTTCTGTTGGTCATTATATTGTCTGTCCTTTTTCTGTTGGTCATTATATTGTCTGTCCTTTTTCTGTTGGTCATTATATTGTCTGTCCTTTTTCTGTTGGTCATTATATTGTCTGTCCTTTTTCTGTTGGTCATTATATTGTCTGTCCTTTTTCTGTTGGTCATTATATTGTCTGTCCTTTTTCTGTTGGTCATTATATTGTCTGTCCTTTTTCTGTTGGTCATTATATTATCTGTCCTTTTTCTGTTGGTCATTATATTGTCTGTCCTTTTTCTGTTGGTCATTATATTGTCTGTCTTGTTTCTGTTGGTCATTATATTATCTGTCCTTTTTCTGTTGGTCATTATATTGTCTGTCCTTTTTCTGTTGGTCATTATATTGTCTGTCCTTTTTCTGTTGGTCATTATATTGTCTGTCCTTTTTCTGTTGGTCATTATATTGTCTGTCCTGTTTCTGTTGGTCATTATATTGTCTGTCCTTTTTCTGTTGGTCATTATATTGTCTGTCCTTTTTCTGTTGGTTATTATATTGTCTGTCCTTTTTCTGTTGGTCATTATATTATCTGTCCTTTTTCTGTTGGTCATTATATTGTCTGTCCTTTTTCTGTTGGTCATTATATTGTCTGTCCTTTTTCTGTTGGTCATTATATTGTCTGTCCTTTTTCTGTTGGTCATTATATTATCTGTCCTTTTTCTGTTGGTCATTATATTGTCTGTCCTTTTTCTGTTGGTCATTATATTGTCTGTCCTTTTTCTGTTGGTCATTATATTATCTGTCCTTTTTCTGTTGGTCATTATATTGTCTGTCCTTTTTCTGTTGGTCATTATATTGTCTGTCCTTTTTCTGTTGGTCATTATATTATCTGTCCTTTTTCTGTCGGTCATTATATTGTCTATCCTTTTTCTGTTGGTCATTATATTGTCTGTCCTTTTTCTGTTGGTCATTATATTATCTGTCCTTTTTCTGTTGGTCATTATATTGTCTGTCCTTTTTCTGTTGGTCATTATATTGTCTGTCTTTTTTCTGTTGGTCATTATATTATCTGTCCTTTTTCTGTTGGTCATTATATTGTCTGTCCTTTTTCTGTTGGTCATTATATTGTCTGTCCTTTTTCTGTTGGTCATTATATTATCTGTCCTTTTTCTGTTGGTCATTATATTGTCTGTCCTTTTTCTGTTGGTCATTATATTGTCTGTCCTTTTTCTGTTGGTCATTATATTATCTGTCCTTTTTCTGTTGGTCATTATATTGTCTGTCCTTTTTCTGTTGGTCATTATATTGTCTGTCCTTTTTTTGTTGGTCATTATATTGTCTGTCCTTTTTCTGTTGATCATTATATTATCTGTCCTTTTTCTGTTGGTCATTATATTGTCTGTCCTTTTTCTGTTGGTCATTATATTGTCTGTCCCTTTTCTGTTGGTCATTATATTGTCTGTCCTTTTTCTGTTGGTCATTATATTATCTGTCCTTTTTCTGTTGATCATTATATTGTCTGTCCTTTTTCTGTTGGTCATTATATTGTCTGTCCTTTTTCTGTTGGTCATTATATTGTCTGTCCTTTTTCTGTTGGTCATTATATTGTCTGTCCTTTTTCTGTTGGTCATTATATTATCTGTCCTTTTTCTGTTGGTCATTATATTGTCTGTCCTTTTTCTGTTGGTCATTATATTGTCTGTCCCTTTTCTGTTGGTCATTATATTGTCTGTCCTTTTTCTGTTGGTCATTATGTTATCTGTCCCTTTTCTGTTGGTCATTATATTGTCTGTCCTTTTTCTGTTGGTCATTATATTGTCTGTCCTTTTTCTGTTGGTCATTATATTTTCTGTCCTTTTTCTGTTGGTCATTATATTGTCTGTCCTTTTTCTGTTGGTCATTATATTGTCTGTCCTTTTTCTGTTGGTCATTATATTGTCTGTCCTTTTTCTGTTGGTCATTATATTATCTGTCCTTTTTCTGTCGGTCATTATATTGTCTGTCCTTTTTCTGTTGGTCATTATATTGTCTGTCCTTTTTCTGTTGGTCATTATATTATCTGTCCTTTTTCTGTCGGTCATTATATTGTCTGTCCTTTTTCTGTTGGTCATTATATTGTCTGTTCTTTTTCTGTTGGGCATTATATTATCTGTCCTTTTTCTGTTGGTCATTATATTGTCTGTCCTTTTTCTGTTGGTCATTATATTATCTGTCCTTTTTCTGTTGGTCATTATATTGTCTGTCCTTTTTCTGTTGGTCATTATATTATCTGTCCTTTTTCTGTTGGTCATTATATTATCTGTCCTTTTTCTGTTGGTCATTATATTGTCTGTCCTGTTTCTGTTGGTCATTATATTGTCTGTCCTTTTTCTGTTGGTCATTATATTGTCTGTCCTTTTTCTGTTGGTCATTATATTGTCTGTCCTTTTTCTGTTGGTCATTATATTGTCTGTCCTTTTTCTGTTGGTCATTATATTATCTGTCCTTTTTCTGTTGGTCATTATATTGTCTGTCCTGTTTCTGTTGGTCATTATATTGTCTGTCCTTTTTCTGTTGATCATTCTATTGTCTGTCCTTTTTCTGTTGGTCATTATATTATCTGTCCCTTTTCTGTTGGTCATTATATTGTCTGTCCTTTTTCTGTTGGTCATTATATTGTCTGTCCTTTTTCTGTTGGTTATTATATTGTCTGTCCTTTTTCTGTTGGTCATTATATTATCTGTCCTTTTTCTGTTGGTCATTATATTGTCTGTCCTTTTTCTGTTGGTCATTATATTGTCTGTCCTTTTTCTGTTGGTCATTATATTATCTGTCCTTTTTCTATTGGTCATTATATTGTCTGTCCTGTTTCTGTTGGTCATTATATTGTCTGTCCTTTTTCTGTTGATCATTATATTGTCTGTCCTTTTTCTGTTGGTCATTATATTATCTGTCCCTTTTCTGTTGGTCATTATATTGTCTGTCCTTTTTCTGTTGGTCATTATATTGTCTGTCCTTTTTCTGTTGGTCATTATATTGTCTGTCCTTTTTCTGTTGGTCATTATATTATCTGTCCTTTTTCTGTTGGTCATTATATTGTCTGTCCTTTTTCTGTTGGTCATTATATTGTCTGTCCTTTTTCTGTTGGTCATTATATTATCTGTCCTTTTTCTTTTGGTCATTATATTGTCTGTCATTCGATTTACCACATCGGATTAACCTTTTGGTATCATTAAACTCTTCTTAAAATAGTTTATGCCAGATTTGTTTTCCTTTACAAATAACCAACCTGTATTACTCGTTGTTGCTTCGTTTCTTGTTGGTGGTTGTCCTGGGCGTGGTCCCGGGTCTAATGGTGTGTGACGAGGTTGTTGTGGCGGCGGCACTAGATGAGGAATTATGTCTAAAATAAAAATACATATACTATTTTAGCTGGTTTCTAAAACGACTGGTATTTTTGGTTTTAATAAACTAGTTTTTGTGAATTGTCTTTGAGGATGATTGATTGATTGATTGATTGATTGATTGATTGATTGATTGATTGTTGCTTAAAGCCCAGTAGCAAATATTTTATGCTTATTTAGTGTCCGAACCATTTCAACAAGACATAATAGGATTTATTCATATGAGGAATAAATCGCGGTTATCCACAGCGAAATCGGGCAATCTTTCCCCGCAAATATTTCATGGTTCACAGATTTGAGTAAGAGTTATCCCGCTTTAATTTGAAGGGTGTTACGTGACAATTTGCTGTGACGTCGTACTTCCTTTCTGAATCTGCAATCATAACGCCATGGTCACAGAAAAATCCGATCAAGGGGAAAAGTGTTTTTAGAATTCTCTGAAAAATCCTAATGTCAGGGAGTATTTTTAATTATAATAATATGAGGCAGGTGCAACCTGAAACGCTCCCGAAGAACAGTAATTTTTCTTCCTGTTTACAAAATATCAAGCTTAAAAATAACACCACCTAAAACTCCAAACTCCGGACAGTTTTCGTATCTGCTACCGAACATTGTTTCATTTTTATTTCGACTACAGTTCCGGTTTAGGTCACGTGGATTTTTCTTTTTATTTATTTCCGGTTTGGCAGCCATATTGTTGAAGATTTTGAAGTGCCATAGTAGTACATATTCATACTTCTACCATTAACGCTCCCGAACTTCGGGAACGTATTAATTCGGTATATTGATCGAAAACTGTTGTCATGTTACATGTATTATGAATGCCTGCAGGCGACACGTATTTTCAGACTGGTAAGCTGAACACGTGTGTTCGGCTTATTATGAGACATGTTGTAAGTTTAAATTGGTTTAATCGAATCTTGATCTAGACGCATTAAATGAATCATAATCTGTCAGTTTGCTCGATCAGGAGCCGGTACTTTCAGGTTTGATTTCTCTCCCTCCCCCAAGTTATGCTTGCCAAAATGTCGCCTCGTGGCGTGATACACGCACAGTGACACACGGAGGCCTACACACAAAATAATATTAAAATTAAATGGTGCACTTATTTATCTAAGCCAATGTTAAAACATCGCAGTCATGCAAAGTTCGGCCACAGTATATAAAAACAAAAAACAAAAACAAAAACATGTGGGACATGTGCTTTGTCAGTTTTATTTGTGACACAAGCCATAGG
This sequence comes from Bathymodiolus septemdierum, assembly GCA_963383655.1. Lineage (NCBI taxonomy): Eukaryota > Metazoa > Mollusca > Bivalvia > Mytilida > Modiolidae > Bathymodiolus > Bathymodiolus septemdierum. Next base: position 638,594 of record OY726522.1, on the reverse strand, counting down.
GTTACAGCATACAATTACTGCACAAGACGGCGATTGTCTTTAATTAACAGATACACATGAAATTGAATAAAATGTTATAAGAAGTGTAGTGTTGTTATTTTGTGCACATGGAATCGGTGTCTTGCACATTAAAAAATGCAGAAAATCATCAATATTTTAATGCCTTAAGACAAGCAGAAGTATAATATCTAATTGCTTGTGTTATTTGTCAATTTGATGGTTCACCATTTGCATGTTTTCAATTTTCAGTCGTTCAAAAAAAATATAGATATGTTTTAGTATATAAGTGGTATACTGATGTTGCATATAACATGATTTATATCAGATAAATTTCAGTATATAACACGGTACATGTATATAACATTGGTATACTGATGGCTGCGAAAACATGATTATCAAATACATTTCAGTATATAACATGTTATACAGATGGTGCATAGAACATGATTATCAGATGTTTAACTGGTATGTACTAACCTTATTATCAGATATTTAACTGATATGTACTAACCTTATTATCAGAAGTTTAATTGATATGTACTAACCTTATTATCAGAAGTTTAATTGATATGTACTAACCTTATTATCAGAAGTTTAATTGATATGTACTAACCTTATTATCAGAAGTTTAATTGATATGTACAAACCTTATTATCAGAAGTTTAATTGATATGTACTAACCTTATTATCAGAAGTTTAATTGATATGTACTAACCTTATTATCAGAAGTTTAATTGATATGTACTAACCTTATTATCAGAAGTTTAATTGATATGTACAAACCTTATTATCAGAAGTTTAATTGATATGTACTAACCTTATTATCAGAAGTTTAATTGATATGTACTAACCTTATTATCAGAAGTTTAATTGATATGTACTAACCTTATTATCAGAAGTTTAATTGATATGTACTAACCTTATTATCAGAAGTTTAATTGATATGTACTAACCTTATTATCAGAAGTTTAATTGATATGTACAAACCTTATTATCAGAAGTTTAACTGGTATGTACTAACCTTATTATCAGAAGTTTAATTGATATGTACAAACCTTATTATCAGAAGTTTAATTGATATGTACAAACCTTATTATCAGAAGTTTAATTGATATGTACAAACCTTATTATCAGAAGTTTAACTGGTATGTACTAACCTTATTATCAGAAGTTTAATTGATATGTACAAACCTTATTATCAGAAGTTTAATTGCTATGTACTAACCTTATTATCAGAAGTTTAATTGATATGTACAAACCTTATTATCAGAAGTTTAACTGATATGTACTAACCTTATTATCAGAAGTTTAACTGATATGTACTAACCTTATTATCAGAAGTTTAATTGATATGTACTAACCTTATTATCAGAAGTTTAATTGATATGTACTAACCTTATTATCAGAAGTTTAATTGATATGTACAAACCTTATTATCAGAAGTTTAATTGATATGTACTAACCTTATTATCAGAAGTTTAATTGATATGTACAAACCTTATTATCAGAAGTTTAACTGGTATGTACTAACCTTATTATCAGAAGTTTAATTGATATGTACAAACCTTATTATCAGAAGTTTAACTGATATGTACTAACCTTATTATCAGAAGTTTAATTGATATGTACAAACCTTATTATCAGAAGTTTAATTGATATGTACTAACCTTATTATCAGAAGTTTAATTGATATGTACAAACCTTATTATCAGAAGTTTAACTGGTATGTACTAACCTTATTATCAGAAGTTTAATTGATATGTACAAACCTTATTATCAGAAGTTTAATTGATATGTACTAACCTTATTATCAGAAGTTTAACTGATATGTACTAACCTTATTATCAGAAGTTTAACTGATATGTACTTGTCTGACTATCAGATGTTTAACTGATGTGTATTTATCTTATTTTCAGATGTTTAACTGATATGTACTAACTTATCAGATTTTAGCTGATAATTACTAACCTTATTATCAGTTACTTACCTTATTATCAGTTGTTTAGCTGATATGTACCTACCTTATTATCAGATGTTAAACTGACATGTACTTATCTTTTATCAGATGTTAAACGGACATGTACTTATCTTTTATCAGATGTTTCGCTTATATGAAGTGTCTTAATTTCATATGTTTAGTTGATATGAATTGACCTTCTTATCAGATCAGATTTTTAACTAAGATGTTTAGTCGATATGCACTTACCTTTTTATCAGATCTTTAGCTGATTTGTACTTATCTTAATTTCAGATGTTTAGCCGATATGTACTTATCTTATCAGATGTGTAGCCGATATGAACTTATCTTATTATCAGATGTTTAGCTAATATCTACTTATATTATTGTCAGGTGTTTAGCTGACATGAACTTACCTTATTTCAGATGTTTAGCTGACGATTACTAACATTACTATCAGATGTGTAGCTGATGTATTTTTCTTGTTTTCAGATGTTTAGCTGATAATTACGAACCTTATTATCAGATGTTTAGCTGATATGTACTTGTATTATTATCGGATGTTTAGCTGATATGAACTTGCCCTATTACCTAATGTTGACTGATTTGTACTTATATTATCATCAGATGTTTAGCTGATATGTACCTATCTTATTATCAGATGTTTAGCTGATGTGTACTTATATTATTATCAGATGTTTAGCTGATATGTACCTATCTTATTATCAGATGTTTAGCTGATGTGTACTTATATTATTATCAGATGCTTAGCTGATGTGTACTTATATTATTATCAGATGTTTAGCTGATGTGTACCTATCTTATCATCAGATGTTTAGCTGATATGTACCTATCTTATTATCAGATGTTTAACTGATATGTACCTATCTTATTATCAGATGTTTAGCTGATATGTACTTATATTATTATCAGATGTTTAGCTGATGTGTACCTATCTTATTATCAGATGTTTAGCTGATATGTACCTATCTTATTATCAGATGTTTAGCTGATGTGTACTTATATTATTATCAGATGTTTAGCTGATATGTACCTATCTTATTATCAGATGTTTAGCTGTTATGTACCTATCTTATTATCAGATGTTTAGCTGATATGTACTTATATTATCATCAGATGTTTAGCTGATATGTACCTATCTTATTATCAGATGTTTAGCTGATGTGTACTTATATTATTATCAGATGTTTAGCTGATATGTACCTATCTTATTATCAGATGTTTAGCTGATATGTACCTATCTTATTATCAGATGTTTAGCTGATATGTACTTATATTATTATCAGATGTTTAGCTGATATGTACCTATCTTATTATCAGATGTTTAGCTGTTATGTACCTATCTTATTATCAGATGTTTAGCTGATATGTACTTATATTATCATCAGATGTTTAGCTGTTATGTACCTATCTTATTATCAGATGTTTAGCTGATATGTACTTATATTATTATCAGATGTTTAGCTGATGTGTACCTATCTTATTATCAGATGTTTAGCTGTTATGTACTTATCTTATTATCAGATGTTTAGCTGATGTGTACTTATATTATTATCAGATGTTTAGCTGATATGTACCTATCTTATTATCAGATGTTTAGCTGTTATGTACTTATCTTATTATCAGATGTTTAGCTGTTATGTACTTATCTTATTATCAGATGTTTAGCTGATGTGTACTTGTATTATTATCAGATGTTTAGCTGATAATTACTAACCTTATTATCGGATGCTTAGCTGATATGTATTTATCTTATTTTCAGACTTTAGCTGATATGTATTTATCTTATTTTCAGACTTTAGCTGATATGTATTTATCTTATTTTCAGACTTTAGCTGATATGTATTTATCTTATTTTCAGACTTTAGCTGATATGTATTCATCTTATTTTCAGACTTTAGCTGATATGTATTTATCTTATTTTCAGACTTTAGCTGATATGTATTCATCTTATTTTCAGACTTTAGCTGATATGTATTTATCTTATTTTCAGACTTTAGCTGATATGTATTCATCTTATTTTCAGACTTTAGCTGATATGTATTTATCTTATTTTCAGATGTTTTGCTGATATTCATCTTATTTTCAGATGTTTTGCTGATATGTACAGCGTTTCAGCTGGATTTTATTATACTAAGGTCAAATGACCTAACTCATATAAATTCTTCAGGCCTTTTGTCCTGAAAGGCACTTATTCAATAGGTCAATTGTGTCCTAATATGCCTAAAACTTATAGGTCATTTAATGATATATTAAGGTGTGGTTTGATTCATTAAGATGCAGCTGGAGCTTAATTTAATATTCATTTGTTTCAAACTTGCATACTTATTATGATATTTGGGATTGACAAACAGACAGCTTTTCAGAGGTTGCCATTTCTTTCCAAAAAAAAAAAGATAAACTTAAGTGAAAATAGATAGAAATTAAAATCAAATTCCCCAATGAGGAATGAGTTAAAGACTTAAGAGAAAGCTACCCTAAATAGGTTACAAAAAATTCTGCTTTGAAGTAAACAGTTTGTAGAATTATTATTATTTTTTTTTTATATATATATATAAATAAAGCAAATTATTTTATTTAAATTCACAGAAAAATAAAAAATTTTAGTGGATCTTTTCAACCATTTGTCTTAATCAGGAAAAACTGGTAATATTTGTCCATTTCAAAGGTTTCAATATTTCCCAAAAACCTAAATCAAGTCCTCTATCGTGTTTTGCGCAGAGGACAAGTTTAAATTTGGAGCTAAATTGATATCCGGTAGTTTTTACGTGTCCGGTCCGGAGTGATTCTTGTTCTTATATTTCAAATATTGATATTTTCGTTCATTAAAGCGTTACTGAGATTGCGAATTTAATTTTGTCAATGTCCTTGAACTTCATCGGGGCATGGAAGAATGATAAAATAAAAGAGTTTTGATCTGGCGTTTCACTTTAGCTTTGATCAAAATAAATTATGGACAAATTGGGGAATACTCGATCACGTGTCCGATGCATACGTAGCATGTGTCGATCTTTTTGGTCACTTATTTTGAAACAAACGGTCATTTTGACAGCAATGTCAAATTATTTCCTGTCGTACACGCAAATTATCGGCCAATGACCGATGGCCGAACAGAAACCCTGATGTACTTATCTTTTTATCAGATGTTTAGCTGATATGTACTCACTTTATTACAATAGTATATAAGGACTTATATAGTATATAAGGAATTTTGTTCATAAGGATATAAGGACTTGTTTATAAGGATAAATGGATTTACGGGGCTTGCCATTTATAGTGGTCGGCAGCCTCTCTTATTTTCAGATGTTTAGCTGATATGTACTTATCTTATTATCAGATGTTTAGCTGATATGTACTTATATTATTATCAGATGTTTAGCTGATAAGTACTAACCTTATTATCGGATGCTTAGCTGATATGTATTTATTTTATTTTCAGACGTTTAGTTGATATGTATTCATCTTATTTTCAGAGGTTTAGCTGATATGTACTTATCTGATCATCAGATGTTTAGCTGAGATGTACTTATCTGATCATCAGATGTTTAGCTGAGATGTACTTATCTGATCATCAGATGTTTAGCTGAGATGTACTTATCTGATCATCAGATGTTTAACTGAGATGTACTTATCTGATCATCAGATGTTTAGCTGAGATGTACTTATCTGATCATCAGATGTTTAGCTGAGATGTACTTATCTGATCATCAGATGTTTAGCTGAGATGTACTTATCTGATCATCAGATGTTTAACTGAGATGTACTTATCTGATCATCAGATGTTTAGCTGAGATGTACTTATCTGATCATCAGATGTTTAGCTGAGATGTACTTATCTGATCATCAGATGTTTAGCTGAGATGTACTTATCTGATCATCAGATGTTTAGCTGAGATGTACTTATCTGATCATCAGATGTTTAGCTGAGATGTACTTATCTGATCATCAGAGGTTTAGCTGAGATGTACTTATCTGATCATCAGATGTTTAGCTGAGATGTACTTATCTGATCATCAGATGTTTAGCTGAGATGTACTTATCTGATCATCAGATGTTTAGCTGAGATGTATTTATCTGATCATCAGATGTTTAGCTGAGATGTACTTATCTGATCATCAGATGTTTAGCTGAGATGTACTTATCTGATCATCAGATGTTTAGCTGAGATGTACTTATCTGATCATCAGATGTTTAGCTGAGATGTACTTATCTGATCATCAGATGTTTAGCTGAGATGTACTTATCTGATCATCAGAGGTTTAGCTGAGATGTACTTATCTGATCATCAGATGTTTAGCTGAGATGTACTTATCTGATCATCAGATGTTTAGCTGATATGTACTTATCTGATCATCAGAGGTTTAGCTGAGATGTACTTATCTGATCATCAGAGGTTTAGCTGAGATGTACTTATCTGATCATCAGAGGTTTAGCTGATATGTACTTATCTGATCATCAGATGTTTAGCTGAGATGTACTTATCTGATCATCAGAGGTTTAGCTGAGATGTACTTATCTGATCATCAGAGGTTTAGCTGAGATGTACTTATCTGATCATCAGATGTTTAGCTGAGATGTACTTATCTGATCATCAGAGGTTTAGCTGAGATGTACTTATCTGATCATCAGATGTTTAGCTGAGATGTACTTATCTGATCATCAGATGTTTAGCTGATATGTATTTATCTGATCATCAGATGTTTAGCTGAGATGTACTTATCTGATCATCAGATGTTTAGCTGAGATGTACTTATCTGATCATCAGAGGTTTAGCTGAGATGTACTTATCTGATCATCAGATGTTTAGCTGAGATGTACTTATCTGATCATCAGATGTTTAGCTGAGATGTACTTATCTGATCATCAGAGGTTTAGCTGAGATGTACTTATCTGATCATCAGATGTTTAGCTGAGATGTACTTATCTGATCATCAGATGTTTAGCTGAGATGTACTTATCTGATCATCAGAGGTTTAGCTGATATGTACTTATCTGATCATCAGATGTTTAGCTGAGATGTACTTATCTGATCATCAGATGTTTAGCTGAGATGTACTTATCTGATCATCAGATGTTTAGCTGAGATGTACTTATCTGATCATCAGATGTTTAGCTGAGATGTACTTATCTGATCATCAGATGTTTAGCTGAGATGTACTTATCTGATCATCAGAGGTTTAGCTGAGATGTACACACTTTATTACAGTAGTATATAAGGATATAAAGACTTATAAAGTATACAAGGAATTTTGTTTATAAGGATATAAGGAATTTGTTATAAGATGTTTAGCTGATATGTACTTATATTATTATTAGATGTTTAGCTGATATTAACTTATGTTATTATCAGACGGTTGTTGCGCCATTGATGGCATGCTGGAAAACCAAATAAAATGCTCTGGCAGGTGGAAATCAAAGGTCTACAAGAAATATATCGGGTTATGAGTAATTTTGTGAGTTCTAACTTGAAAGTAAGTATTGTTCATAGTCAAATTTATTTTTCTCTTCGATAGTTTTGTGTAACCTTAATACTTAGGAATTGGCATTTACTGGTAAATGCTATCTAAGAATTATAGGCAGAACAATTAAAGTATGGACAGTTGGATCCAGTATTGTGAAAGAATTACACATTTATAGCGCAAGCTATTTGAATTGAGCCAATTTGGCTGATTAGTTTAGTTTAGAATTATACATTTATAGCCCATTTGGTTTGGGAATCTGTTTGTTATTGAAGACAGAGTTATGCAGCGCAAGTTATTTGAATTGAGCCAATTTGGTTGATTCGTTTAGTTTAGAATTGCACATTTATAGCCCATTTGGCTTGGAATCTATTTTTATTGAAGACAGAGTTATATAGCACAAGTTATTTGAAATTAGCCAATTTGGCTGATTAGTTTAGTTTGGATATTAATACAAGTGGAGTTGGAAGAATTGCACATTTATAGCCAATTTGGTTTGGAATCCCTCTCCCGTTTAGGCAATTCCATTTTCCTGTTTGACATTCAGTTCACACTTCACAAATTAACAGCACCTTTGTAAACTTTGCAATTTTAAAAATACTTCGTAATATACATTCTTATATTTTGTTCGTATTGTTATGGGCTTAATAATTCCGGAAAGGTACGGCGACGGCTTGGGACAATTGTGTCGTTACCACCATTTGTGGCGGTGGTCGAACTCAGTTCCCGTCATACAGCAACTGGGAACGTGCGTTCGACCATGTGGCGTAAATAGCGACACAAAGTATTCATATTATGTTGTGTTATTTTAATGGATTTGTTTATAGGCTGAGCTTCTGTTCCCAGGGCCAGCATTTGGATATTTTCATGGATAATGTGGATATGGTTTATATGAACATTATGATTTGTTGGAATATTATAATGGTTATGTGTATATATTTCGGGCCTGCCATTGACGTTTGCCGGCGGCCCATTATCTCCAAGCCGTGGCCGTACAATTTGTACATTTGCCAAACAAAACAATCAATAAAAACTTATTGTTTATTATTTGTGTATTTTTTATACTGCCCCGAATAGTCTTGGATAATAGGATTTATCCATATGAGGAATAAATCGCGGTTATCCACAGCGAAATCGGGCAATCTTTCCCCGGAAATATTTCATGGTTCACAGATTTGAGTAAGAGTTATCCCGCTTTAATTTGAAGGGTGTTACGTGACAATTTGCTGTGGCGTCGTACTTCCTTTCTGAATCTGCAATCATAACGCCATGGTCACAGAAAAATCCGATCAAGGGGAAAAGTGTTTTTAAAATTCCCCACCCACCCTCACCAATTATCTGTCAATAATAAGAAGTTTTGTTCGTTTTTCTGCTGTAGTTATTTTATTTTTCAGATAGAGGCCTTCCCCTAAGTGAAACCTATCGTCACGGCTGGAGGAAAGCGTAAATAGCGACACAAAGTATTCATATTATGTTGTGTTATTTTAATGGATTTGTTTATAGGCTGAGCTTCTGCTCCCAGGGCCAGCATTTGGATATTTTCATGGATAATGTGGATATGGTTTATATGAACATTATGATTTGTTGGAATATTATAATGGTTATGTGTATATATTTCGGGCCTGCCATTGACGTTTGCCGGCGGCCCATTATTTCCAAGCCGTGGCCGTACAATTTGTACATTTGCCAAACAAAACAATCAATAAAAACTTATTGTTTATTATTTGTCTATTTTTTATACTGCCCCGAATAGTCTTGGATAATAAAAACTAAACAGGGAAACTGTCTGTAAAAAATACAATGTATCAGAATGTTTTATTTTGAAAAAATACAAATAACGTTGATTTGCATTTTTTTTTAAATAGATCAAATTAGTGCTTAAATAAATTTGCTATTTGAGAAATGGAATTGATCGTGACTTAATTTCAGCAATTTCAATATTATTGAAACGATTGTAATATTTATATGTGCTGTGACTGTATCATGTGAAAATGATCCTATGCAATGTATTATTTACAGGCTGATTTAGATTGCTGTCAAATTAATATGCATGCCAATACCACACGCTTAACATAAAAGTTTGAAGATATCTTAGGAGTAAACAGACAATGTCAAAAGATCGAGCAACACGAACCACACTAAAAACCAGGGGTGAACTCATGTGCTCCGGAAGGGTAGGCAGTTACTGCTCCATATATGACACCCGTCGTGTTATTCTTAACTACTAGGAATCCTTCGTGCAGTAGCTTCTTGTTAACAAAGACCCTCTATAAAGGAAATCATGATAGGAACCAAAAGCTCTGCAATATCGGATAAACGGAAAGATATATGCAGGTTCTGCTGGAATGTGGATTCAAATAAAAAATGTAAATGGAAAGTTCATGGGAAAATTGAAATCATCTCGTTTGTCATAAAGTTTCGTTCTTAATTTTCACTGACTGTCAATTTCGAGGTGTAGGTCAAGGTATGAAACATATCTAGCTGTATTTGTGGTATCCCTTATTTCAAGCTCAATCTTAATCACAGGTATAATGACTGCCTTTAATTTTACCTTACGTAGTCTGGTACTCGTGACCCCTCAGATATTTGTTAGAGGGATCAGGTAACGACTGAATCCATATTTGTAATGGCAGCCTCCATATGCAACAAGAATCTCCATCTCAGCAAAGGTAAAGAGGCATAGCATCGATTGAAAGCGTGTCTTAACTTGGAATTTGGCATCATGCAAACCACTAGACTGATGAAACTCTCGGGACTAATAGTCCACAAACAGAGGTGTCGACCCAGTGACAGTAATTAAAACGTAGATATCTGGTGCTATGTGTTTATGGTATAACCATCAGGAAAGAAAGTTTATATATTTACGGGATAGGTGTTATTTTGAAGTACAGTGTATATACTTACCACATCTTGGTATGTTACAGTATCTCCACCCTCTGTTCCATTGTAAATAACACCATAGTCCTTTAGGATCGTGATCTGGGTTTCTACAATAATTCACATGTTCTGGACCAAGTGGATATTTTAGACCAATCTGATCCCACCGTCCACAAGGTAAGCCATTGTCAGTCCTGTTGACATTACCAGTGTAAATTACTTTCCCATTTTTCTCTCTGATATAACAGTTGTCTGTGATAAATAAAATTCCGTTTTAGTATAGCTTCAATCTGCGTACAAGAAAATAGATCAAACAACATTTTTGCTGTATGTTGTTACCACCACCAACCTTATACATTTTAAAACCGCGTCGGTGGTGTAATGGCTAGCGTGCTCGCCTCGAGTGCGGTTGATCGTGGGTTCGAGCCCCGGTCGGGTCAAACTAAAGACTGTAAAATTTGGATTTTTTTTGCTTCACCGCTCAGCAAGAAGCATTCATGAGAAAGAGTACACTTGTTTGCTCGAAATCGGAATAGTGTGTCTGAGTGGAGCGAGCTGTCTAACCGCGGACTGTTGTTTCAGTGAGCTAGAACTATAAAAATCCAACTAAGCTTGTTGGTCTGGTACAAAGAGAACATCATTATCATCTCATAGAATGTAACTTGTTCTCGCCATGATTTAGCTGAAAGATTGCTCATTTAACATTAAACAACAATCACTCACTCACTATAGATTCTTAGTCTGAAATCTTATTCAACAAGGTGCCGTCATGACTGGTCTGAAATCTTATTCAACAAGGTGCCGTCATGACTGGTCTGAAATCTTATTCAACAATGTGCCGTCATGACTGGTCTGAAATCTTATTCAACAAGGTGCCGTCATGACTGGTCTGAAATCTTATTCAACAAGGTGCGTCATGACTGGTCTGAAATCTTATTCAACAAGGTGCCGTCATGACTGGTCTGAAATATTTTTCAACAAGGTGCCGTCATGACTGGTCTGAAATCTTATTCAACAAGGTGCCGTCATGACTGGTCTGAAATCTTATTCAACAAGGTGCCGTCATGACTGGTCTGAAATCTTATTCAACAAGGTGCGTCATGACTGGTCTGAAATCTTATTCAACAAGGTGCCGTCATGACTGGTCTGAAATATTTTTCAACAAGGTGCCGTCATGACTGGTCTGAAATCTTATTCAACAAGGTGCCGTCATGACTGGTCTGAAATATTTTTCAACAAGGTGCCGTCATGACTGGTCTGAAATCTTATTCAACAAGGTGCCGTCATGACTGGTCTGAAATCTTATTCAACAAGGTGCCGTCATGACTGGTCTGAAATCTTATTCAACAAGGTGCCGTCATGACTGGTCTGAAATCTTATTCAACAAGGTGCCGTCATGACTGGTCTGAAATATTTTTCAACAAGGTGCCGTCATGACTGGTCTAAAATCTTATTCAACAAGGTGCCGTCATGACTGTGATCGCATATAGTTGTATTTACATCACTTATGCACTCAGTGCCAATCAGTAATAATGTTGCGACCTCAAGTTTGTCACTGACTTTTTGCAGGTCGGTCGTTTCCTCTTGATGGTTCCCAATCGCTAAAGCTAAGCACCAACATATAATTGAAATATTGTCCAAGTGGGTAATTGGAGGGTGCGTATTGTGCATGCGTCTCAGATACAAAGTATCTGCAATACAATATTTAATTTTTAAAATTCAATCAGAATACTATAGTAATGGTAGTAATTCTTCAAACCTCTGGAGATTGCATTTGCGAATCCCACCTCTCTCTCGTATCCCCTTCGAGAGCTCTGGTCTTCATCCGTTTGGTGCTTGAGCAGCCCATAGACCCCTCACCTTGATCTCACGCTTCCATTAACGCCAAAACGCGGATTTGCGCCTGTTGCTAAAGTTGCGTTAAGTAGTAATAAGCAATTTAGCTTCCACAATTGAAGGATCTTGCACTACCCACAAATACCTTACATGTGTACAATACACCAGAGACATACAGGGATGTCAATAAGCCTCTCTGTACTTTGCACAATTAATGTTTCGACCCATTTTGAATGCATTCATGTTTTTCATCCTAACATGTAATTCTAATATATTAATTACTGATCACACCTACCTGGTGATTTGATCTCCGCAGGTACACAAATAATTAGCAAAACAATAGTAAGCAATTTAACCAATAACACCATTTTTCGAGGAAACTCCTTCAGTTGACCTTTAAGTGTTTATCTTTTGTACTTAAGATATATTGTCGTCGGAAGCGGATCCGGATATTACTTATACATATAAAATGCCTCAGCACAAATGGATTAACTAAATATATAAATGTTTCTCGATGACTTTTTAAATGGGTTAATTTGTATCAATAAACACGTAGATGCGCACAACGTATTTCTGAAATAAGAAGAGTTTGAAGATACCAAGGGTGTAATCAGAATTTTTAAATCATAGAAGAACAGACAACACAATGGCCAAAAGATACCAAGGGGGTAATAAGAATCTGTAAATCATAGAAGAACAGACAACACAATGACCAAAATATACCAAGGGTGTAATCAGAATCTGTAAATCATAGAAGAACAGACAACACAATTGCCAAAAGATACCAAGGGGGTAATCAGAATCCGTAAATTATAGAAGAACAGACAACACAATGACCAAAATATACCAAGGGTGTAATCAGAATCTGTAAATTATAGAAGAACAGACAACACAATGGTCAAAAGATCCCAAGGGATAATCAGAATCCGTAAATCATAGAAGAACAGACAACACAATGGCCAAAAGATACCAAGGGGGTAATCAGAATCTGTATATCATAGAGAAACAGACAATACAATGGCCAAAATATACCAAGGGGGTAATCAAAATCTGTATATCATAGAAGAACAGAAAACACAATGGCCACAAGATACCAAGGGGGTAATCAGAATCTGTAAATCATAGAAGAACAGACAACACAATGGTCAAAAGATACCAAGGGGTAATCAGAATCCGTAAATCATAGAACAGACAACACAATGGCCAAAAGATACCAAGGGGTAATCTGAATTCATATATCATAGAACAGACAACACAATGGCCGAAAGATACCAAGGGTGTAATCAGAATCTGTAAATCATAGAAGAACAGACAACACAATGGCCAACATATACAAAGGGTGTAATCAGAATCTGTATATCATAGAAGAACAGACAACACAATGGCCAAAAGATGCCATGGGGTAATCAGAATCTGTATATCATAGAAGAACAGACAACACAATGGCCAAAAGATGCCATGGGGTAATCAGAATCTGTATATCATAGAAGAACAGACAACACAATGGTCAAAAGATCCCAAGGGATAATCAGAATTCGTAAATCCTAGAAGAACAGACAACACAATGGCCGAAAGATACGAAGGGGGTAATCAGAATCTGTAAATCATAGAAGAACAGACAACACAATGGCCAACATATACAAAGGGTGTAATCAGAATCTGTATATCATAGAAGAACAGACAACACAATGGCCAAAAGATGCCATGGGGTAATCAGAATCTGTATATCATAGAAGAACAGACAACACAATGGCCAAAAGATACCAAGGGGGATAATCAGAATCCGTAAATCATAGAAGAACAGACAACACAATGGCCGAAAGATACGAAGGGGGTAATCAGAATCTGTATATCATAGAGAAACAGACAACACAATGGCCAAAAGATACCAAGGGGGATAATCAGAATTCGTAAATCCTAGAAGAACAGACAACACAATGGCCGAAAGATACGAAGGGGGTAATCAGAATCTGTAAATCATAGAAGAACAGACAACACAATGGCCAACATATACAAAGGGTGTAATCAGAATCTGTATATCATAGAAGAACAGACAACACAATGGCCAAAAGATGCCATGGGATAATCAGAATCTGTATATCATAAAAGAACAGACAACACAATGGCCAAAAGATATCAAGGGTGTAATCAGAATCCGTATATCATAGAAGAACAGACAACACAATGGCCACAAGATACCAAGGGGGTAATCAGAATCTGTATATCATAGAAGAACAGACAACACAATGGCCAAAAGATACCAAGGGTGTAATCAGAATCTGTATATCATAGAAGAACAGACAACATAATGGCCAAAAGATACCAAGGGGGTAATCAGAATCTGTATATCATACACGAACAGACAACATAATGGCCAAAAGATACCAAGGGGGTAATCAGAATCTGTATATCATAGACGAACAGACAACACAATGGACAAAAGAAAAAGTACAAAAGGACAAACAAAGATCTACAAATCATACACATAAGACTAAAGATCGAGTATCACGAACCCCACTACAAACCGGGGGTGAACTCAGGTGTTCCGAAATGCTAAGCAGTTCCTTCGTCAGGTAAGAAGAAGGAAACTAGGAAATTGATATAATACACAGTGTTTCATTAATTTCAACCACTATTTAATTCCGAAATTATGTTGGTGCCCAACGCCCCAATACTGTGGTGGTAACAATTCTTGTGTGAAGGAGAACGGAATACCAGTGGAAATAACAATTTACCCAGCTAAAGAAATTAACAAAATCCGCTGAGTACACCTTTCGACCGATTGGAATAAATTTGCATTGAGTACACCACACGGCGGTTTGGAGTTTAAACTAAAAATCTCAGAAATTAACAAAATTTGTATTGATTAAACCTCGCGATTGATTGGAGCCAAAACAAATTTTCTAGTGGTGACAAGTAGAGGTAAAGTAAATCATAATATGATCGTGCCCATAACAACCATTGAATATTATATGAATGTAAAGTAAATCATAATATGATCGTGACCATAACAACCCTGGAATCTTATATGAATGTAAAGTAAATCATAATATGATCGTTCCTATAACAACCCTGGAATCTTATATGAATGTAAAGTAAATCATATTATGATCGTGCCTATAACAACCCTGGAATCTTATATGAATGTAAAGTAAATCATAATATGATCGTGCTTATAACAACCCTGGAATCTTATATGAATATAAAGTAAATCATAATATGATCGTT
Organism: Bathymodiolus septemdierum; assembly: GCA_963383655.1. Taxonomy (NCBI): domain Eukaryota; kingdom Metazoa; phylum Mollusca; class Bivalvia; order Mytilida; family Modiolidae; genus Bathymodiolus; species Bathymodiolus septemdierum. The sequence goes on along the minus strand of OY726522.1, from coordinate 623,216 downwards.
CCTTTAACAACCCTGGAATCTTATATGAATGTAAAGTAAATCATAATATAATGGTTCCCATAACAACCCTGGAATCTTATATGAATGTAAAGTAAATCATAATATGATCGTGCCTATAACAACCCTGGAATCTAATATGAATGTAAAGTAAATCATAATATGATCGTGACCATAACAACCCTGGAATCTTATATGAATGTAAAGTAAATCATAATATGATCGTGCCTATAACAACCCTGGAATCTTATATGAATGTAAAGTAAATCATAATATGATCGTGACCATAACAACCCTGGAATCTAATATGAATGTAAAGTAAATCATAATATGATCGTGACCATAACAACCCTGAAATCTTATATGAATGTAAAGTAAATCATAATATGATCGTGCCTATAACAACCCTGGAATCTTATATGAATGTAAAGTAAATCATAATATGATCGTGACCATAACAACCCTGGAATCTTATATGAATGTAAAGTAAATCATAATATAATCGTTCCCATAACAACACTGGAATCTTATATGAATGTAAAGTAAATCATAATATGATCGTGCCTATAACAACCCTGGAATTTTATAAGAATGTAAAGTAAATCATAATATGATCGTTCCTATTACAACCCTGGAATTTTATATCAATGTAAAGTAAATCATAATATGATCGTGCCTATAACAACCCTGGAATCTTATATGAATGTAAAGTAAATCATAATATGATCGTGCTTATAACAACCTTGGAATCTTATATGAATATAATGTAAATCATAATATGATCGTGACCATAACAACCCTGGAATCTTATATGAATGTAAAGTAAATCATAATATGATCGTGACCATAACAACCCTGGAATCTTATATGAATGTAAAGTAAATCATAATATGATCGTTACCATAACAACCCTGGAATCTTATATGAATGTAAAGTAAATCATAATATGATCGTGCCTATAACAACCCTGGAATCTAATATGAATATAATGTAAATCATAATATGTTCGTGACCATAACAACCCTGGAATCTAATATGAATGTAAAGTAAATCATAATATGATCGTGACCATAACAACCCTGGAATCTTATATGAATGTAAAGTAAATCATAATATGATCGTGCCTATAACAACCCTGGAATCTAATATGAATATAATGTAAATCATAATATGATCGTGACCATAACAACCCTGGAATCTTATATGAATGTAAAGTAAATCATAATATGATCGTGACCATAACAACCCTGGAATCTTATATGAATGTAAAGTAAATCATAATATGATCGTTACCATAACAACCCTGGAATCTTATATGAATGTAAAGTAAATCATAATATGATCGTGACCATAACAACCCTGGAATCTTATATGAATGTAAAGTAAATCATAATATGATCGTGCCTATAACAAACCTGGATTCTTATATGAATGTAAAGTAAATCATAATATGATCGTGCCTATAACAGCCCTGGAATCTTATATGAATGCAAAGTAAATCATAATATGGTCGTGCCCATAACAACCATCGAATCTTATATGAATGTAAAGTAAATCATAATATGATCGTGACCATAACAACCCTGGAATCTTACATGAATGTAAAGTAAATCATAATATAATCGTGACCATAGCAACCCTGGAATCTTATAGGAATGTAAAGTAAATCATAATATGATCGTGCCTATAACAACCCTGGAATCTTATATGAATGTAAAGTAAATCATAATATGATCGTGACCATAACAACCCTGGAATCTTATATGAATGTAAAGTAAATCATAATATGATCGTGACCATAACAACCCTGGAATCTTATATGAATGCAAAGTAAATCATAATATGATCGTGTCTATAACAACCCTGGAATTTTATAAGAATGTAAAGTAAATCATAATATGATCGTTCCTATTACAACCCTGGAATCTTATATGAATGTAAAGTAAATCATAATATGATCGTGCCTATAGCAACCCTGGAATCTTATATGAATGCAAAGTAAATCATAATATGATCGTGCCCATAACAACCATTGAATCTTATATGAATATAAAGTAAATCATAATATGTTCGTTACTATAACAACCCTGGAACCTTATATGAATGTAAAGTAAATTATAATATGATCGTTCCTATAACAACCCTGGAATCTTATATGAATGTAAAGTAAATCATAATATGATCGTGACCATAACAACCGTGGAATCTTATATGAATGTAAAGTAAATCATAACATGATCGTGACCATAACAACCCTGGAATCTTATATGAATGTAAAGTAAATCATAATATAATCGTTCCTATAACAACCCAGGAATCTTATATGAATGTAAAGTAAATCATAATATGATCGTGCCTATAACAACCCTGGAATTTTATATGAATATAAAGTAAATCGTAATATAATCGTTCCCATAACAACCCTGGAATCTTATATGAATGAAAAGTAAATCATAATATGATTGTGACCATAACAACCCAGGAATCTTATATGAATGTAAAGTAAATCATAATATGATCGTGACCATAACAACCCTGGAATCTTATATGAATGTAATGTAAATCATAATATGATCGTGACCATAACAGCCCTGGAATCTTATATGAATGTAATGTAAATCATAATATAATCGTTCCCATAACAACCCTGGAATCTTATATCAATGTAAAGTAAATCATAATATGATCGTTCCCATAACAACTCTGGAATCATATATGAATGTAAAGTAAATCATAATATAATGGTTCCCATAGCAACCCTGGAATCTTATATGAATGTAAAGTAAATCATAATATGATCATGACCATACCAGCCCTGGAATCTTATATGAATGTAAAGTAAATCATAATATGATCGTTCCCATAACAACCCTGGAATCTTATATGAATGTAAAGTAAATCATAATATGATCGTGCCTATAACATCCCTGGAATCTTATATGAATGTAAAGTAAATCATAATATGATCGTGACAATAACAACCCTGGAATCTTATATGAATGTAGAGTAAATCATAATATGATCGTTCCCATAACAACCCTGGAATCTTATATGAATGTAAAGTAAATCATAATATGATCGTGCCTATAACAACCCTGGAATCTTATATGAATGTAAAGTAAATCATAATATGATCGTGCCTATAACAGCCCTGGAATCTTATATGAATGTTAAGTAAATCATAATATGATCGTTCCCATAACAACCGTGGAATCTTATATGAATGTAAAGTAAATCATAATATGATCGTTCTTATAACAACCCTGGAATCTTATATGAATGTAAAGTAAATCATAATATGATCGTTCCTTTAACAACCCTGGAATCTTACAGGAATGTAAAGTAAATCATAATATGATGGTTCCTATAACAACCCTGGAATCTTATATGAATGTAAAGTAAATCATAATATAATGGTTCCCATAACAACCCTGGAATCTTATATGAATGTAAAGTAAATCATAATATGATCGTTCCTATAACAACCCTGGAATCTTTTATGAATGTAAAGTAAATTATAATATGATCGTGCCTATAACAACCCTGGAATCTTATATGAATGTAAAGTAAATCATAATATAATCGTTCCCATAACAACCCTGGAATCTTATATGAATGTAAAGTAAATCATAATATGATCGTGACCATAACAGCCCTGGAATCTTATATGAATGTAAAGTAAATCATAATATGATCGTTCCCATAACAGCCCTGGAATCTTATATGAATGTAAAGTAAATTATAATATGATCGTTCCTATAACAACCCTGGAATCTTATATGAATGTAAAGTAAATCATAATATGATCGTGACCATAACAACCCTGGAATCTTATATGAATGTAAAGTAAATCATAACATGATCGTTCCCATAACAACCCTGGAATCTTATATGAATGTAAAGTAAATCATAATATAATGGTTCCTATAACAACCCAGGAATCTTATATGAATGTAAAGTCAATCATAATATGATCGTGCCTATAACAACCCTGGAATTTTATATGAATATAAAGTAAATCATAATATAATCGTTCCCATAACAACCCTGGAATCTTATATGAATGAAAAGTAAATCATAATATGATTGTGACCATAACAACCCTGGAATCTTATATGAATGTAAAGTAAATCATAATATGATCGTGACCATAACAACCCTGGAATCTTATATGAATGTAAAGTAAATCATAATATGATCTTGACCATAACAACCCTGGAATCTTATATGAATGTAATGTAAATCATAATATGATCGTGACCATAACAGCCTTGGAATCTTATATGAATGTAAAGTAAATCATAATATAATCGTTCCCATAACAACCCTGGAATCTTATATCAATGTAAAGTAAATCATAATATGATCGTTCCCATAACAACTCTGGAATCATATATGAATGTAAAGTAAATCATAATATAATGGTTCCCATAGCAACCCTGGAATCTTATATGAATGTAAAGTAAATCATAATATGACCATGACCATACCAGCCCTGGAATCTTATATGAATGTAAAGTAAATCATAATATGATCGTTCCCATAACAACCCTGGAATCTTATATGAATGTAAAGTAAATCATAATATGATCGTGCCTATAACATCCCTGGAATCTTATATGAATGTAAAGTAAATCATAATATGATCGTGACAATAACAACCCTGGAATCTTATATGAATGTAAAGTAAATCATAATATGATCGTTCCCATAACAACCCTGGAATCTTATATGAATGTAAAGTAAATCATAATATGATCGTGCCTATAACAACCCTGGAATCTTATATGAATGTAAAGTAAATCATAATATGATCGTGCCTATAACAGCCCTGGAATCTTATATGAATGTTAAGTAAATCATAATATGATCGTTCCCATAACAACCCTGGAATCTTATATGAATGTAAAGTAAATCATAATATGATCGTTCTTATAACAACCCTGGAATCTTATATGAATGTAAAGTAAATCATAATATGATCGTTCCTTTAACAACCCTGGAATCTTACAGGAATGTAAAGTAAATCATAATATGATGGTTCCTATAACAACCCTGGAATCTTATATGAATGTAAAGTAAATCATAATATAATGGTTCCCATAACAACCCTGGAATCTTATATGAATGTAAAGTAAATCATAATATGATCGTTCCTATAACAACCCTGGAATCTTTTATGAATGTAAAGTAAATTATAATATGATCGTGCCTATAACAACCCTGGAATCTTATATGAATGAAAAGTAAATCATAATATAATCGTTCCCATAACAACCCTGGAATCTTATATGAATGTAAAGTAAATCATAATATGATCGTGCCTATAACAGCCCTGGAATCTTATATGAATGTAAAGTAAATCATAATATGATCGTTCCTATAACAACCCTGGAATCTTATAGGAATGAAAAGTAAATCATAATATGATCGTGCCTATAACATCCCTGGAATCTTATATGAATGTAAAGTAAATCATAATATGATCGTGACCATAAAAACCCTAGAATCTTATATGAATGTAAAGTAAATCATAATATGATCGTGCCTATAACAACCCTGGAATCTTATATGAATGTAAAGTAAATCATAATATAATCGTTCCCATAACAACCCTGGAATCTTATATGAATGTAAAGTACATTATAATATGATCGTTCCCATAACAACCCTGGAATCTTATATGAATGTAAAGTAAATCATAATATGATCGTTCCTATAACAACCCTGGAATCTTATATGAATGAAAAGTAAATCATAATATGATCGTTCCCATAACAACCCTGGAATCTAATATGAATGTAAAGTAAATCATAATATGATCGTGACCATAACAACCCTGGAATCTTATATGAATGTAAAGTAAATCATAATATGATCGTTCCTATAACAACCCTGGAATCTTATATGAATGTAAAGTAAATCATAATATGATCGTGCCTATAACAACCCTGGAATCTTATATGAATGTAAAGTAAATCATAATATAATCGTTCCCATAACAACCCTGGAATCTTATATGAATGTAAAGTAAATCATAATATGATCGTTCCCATAACAACCCTGGAATCTTACATGAATGTAAAGTAAATCATAATATGATCGTGACCATAACAACCCTGGAATCTTATATGAATGTAATGTAAATCATAATATGATCGTTCCCATAACAACCCTGGAATCTTATATGAATGTAAAGTAAATCATAATATAATCGTGACCATAACAACCCTGGAATCTTATATGAATGTAATGTAAATCATAATATGATCGTTCCCATAACAACCCTGGAATCTTATATGAATGTAAAGTAAATCATAATATAATCGTGACCATAACAACCCTGGAATCTTATAGGAATGTAAAGTAAATCATAATATGATCGTTCCTATAACAACCCTGGAATCTTATAGGAATGCAAAGTAAATAAATAATATGATCGTTCCCATAACAACCCTGAAATCTTATATGAATGTAAAGTAAATCATAATATGATCGTGCTTATAACAACCCTGGAATCTTATATGAATGTAAAGTAAATCATAATATGATCGTTCCTATAAAACCCTGGAATCTTATATGAATGTAAAGTAAATCATAATATGATTGTGCCCATAACAACCCTGGAATCTTATATGAATGTAAAGTAAATTATAATATGATCGTTCCTATAGCAACCCTGGAATCTTATATGAATGTAAAGTAAATCATAATATGATCGTTCCTATAACAACCCTGGAATCTTATATGAATGTAAAGTAAATCATAATATGATCGTGACCATAACAACCCTGGAATCTTATATGAATGTAAAGTAAATCATAATATGATCGTTCCTATAACAACCCTGAAATCTAATATGAAAGTAAAGTAAATCATAATATGATCGTGCCTATAACAACCCTGGAATCTTATATGAATGTAAAGTAAATCATAATATTATCGTTCCCATAACAACCATGGAATCTTATATGAATGAAAAGTAAATCATAATATTATCGTTCCCATAACAACCCTGGAATCTTATATGAATGTAAAGTAAATCATAATATGATCTTGACCATAACAACCCTGGAATCTTATATGAATGTAATGTAAATCATAATATGATCGTGACCATAACAGCCTTGGAATCTTATATGAATGTAAAGTAAATCATAATATAATCGTTCCCATAACAACTCTGGAATCTTATATCAATGTAAAGTAAATCATAATATGATCGTGACCATAACAGCCCTGGAATCTTATATGAATGTAAAATAAATCATAATATGATCGTTCCCATAACAACCCTGGAATCTTATATGAATGTAAAGTAAATCATAATATGATCGTTCCCATAACAACCCTGGAATCATATATGAATGTAAAGTAAATCATAATATAATGGTTCCCATAGCAACCCTGGAATCTTATATGAATGTAAAGTAAATCATAATATGATCATGACCATACCAGCCCTGGAATCTTATATGAATGTAAAGTAAATCATAATATGATCGTTCCCATAACAACTCTGGAATCTTATATGAATGTAAAGTAAATCATAATATGATCGTGCCTATAACATCCCTGGAATCTTATATGAATGTAAAGTTAATCATAATATGATCGTTCCCATAACAACCCTGGAATCTTATATGAATGTAAAGTAAATCATAATATGATCGTTCCCATAACAACCCTGGAGTCTTATATGAATGTAAAGTAAATCATAATATGATCGTGCCTATAACATCCCTGGAATCTTATATGAATGTAAAGTAAATCATAATATGATCGTGACAATAACAACCCTGGAATCTTATATGAATGTAAAGTTAATCATAATATGATCGTTCCCATAACAACCCTGGAATCTTATATGAATGTAAAGTTAATCATAATATGATCGTTCCCATAACAACCCTGGAATCTTATATGAATGTAAAGTAAATCATAATATGATCGTTCCTATAACAACCCTGGAATCTTATATGAATGTAAAGTAAATCATAATATGATCGTTCCTATAACAACCCTGGAATCTTATATGAATGTAAAGTAAATCATAATATGATCGTTCCCATAACAACCCTGGAGTCTTATATGAATGTAAAGTAAATCATAATATGATCGTTCCTATAACAACCCTGGAATCTTATATGAATGTAAAGTAAATCATAATATGATCGTGCCTATAACATCCCTGGAATCTTATATGAATGTAAAGTAAATCATAATATGATCGTTCCCATAACAACCCTGGAGTCTTATATCAATGTAAAGTAAATCATAATATGATCGTTCTTATAACAACCCTGGAATCTTATATGAATGTAAAGTAAATCATAATATGATCGTTCCTGTAACAACCCTGGAATCTTATATGAATGTAAAGTAAATCATAATATGATGGTTCCTATAACAACCCTGGAATCTTATATGAATGTAAAGTAAATCATAATATAATGGTTCCCATAACAACCCTGGAATCTTATATGAATGTAAAGTAAATCATAATATGATCGTGACCATATCAACCCTGGAATCTTATATGAATGTAAAATAAATCATAATATGATCATTCCTATAACAACCCTGGAATCTTATATGAATGTAAAGTAAATCATAATATGATCGTGCCTATAACAACCCTGGAATCTTATATGAATGTAAAGTAAATCATAATATGATCGTTCCTGTAACAACCCTGGAATCTTATATGAATGTAAAGTAAATCATAATATGATGGTTCCTATAACAACCCTGGAATCTTATATGAATGTAAAGTAAATCATAATATAATGGTTCCCATAACAACCCTGGAATCTTATATGAATGTAAAGTAAATCATAATATGATCGTGACCATATCAACCCTGGAATCTTATATGAATGTAAAATAAATCATAATATGATCATTCCTATAACAACCCTGGAATCTTATATGAATGTAAAGTAAATCATAATATGATCGTGACCATAACAACCCTGGAATCTTATATGAATGTAAAGTAAATCATAATATAATCGTGACCATAACAACCCTGGAATCTTATATGAATGTAAAGTAAATCATAATATGATCGTGCCTATAACAGCCCTGGAATCTTATATGAATGTAAAGTAAATCATAATATGATCGTTCCTATAACAACCCTGGAATCTTATATGAATGTAAAGTAAATCATAATATGATCGTGCCTATAACAACCCTGGAATCTTATATGAATGAAAAGTAAATCATAATATAATCGTTCCCATAACAACCCTGGAATCTTATAGGAATGTAAAGTAAATCATAATATGATCGTGCCTATAACAACCCTGGAATCTTATATGAATGAAAAGTAAATCATAATATAATCGTTCCCATAACAACCCTGGAATCTTATATGAATGTAAAGTAAATCATAATATGATCGTGCCTATAACAGCCCTGGAATCTTATATGAATGTAAAGTAAATCATAATATGATCGTTCCTATAACAACCCTGGAATCTTATAGGAATGAAAAGTAAATCATAATATGATCGTGCCTATAACAACCCTGGAATCTTATATGAATGTAAAGTAAATTATAATATGATCGTGACCATAACAACCCTGGAATCTAATATGAATGTAAAGTAAATCATAATATGATCGTGACCATAACAACCCTAGAATCTTATATGAATGTAAAGTAAATCATAATATGATCGTGCCTATAACAACCCTGGAATCTTATATGAATGTAAAGTAAATCATAATATGATCGTGACCATAACAACCCTAGAATCTTATATGAATGTAAAGTAAATCATAATATGATCGTGCCTATAACAACCCTGGAATCTTATATGAATGTAAAGTAAATCATAATATAATCGTTCCCATAACAACCCTGGAATCTTCTATGAATGTAAAGTACATTATAATATGATCGTGACCATAACAACCCTGGAATCTTATATGAATGTAAAGTAAATCATAATATGATCGTGCCCATAACAACCCTGGAATCTTATATGAATGTAAAGTAAATTATAATATGATCGTGACCATAACAATCCTGGAATCTAATATGAATGTAAAGTAAATCATAATATGATCGTGACCATAACAACCCTAGAATCTTATATGAATGTAAAGTAAATCATAATATGATCGTGCCTATAACAACCCTGGAATCTTATATGAATGTAAAGTAAATCATAATATGATCGTGACCATAACAACCCTGGAATCTTATATGAATGTAAAGTAAATCATAATATGATCGTGCCTATAACAACCCTGGAATCTTATATGAATGTAAAGTAAATCATAATATAATCGTTCCCATAACAACCCTGGAATCTTATATGAATGTAAAGTACATTATAATATGATCGTTCCCATAACAACCCTAGAATCTTATATGAATGTAAAGTAAATCATAATATGATCGTTCCTATAACAACCCTGGAATCTTACATGAATGTAAAGTAAATCATAGTATGATCGTGACCATAACAACCCTGGAATCTTATATGAATGTAATGTAAATCATAATATGATCGTTCCCATAACAACCCTGGAATCTTATATGAATGTAAAGTAAATCATAATATCATCGTTCCCATAACAACCCTGGAATCTTATATGAATGTAATGTAAATCATAATATGATCGTTCCCATAACAACCCTGGAATCTTTTATGAATGTAAAGTAAATCATAATATAATCGTGACCATAACAACCCTGGAATCTTATAGGAATGAAAAGTAAATCATAATATGATCGTTCCTATAACAACCCTGGAATCTTATAGGAATGTAAAGTAAATCATAATATGATCGTTCCCATAACAACCCTGAAATCTTATATGAATGTAAAGTAAATCATAATATGATCGTGCTTATAACAACCCTGGAATCTTATATGAATGTAAAGTAAATCATAATATGATCGTTCCTATAAAACCCTGGAATCTTATATGAATGTAAAGTAAATCATAATATGATTGTGCCCATAACAACCCTGGAATCTTATATGAATGTAAAGTAAATCATAATATGATCGTTCCTATAACAACCCTGGAATCTTATATGAATGTAAAGTAAATCATAATATGATCGTGCCTATAACAACCCTGGAATCTTATATGAATGTAAAGTAAATCATAATATAATCGTGACCATAACAACCCTGGAATCTTATATGAATGTAATGTAAATCATAATATGATCGTTACCATAACAACCCTGGAATCTTATATGAATGTAAAGTAAATCATAATATAATCGTTCCCATAACAACCCTGGAATCTTATATGAATTTAAAGTAAATCATAATATGATCGTGCCTATAACAACCCTGGAATCTTATATGAATGTAAAGTAAATCATAATATGATCGTTCCTATAACAACCCTGGAATCTTATATGAATGTAAAGTAAATCATAATATGATCGTGACCATAACAACCCTGGAATCTAATATGAATGTAAAGTAAATCATAATATGATCTTTCCCATAACAACCCTGGAATCTTATATGAATGTAAAGTAAATCACAATATGATCGTTCCCATAACAACCCTGGAATCTTATATGAATGTAAGATGTAAGGATTTGTAGGTCATCTGTACGTACTGGGTACACTTGAATAAGGTGTAAGGGTTTGTAAGTTCTCGGTACGCACTGGTCACTTGTACACCTGAATAAGGTGTAAGGGTTTGTAAGTCCTCGGTACGCACTGGTCACTGGGTACACCTGAATAAGGTGTAAGGGTTTGTAAGTTCTCGGTACGCACTGGGTACACCTGAATAAGGTGTAAGGATTTGAAAGTCCTCGGTACGCACTGTGCACTGGGTATACCTGAATAAGGTGTAAGGGTTTGCAAGTCCGCGGTACACACTGGTCACTGGGTACACCTAAATAAGGTGTAAGGATTTGTAAGTCCGCGTACGCACTGGTCACTGGGTACACCTGAATAAGGTGTAAGGGTTTGTAAGTCCGCGGTACGCACTGGTCACTGGGTACACCTGAATAAAGTGTAACGGTTTGTAAGTCCGCGGTACGCACTGGTCACTGGGTACACCTGAATAAGGTGTAAGGATTTGTAAGTCCTCGGTACGCACTGGTCACTGGGTACACCCGAATAAGATGTAAGGGTTTGTAAGTCCGCGGTACGCACTGGGTACACCCGAATAATGTGTAGGGGTTTGCAAGGTCACGGTACGCACTGGTCACTGGATAGAGCTGAATAATGTATGTAGGCCAAACAAGTGCGTTGTACACAATGACCACTAAGTAGACCTGAATAAGGTGCGCACTGTTCATTAAGGTGTGCAAGGTTTAGCAATAACGACAAGTCATGGTGTTGTACGCAGGACCGTCTTAACAGCATAATAGGCTGGTCAAAGCAATGCACTGGAGCTCTATCTACACAACCACTCACAGGAATAAAAATGTAAATGTCGATAGAATTAAACATTTATTTATTGTATTCGTACTTCCAACAAAATCAGTGTTCAAACATTAATAAACATGCCGTACACAACATACATAGGTTACCATTGGGCTCCCGGGCAACTGTTCAGCGTGCCCATGCGCTAAGACGGCACTGGTATATAGGTTGACGCACCAGCGACAGTAATTGCCTAGTAGCGAACGCACAGGTCAATTGCAATAATCACTGGTATATAGACTAACACACTGACAACACTGCTTGTGTAGTTTCGACGCAGAGGCTGAACTAGTAATAGGTGAGTAAAACGCACAGGTCTGATGCACAAACGCTGAAAACGAACAAACTTGATTAAAAACCCTCTAATTACTGGCTTCCGATTTATTAGGCACCTAGTTTGGTACTAGCGCTGAAGGCGTGTATGTCAGTTTAGTATTGTAAATATATTTCTAGGATTTTATATTAGATACGTTCATTGCTGAAGTACGCACTGGCTTTTTACATTGCTGAGTTACGAGTTGGTTTTAATTTCGTTGTAATATTATTGGCTATAGTCTAATAAGAATATGTCTAGGAAGTAGACCTGTGTGAAAGGTTAAGAGTCCTTTCCTATCGTCACCTGTCGTCTGTCGTTCCATATCGCCACTTTGATCCATCGTCAGACAGTTTTCAAACGGACATATAGAATCTAACACCGGCAAAAGTGCAAGACTGGGAAATCTCCGACATCAGAGGGTGTCGGAGATTTCCCAGTCTTGCACTTTTGGGTGTCGGAGATTTCCCTGTCTTGCACTTTTGCCGGTGTTTGATTTTATTTCTCACTTTTATCAGCTGTTTTAGTTGACATAAACTGTACAGCATGCATTTGCCGGTAAAACGCAAGTGATTATTTTGTCTTGCACTAGTGCAAGATAAGAAAATCTCACATCGCTAAAAATAGGAACTGGTCTGTCTCAAATGTGAGAAAAGAAAATCTCACATCGCTAAAAATAGGAACTGGTCTGTCTCAAAAGTGAGAAAATATTGTCCCTATGTTTAACTTTACACGCTAAAAACTTGAATCGAGAGGAGTAACTGGTACGAACTGGATTACACCAGAGACGTGCAACGCCCTGCACGTGAGAGTACTATGGGGCTCCACTGGGAGATAATTTGCAATTTTAACTTGGTCTTCGGCAGAGTAACTCCGAACTTTTTCTTGCGCCACACAATTTGAACTTTGACAGGAAAGCGGACAAGCGGTTATCTCTTCCACTGTGCTACTTATAATAGTGTCCAAATTAGAAAGAAGATCGGAACGAAAAAGGAAGATTCTTCTGACGACAATTCATATGAAATACTAGTATTGGTAATTTAGTAAACGATTAGATAGACGGATAGGCGGACGGAAGACGCGAAATGCCAGTGTTGGCAATACAAACATACCTCACTTACGGAGGATTAGCTATATATTTTGGAGAAAAAATATATATAACATTTTTTTTTAGATGAACATGTTCTTTAATGTAGAATATGACATGAAATGGTACATGTAGATGTCATTCATGGGATAAATACGATTAGAAATGGATAAAAATGTCAAGTTATCCCTTTATTACATAAGTGTCTGGTTTACATAACATCTTTGTATACATTTTCAATGTACAGAGACTATTCAATAACTTTTCTTTTCAACGTGTTGCGACCGTAAATTAACTGTAGAACACAGATTGATCCGTTGATTTTTTTATTTTTATTTCAAACATCTTGATAAATTCATTTCTGAACTTTGTTCCCGATATGCAATACGCTAGAAAATGAATGGCGTTTCTAAAGTACATCAATAATGTAGAAATTGTTTCTAGAAGTCCCATCAAATTTGGATATTGATCATGATAAAATGGTTCAAAAATAAAGTACAGTGATATTGGAAAAGTGCATAAGAAGAAGACAGCATTCAAAGACAATGACATGGCGATCACGTTGTATTTCTGGTTCTGTCTACGAGACGCAATTTCCAACGACGAATTGTTCTTGGAATCAGGTTGGAATTTATTTAATGCCTTGGTTAGTGCACGGATTATGAAAATATTACAAACAGCCATAATTATAAACGGTAAGAAACAAAAGACAACAAAATCGATGTAAGGCCAATAGTAGGATACAAACGAATCTAGTTCATCACAACTATTATTAATTATTCCAACGGTAAAGAAAAGATGTCCGTTTATGAAAACTAATATGATGGTGATAACGACAACTGACAGTTTAGAACGGTTTAAAGTGCAATATATCTTTCCCTTTAAAGGCATACACACATATATACAAGTATTAATAGTCAGTGCCACTAAAATCCATGCGGAATAATCCAGTGTGAAATAGGTCAGGAAGGCGTGAAATCTACAACTAAACTCGCTGAAGGCACGAATGTTCACTTCAAATGTAACCTGTATCCAATGACGTAATAGTCCGATATTAAGAACAGCAATATCAAAGAATGATAAAACGGTCAAATAAAACATGGCCGGATTGTGTCGCATTGTTCTTCTTAACAAAACTAAGATAGATAATATAGAAGAAATCGTTCCTATTGCAATAAAAAATGGCGGTACATATATCAATAGTGATCTAGTAACACTTAAATAAACAACTAACTCCTCAGTTTCTGAATTGCATGTATTGTTTTCGTTCAGACCCGGTCTCTCGTCATGGTGTTGTTCATAGACATGAGAAAATCCCCATATCTCCATTGCTGAAGAAAAAATGTCTAATTAAATTTCAGTTATGAATCTAAATATTTTTTGTGAATTCTGATTGTTTCGTTGGATACATTCTCATCCTGTGTTCATCATTTTGAATTGGATTGTCCAAACATTTCAATTTAAAAGCAGTTCTTCTTTAAAGATTAGGGACCGACCATTTATATTACAGGGGGGGGGGGGGGGGGGGGGGGGGGGTAACGTTATGTTTTTTCCGTATTCCCTAGAAACGAAATTTCTTCTTTCAGGTGAAACAAAAAAATAACAGATGTACGAAACTTGGTTAACCGTTACGAAATGGCTGCGTCACAAATGAACACGGTAATGTTCCACTTGTTGTAAGCACTTCCCGGTTCTTTCCCCATTCATGACTTATCACCGGGTTTCCTAGAGTAACACGACGGGTGCCACTAGTGGAGCAGGAACTGCTTACCCTTCTGGGTCACCTGAGTTCATCCCTGGTTTTTGGTGAGGTTCTTGTTGCAGGATATGAGGTTTCTGTGTAGTTTTGTTGATCGTTGTTTGTACTTTTGTCTTTTTTCTTTTGGCCATTGTATTGTCTGTCCTTCTGTCTTTTGGCCATTGTATTGTCTGTCCTTCTGTCTTTTGGCCATTGCATTGTCTGTCCTTCTGTCTTTTGGCCATTGTATTGTCTGTCCTTCTGTCTTTTGGCCATTGTATTGTCTGTCCTTCGGTCTTTTGGCCATTGTATTGTCTGTCCTTCGGTCTTTTGGCCATTGTATTGTCTGTCCTTCTGTTTTTTGGCCATTGTATTGTCTGTCCTTCTGTCTTTTGGCCATTGTATTGTCTGTCCTTCTGTCTTTTGGCCATTGTATTGTCTGTCCTTCTGTTTTTCGGCCATTGTATTGTCTGTCCTTCTGTCTTTTGGCCATTGTATTGTCTGTCCTTCTGTCTTTTGGCCATTGTATTGTATGTCCTTCTGTCTTTTGGCCATTGTATTGTCTGTCCTTCGGTCTTTTGGCCATTGTATTGTCTGTCCTTCGGTCTTTTGGCCATTGTATTGTCTGTCCTTCTGTTTTTTGGCCATTGTATTGTCTATCCTTCTGTCTTTTGGCCATTGTATTGTCTGTCCTTCTGTTTTTTGGCCATTGTATTGTCTGTCCTTCGGTCTTTTGGCCATTGTATTGTCTGTCCTTCTGTCTTTTGGCCATTGTATTGTCTGTCCTTCTGTCTTTTGGCCATTGTATTGTCTGTCCTTCTGTTTTTTGGCCATTGTATTGTCTGTCCTTCGGTCTTTTGGCCATTTTATTGTCTGTCCTTCGGTCTTTTGGCCATTGTATTGTCTGTCCTTCTGTCTTTTGGCCATTGTATTGTCTGTCCTTCTGTTTTTTGGCCATTGTATTGTCTGTCCTTCCTCGACGTACATAGTGATGTACTCGATACCAATAAAGCTGACAGCCACGGTATAGCTGGAATATTGTTGAAAGTAGCTTTAAGCACCATAATCCTAACCCCAACCCTTCTTCAATTTACGAATTATGATTACAGCAGATTCATTTAATTTAATTGTTTGCATTTTTCGTGTCGATTATTTTTTTTATTCAATTTGAAGATAAAATTTTAAAAAGCAGTGACAGGTTCAAAACAAAAAACAAAAACAAATAAACAAATAAACAAACAAAAACAAAATAATACACATAAAATTGTATTGAAATTAATCATCAATATCGAAAACAGGGATTTATCATAAATGACAATTCTAAATCATCTCTGATCATTGATCACATTGATTTCATTGAATTAGACATGAGAATAACCTTCTGAATATACAATAGTTTCACAATTCATACACACAATCAACTGGTTTAACCTCGCCACACATCTATGCCTACCAAAAACCAGGACAAATATTTATATCGATCGGTTTTCTGTGCGTTGAAATTCAAGGCGAACCAAAGGAATGGTTCATATTGTTTTTCGTGAGATTGTCTACCACAAAAATATAAATTAACCTTTTCTTACAATTCAAAATTAATATTTTTCAAGTAAAACTCACCAGATACTGTTGAAAATAATATTTATTATCCCATCAGGATGTATTTTATCATTTTATATACCTTTTTCGGTAAAAAAAAAAATATCACACAATTTGACTCATCAGCTGTTGAAATTAAAACTTTCCTGTTACCAGATTTATACCGTGCTAATAACTTAATCCAAACTATTTAGAGCGCATTTCCACCGATGATGAACGTTAGAGAAACAAATAAGGTAACAATGAAGCGCATAGTGGCCTCGAGATGTCTTAATGAGCTATGAGTAACAATGAAGCGTATGGTGGTCTCGAGATGTCTTATTGAGCTATGAGTAACAATGAAGCCTATGGTGGTCTCGAGATGTCTTAATGAGCTATGAGTAACAATGAAGCGTATGGTGGCCTCGAGATGTCTTATTGAGCTATGAGTAACAATGAAGCGTATGGTGGTCTCGAGATGTCTTAATGAGCTATGAGTAACAATGAAGCGTATGGTGGTCTCGAGATGTCTTAATGAGCTATGAGTAACAATGAAGCGTATGGTGGCCTCGAGATGTCTTAATGAGCTATGAGTAACAATGAAGGGGATAGTGGCCTCGAGATATCTTAATGAGCTATGAGTAACAATGAAGCGTATGTTGACCTCGAGATGTCTTAATGAACTATGAGTAACAATGAAGTGTATGGTGGCCTCGAGATGTCTTATTGAGCTATGAGTAACAATGAAGCGTATAGTGGTCTCGACATGTCTTAATGAGCTATGAGTAACAATGAAGCGTATAGTGGCCTCGAGATGTCTTAATGAGCTATGAGTAACAATGAATCGTATGGTGGCCTCGAGATGTCATATTGAGCTATGAGTAACAATGAAGCGTATGGTGGCCTCGAGATGTCTTGACGAGGTATGAGTAACAATGAAGCGTATGGTGGCCTCGAGATGTCGTAATCAGCTATGAGTAACAATGAAGCGTATGTTGACCTCGAGATGTCTTGACGAGGTATGAGTAACAATGAAGCGTATGGTGGCCTCGAGATGTCGTAATGAGCTATGAGTAACAATGAAGCGTATGGTGGCCTCGAGATGTCTTAATGAGCTATGAGTAACAATGAAGCGTATGGTGGCCTCGAGATGTCTTAATGAGCTATGAGTAACAATGAAGCGTATGTTGACCTCGAGATGTCTTAATGAGCTATGAGTAACAATGAAGCGTATGGTGGCCTCGAGATGTCTTAATGAGCTATGAGTAACAATGAAGCGTATGGTGGCCTCGAGATGTCTTAATGAGCTATGAGTAACAATGAAGCGTATGGTGGCCTCGAGATGTCTTGACGAGGTATGAGTAACAATGAAGCGTATGTTGACCTCGAGATGTCTTGACGAGGTATGAGTAACAATGAAGCGTATGGTGGCCTCGAGATGTCGTAATCAGCTATGAGTAACAATGAAGCGTATGTTGACCTCGAGATGTCTTAATGAGCTATGAGTAACAATGAAGCGTATGGTGGCCTCGAGATGTCTTAATGAGCTATGAGTAACAATGAAGCGTATGGTGGCCTCGAGATGTCTTGACGAGGTATGAGTAACAATGAAGCGTATGGTGGCCTCGAGATGTCGTAATCAGCTATGAGTAACAATGAAGCGTATGTTGACCTCGAGATGTCTTGACGAGGTATGAGTAACAATGAAGCGTATGGTGGCCTCGAGATGTCGTAATGAGCTATGAGTAACAATGAAGTGTATGGTGGCCTCGAGATGTCGTAATGAGCTATGAGTAACAATGAAGTGTATGGTGCCCTCGAGATGTCTTAATGAACTATGAGTAACAATGAAGCGTATGTTGACCTCGAGATGTCTTAATGAGCTATGAGTAGTAATGAAGCGCATGGTGGCCTCGAGATGTCTTAATGAGCTATGTGTAACAATGAAGCGCTTAGTGGCCTCGAGATGTCTTAATGAGGTATGAGTAACAATGAAGCGTATGGTGGTCTCGAGATGTCTTAATGAACTATGAGTAACAATGAAGCGTATGTTGACCTCGAGATGCCTTAATGAGCTATGAGTAACAATGAAGCGTGTGGTGACCTCGAGATGTCTTAATGAGCTATGAGTAACAATGAAGCGTATGGTGGCCTCGAGATGTCTTAATGAGCTATGAGTAACAATGAAGCGTATAGTGGCCTCGAGATATCTTAATCAGCTATGAGTAACAATGAAGCGTATGTTGACCTCGAGATGTCTTGACGAGGTATGAGTAACAATGAAGCGTATGGTGGCCTCGAGATGTCGTAATGAGCTATGAGTAACAATGAAGCGCATGGTGACCTCGAGATGTCGTAATGAGCTATGAGTAACAATGAAGTGTATGGTGGCCTCGAGATGTCGTAATGAGCTATGAGTAACAATGAAGTGTATGGTGCCCTCGAGATGTCTTAATGAACTATGAGTAACAATGAAGCGTATGTTGACCTCGAGATGTCTTAATGAGCTATGAGTAGTAATGAAGCGCATGGTGGCCTCGAGATGTCTTAATGAGCTATGTGTAACAATGAAGCGCATAGTGGCCTCGAGATGTCTTAAGGAGCTATGAGTAACAATGAAGCAAATAGTGGCCTCGAGATGTCTTAAAGAACTATGAGTACCAATGAAGCGTATAGTGGCCTCGAGATATCTTAATGAGGTATGAGTAACAATGAAGCGTATGGTGGTCTCGAGATGTCTTAATGAGGTATGAGTAACAATGAATCGCATGGTGGTCTCGAGATTTCTTAATGAGCTATGAGTAACAATGAAGTGTATGGTGGCCTCGAGATGTCTTAAGGAGCTATGAGTAACAATGAAGCAAATAGTGGCCTCGAGATGTCTTAAAGAACTATGAGTACCAATGAAGCGTATAGTTGTCTCGAGATGTCTTAATGAGCTATGCGTAACAATGAAGTGTATGGTGGCTTCGAGATGTCTTATTGAAATATGAGTAACAATGAAGCGTATGGTGGCCTCGAGATATCTTAATGAGGTATGAGTAACAATGAAGCGTATGTTGACCTCGAGATGTCTTAATGAGCTATGAATAACAATGAAGCGTATAGTGGCCTCGAGAGGTCTTAATGAGCTGAGTAACAATGAAGCGTATAGTGGTCTCAAGATGTCTTAATGAGCTATGAGTAACAATGAAGCGCATTGTGGTCTCGAGATGTCTTAATGAACTATGAGTAACAGTGAAACGTTTAGTGGACTCGAGATTTCTTAATGAGCTATGAGTAACAATGAAGCGCATAGTGGCCTCGAGAGGTCTTAATGAGCTGAGTAACAATGAAGCGTATAGTGGTCTCAAGATGTCTTAATGAGCTATGAGTAACAATGAAGCGCATTGTGGTCTCGAGATGTCTTAATGAACTATGAGTAACAGTGAAACGTTTAGTGGTCTCGAGATTTCTTAATGAGCTATGAGTAACAATGAAGCGCATAGTGGCATCGAGAGGTCTTAATGAGCTGAGTAACAATGAAGCGTATGGTGGTCTCGAGATGTCTTAATGAGCTATGAGTAACTATCAAGCGCATAGTGGTCTCGAGATGTCTTTATGAACTATGAGTAACTATGAAGCGCATAGTGGTCTCGAGATGTCTTAATGAGCTATGAGTAACTATGAAGCGCATAGTGGTCTCGAGAGGTCTTAATGAGCTTTGAGTAACAATGAAGCGTATAGTGGCCTCGAGATGTTCTAATGAGTTATGAGTAATAATGAAGTGTATGGTGGTCTCGAGATGTCTTAATGAGCTATGAGTAACAATGAAGCGTATAGTGATCTCGAGATGTCGTAATGCACTGAGTAACAATGAAGCGTATAGTGGCCTCGAGATTTCTTAATGAGGTATGAGTATCAATGAAGCGTATGGTGACCTCGAGATATCTTAATGAGCTATGAGTAACAATGAAGCGCATAGTGGCCTCGAGATGTCTTAATGAGCTATGAGTAACAATGAAGCGTATGGTCGCCTCGCGATGTCTTAATGAGATGATTAACAATGAAGCCTATGGTGGCCTTGAGATGTCTTAATGAGGTATGAGTAACAATGAAGCGCATACTGGCCTCGAGATGTCTTAATGAACTATGAGTAACAATGGAGCGTATGGTGGTCTCGAGATGTCTTAATGAGCTATGCGTAACAATGAAGTGTATGGTGGCCTCGAGATGTCTTAATGAGCTATGAGTAACAATGAAGCGCATTGTGACCTCGAGATGTCTTAATGAGCTATGAGTAAAAATGAAGCGCATAGTGGCCTCGAGATGTCTTAATGAACTATGAGTAACAATGAAGCGTATGGTGGTCTCGAGATGTCTTAATGAGCTATGAGTAACAATGAAATTTATAGTGACCTCGAGATGTCTTATTGAGCTATGAGTAAAAATGAAGCGCATAGTGGCCTCGAGATGTCTTAATGAACTATGAGTAACAATGAAGCGTATGGTGGTCTCGAGAGGTCTTAATGAGCTATGCGTAACAATGTAATGTATAGTGGTCTCGAGATGTCTTAATGAACTATGAGTAACAATGAAGCGTATGGTGGCCTTGAGATATCTTAATGAGGAATGAGTAACAATGAAGCGTATGTTTACCTTGAGATGTCTTAATGAGCTATGAGTAACTATGAAGCGTATGTTGACCTCGAGATGTCTTAATGAGCTAAGAGTAACAATAAAGCGTATGGTGGTCTCTAGATGTCTTAATGAACTATGAGTAACAATGAACGCATGGTGGCCTCGAGATGTCTTAATGAGGTATGAGTAATAATGAAGCGTATAGTGGTCTCGAGATGTCTTAATGAACTATGCGTAACAATGAAGTGTATGGTGGTCTCGAGATGTCTTAATGAGGTATGAGTAATAATGAAGCGTATAGTGGTCTCGAGATGTCTTAATGAACTATGCGTAACAATGAAGTGTATGGTGGTCTCGAGATGTCTTAATGAGCTAAGAGTAACAATGAAGCGTATGGTGGTCTCTAGATGTCTTAATGAACTATGAGTAGCAATGAAGCGTATGGTGGTCTCGAGATGTCTTAATGAGCTATGCGTAACAATGTAATGTATAGTGGTTTCGAGATGTCTTAATGAACTATGAGTAACAATGAAGCGTATGGTGGTCTCGAGATGTCTTAATGAGCTATGAGTAACAATGAAATTTATAGTGACCTCGAGATGTCTTATTGAGCTATGAGTAATAATGAAGCGTATGGTGGCCTTGAGATGTCTTAATGAGCTATGAGTAACTATGAAGCGTATGTTGACCTCGAGATGTCTTAATGAGCTAAGAGTAACAATAAAGCGTATGGTGGTCTCTAGATGTCTTAATGAACTATGAGTAACAATGAAAGCATGGTGGCCTCGAGATGTCTTAATGAGGTATGAGTAATAATGAAGCGTGTAGTGGTCTCGAGATGTCTTAATGAACTATGAGTAACAATGAAGCGTGTGGTGGCCTCGAGATGTCTTAATGAACTATGAGTAACAATGAAGCGTGTGGTGGCCTCGAGATGTCTTAATGAGCTATGCGTAACAATGAAGTGTATGGTGGCCTCGAGATGTCTTAATGAACTATGAGTAACAATGAAGCGTATGGTGGTCTCGAGATGTCTTAATGAGCTAAGAGTAACATTGAAGCGCATGGTGGTCTCGAGATGTCTTAATGAGCTAAGAGTAACAATGAAGCGTATGGTGGTCTCTAGATGTCTTAATGAACTATGAGTAACAATGAAGCGTATGGTGGTCTCGAGATGTCTTAATGAGCATGAGTAACAATGAAGCGAATAGTGGCCTCGAGATTTCTTAATGAACTATGAGTAACAATGAAGCGTATGGTGGCCTCGAGATGTCTTAATGAGGTATGAGTAGCAATGAAGCGCATAGTGGCCTCGAGATGTCTTAATGAACTATGAGTAACAATGAAGCGTATGGTGGCCTCGAGATGTCTTAATGAGGTATGAGTAACAATGAAGCGTATAGTGGCCTCGAGATGTCTTAATGAACTATGAGTAACAATGAAGCGTATGGTGGCCTCCAGAGGTCTTAATGAGCTATGAGTAACAATGAAGCGTATAGTGGCCTAGAGATGTCTTAATGAACTATGAGTAACAATGAAGCGTATGTTTACCTTGAGATGTCTTAATGAGCTATGAGTAACAATGAAGCGTATGTTGACCTCGAGATGTCTTAATGAGCTAAGAGTAACAATAAAGCTTATGGTGGTCTCTAGATGTCTTAATGAACTATGAGAAACAATGAACGCATGGTGGCCTCGAGATGTCTTAATGAGGTATGAGTAACAATGAAGCGTATAGTGGCCTCGAGATGTCTTAATGAACTATGAGTAACAATGAAGCGTGTGGTGACCTCGAGATGTCTTATTGAGCTATGCGTAACAATGAAGTGTATGGTGGCCTCGAGATGTCTTAATGAACTATGAGTAACAATGAAGCGTATGGTGATCTCGAGATGTCTTAATGAGCTAAGAGTAACATTGAAGCGCATGGTGATCTCGAGATGTCTTAATGAGCTAAGAGTAACAATGAAGCGTATGGTGGTCTCTAGATGTCTTAATGAACTATGAGTAACAATGAAGCGTATGGTGGTCTCGAGATGTCTTAATGAGCTATGAGTAACAATGAAGCGAATAGTGGCCTCGAGATGTCTTAATGAACTATGAGTAACAATGAAGCGTATGGTGGCCTCGAGATGTCTTAATCAGGTATGAGTAACAATGAAGCGTATAGTGGCCTCGAGATGTCTTAATGAACTATGAGTAACAATGAAGCGTATGGTGGCTTCGAGATGTCTTATTGAGTTATGCGTAACAATGAAATGTATGGTGGCCTCGAGATGTCTTAATGAACTATGAGTAACAATGAAGCGCATAGTGGCCTCCAGAGGTCTTAATGAGTTATGAGTAACAATGAAGTGTATAGTGGCCTAGAGATGTCTTAATGAACTAAGAGTAACAATGAAGCGTATGGTGGCCTCGAGATATCTTAATGAGCTATGAGTAACAATGAAGCGTATGGTGGCCTCGAGATGTCTTAATGAGCTATGATTAAAAATGAAGCGTATGGTGGTCTCGAGATGTCTTATTGAACTTTGAGTAACAATGAAGCGCATAGTGGCCTCGAGATGTCTTATTGAGCTGAGTAACAATGAAGCGTATGGTGGCCTCGAGATGTCTTAATGAGCTATGAGTAACAATGAAGCGTATGGTGCTCTAGAGATGTCTTAATGAGCTATGAGTAACAATGAAGCGTATGGTGGCCTCGAGATGTCTTAATGAGCTATGAGTAACAATGAAGCGTACAGTGGCCTCGAGAGGTCTTAATGAGCTGAGTAACAATGAAGCGCATAGTGGTCTCAAGATGTCTTAATGAGCTATGAGTAACAGTGAAGCTCATAGTGGTGTCGAGATGTCTTAATGAGCTATGAGTAACAATGAAGCGCATAGTGGCCTCGAGAGGTCTTAATGAGCTGAGTAACAATGAAGCGCATAGTGGTCTCAAGATGTCTTAATGAGCTATGAGTAACAGTGAAGCGCATAGTGGTCTCGAGATGTCTTAATGAACTATGAGTAACAATGAAGCGTATAGTGGCCTCGAGATGTCTTAATGAGCTATGAGTAACAATGAAGCGTATAGTGGACTCAAGATGTCTTAATGAGCTATGAGTAACAATGAAGCGTATAGTGACCTCGAAATGTTTTAATGAGCTTTAAGTAACAATGAAGCGAATAGTGGCCTCGAGATGTTCTAATGGGCTATCAGTAACAATGAAGCGTATGGTGGCGTCGAGATGCCTTAATGAGCTATGAGTACCAATGAAGCGTATGGTGGTCTCGAGATGTCTTAATGAGCTATGAGTAACAATGAAGCATATGGTGGTGTCTAGATATCTTAATGAGCTATGAGTAACAATGAAGTGTATGGTGACCTCGAGATGTCTTAATGAGGTATGAGTAACAATGAAGCGCATGTTGACCTCGAGATGTGTTAATGAGCTATGAGTAATAATGAAACGTATAGTGGCCTCGAGATGTCTTAATGAGCTATGAGTTAAAATGAAGCGTATGGTGACCTCGAGATGTCTTAATGAGCTATACGTAACAATGAAGCCTATGGTGGTCTCGAGATGTCTTAATGAACTATAAGTAACAATGAAGCGTATAGTGACCTCGAGATGTCTTAATGAGCTATGAGTAACAATGAAGCGTATGGTGGTCTCGAGATGTCTTAATGAGCTATGAGTAACAATGAAGCGTATAGTGGCCTCGAGATATTTTAATGAACTATGAGTAACAATGAAGCGTATGGTGGCCTCGAGATGTCTTAATGAGCTATGAGTAACAATGAAGCGTATGGTGGCCTCGAGATGTCTTAATGAACTATGAGTAACAATGAAGCGTATGGTGGTCTCTAGATGTCTTAATGAACTATAAGTAAAAATGAAGCGTATGTTGACCTCGAGAGGTCTTAATGAGCTATGAGTAACAATGAAGCGTATGGTGGTCTCGAGATGTCTTAATGAACTATGAGTAACAATGAAGCGTATGGTGGTCTCGAGATGTCTTAATGAGCTATGAGTAACAATGAAGCGTATGGTGGTCTCGAGAGGTCTTAATGAGCTATGAGTAACAATGAAGCGTATGGTGGTCTCGAGATGTCTTAATGAGCTATGAGTAACAATGAAGCGTATAGTGGCCTCGAGATATTTTAATGAACTATGAGTAACAATGAAGCGTATGGTGGCCTCGAGATGTCTTAATGAGCTATGAGTTAAAATGAAGCGCATGGTGGTCTCGAGATGTCTTAATGAGCTAAGAGTAACAATAAAGCGTATGGTGGTCTCTAGATGTCTTAATGAACTATGAGTAACAATGAACGTATGGTGGCCTCGAGATGTCTTAATGAGGTATGAGTAACAATGAAGCGCATAGTGGCCTCGAGATGTCTTAATGAACTATGAGTAACAATGAAGCGTATGGTGGTCTCTAGATGTCTTAATGAACTATGAGTAACAATGAAGCGAATGGTGGCCTCGAGATGTCTTAATGAGCTATGAGAAACAATGAAGCGTATGGTGGCCTCGAGATGCCTTAATGAGCTATGATTAAAAATGAAGCGCATGGTGGTCTCGAGATGTCTTATTGAACTTTGAGTAACAATGAAGCGCATAGTGGCCTCGAGATTTCTTATTGAGCTGAGTAACAATGAAGCGTATAGTGGCCTCGAGATGTCTTATTGAGCTATGAGTAACAATGAAGCGTATGGTGCTCTAGAGATGTCTTAATGAGCTATGAGTAACAATGAAGCGTATGGTGGCCTCGAGATGTCTTAATGAGCTATGAGTAACAATGAGGCGTACAGTGGTGTCGAGATATCTTAATGAGCTATGAGTAACAATGAAGCGCATAGTGGCCTCGAGAGGTCTTAATGAGCTGAGTAACAATGAAGCGCATAATGGTCTCAAGATGTCTTAATGAGCTATGGGTAACAATGAAGCGCATAGTGATCTCGAGATGTCTTAATGAACTATGAGTAACAATGAAGCGTATAGTGGCCTCGAGATGTCTTAATGAGCTATGAGTAACAATGAAGCGTATAGTGGACTCAAGATGTCTTAATGACCTATGAGTAACAATGAAACGTATGGTGACCTCGAAATGTTTTAATGAGCTTTGAGTAACAATGAAGCGAATAGAGGCCTCGAGATGTTCTAATGGGCTATCAGTAACAATGAAGCGTATGGTGGTGTCGAGATGCCTTAATGAGCTATGAGTACCAATGAAGCGTATGGTGGTCTCGAGATGTCTTAATGAGCTATGAGTAACAATGAAGCGTATGGTGGTCTCTAGATATCTTAATGAGCTATGAGTAACAATGAAGTGTATGGTGACGTCGAGATGTCTTAATGAGGTAAGAGTAACAATGAAGCGCATGTTGACCTCGAGATGTCTTAATGAACTATGAGTAACAATGAAACGTATAGTGGCCTCGAGATATTTTAATGAACTATGAGTAACAATGAAGCGTATGGTGGCCTCGAGATGTCTTAATGAGCTATGAGTAAAAATGAAGCGCATGGTGGTCTCGACATGTCTTAATGAGCTAAGAGTAACAATAAAGCGTATGGTGGTCTCTAGATGTCTTAATGAATTATGAGTAACAATGAACGTATGGTGGCCTCGAGATGTCTTAATGAGGTATGAGTAACAATGAAGCGCATAGTGGCCTCGAGATGTCTTAATGAACTATGAGTAACAATGAAGCGTATGGTGGTCTCTAGATGTCTTAATGAACTATGACTAACAATGAAGCGTATGGTGGTCTCGAGATGTCTTAATGAGCTATGAGTAACAATGAAGTGCATGGTGGTCTCGAGATGTCTTAATGAGCTAAGAGTAACAATGAAGCGTATGGTGGTCCCTATGTGTCTTAATGAACTATGAGTAACAATGAAGCGTATGGTGGCCTCGAGATGTCTTAATGAGGTATGAGTAACAATGAAGCGTATAGTGGCCTCGAGATGTCTTAATGAACTATGAGTAACAAATAAGCGTATGGTGGCCTCGAGATGTCTTATTGAGCTATGCGTAACAATGAAATGTATGGTGGTCTCGAGATGTCTTAATGAACTATGAGTAACAATGAAGCGTATGGTGGCCTCGAGATGTCTTAATGAGCTGAGTAACAATGAAGTGAATGGTGGCCTCGAGATGTCTTAATGAGGTATGAGTAACAATGAAGCGTATGGTGGCCTCGAGATGTCTTAATGAGCTATGAGTAACAATGAAGTGAATGGTGACCTCGAGATGTCTTAATGAGCTATGAGTAACAATGAAGCGTATGGTGGCCTCGAGATATCTTAATGAGCTATGAGTAACAATGAAGAGAATAGTGGCCTCGAGATGTCTTAATGAACTATGAGTAACAATGAAGCGTATGGTGGCCTCGAGATGTCTTAATGAGGTATGAGTAACAATGAAGCGTATGGTGCCCTCGAGATGTCTTAATGAGGTATGAGTAACAATGAAGCGTATGTTGGCCTCGAGATGTCTTAATGAGCTGAGTAACAATGAAGCGTATGGTGGCCTCGGGATGTCTTAATGAGCTATGAGTAACAATAAAGCGTATAGTTGCCTCGAGAGGTCATATTGAACTGAGTAACAATGAAGCGTATAGTGGTCTCGAGATGTCTTAATGAGCTATGAGTAACAATGAAGCGCACAGTGGTCTCGAGATGTCTTAATGAACTATGAGTAACAATGAAGCGCATAGTGGCTTCGAAATATCTTAATGTGCTATGAGTAAGAATGAAGCGTACAGTGGCTTCGAGATGTCTTAATGAGCTGAGTAACAATGAAGCGTATGGTGGACTCGAGATGTCCTAATGAGATATGAGTAACAATGAAGCGTATGGTGGCCTCGAGATGTCTTAATGAGATATGAGTAACAATGAAGCGTATGGTGGCCTCGAGATGTCTTAATGAGGTATGAGTAACAATGAAGTGAATGGTGGCCTCGAGATGTCTTAATGAGCTATGAGTAACAATGAAGCGTATGGTGGCCTCGAGATGTCTTAATGAACTATGAGTAACAATGAAGCGTATGGTGGTCTCGAGATGTCTTAATGAGGTATGAGTAACAATGAAGCGTATGGTGATCTCGAGATGTCATAATGAGCTGAGTAACAATGAAGCGTATGGTGGCCTCGAGATTTTTTTATGAGCTATGAGTAACAATGAAGCGCATGGTGGTTTCTAGATGTCTTAGTGAACTATGAGTAACAATGAAGCGTAGGTTGACCACGAGATGTCTTAATGAGCTGAGTAACAATGAAGCGTATTGTGGTCTCGAGATATCTTAATGAGCTATGAGTATCAATGAAGGGTATGATGGCCTCGAGATGTCTTAATGAGCTATGAGTAGCAATGAAGCGTATGGTGGCCTCGAGATGTCTTAATGAGCTATGAGTAACAATGAAGCGCATAGTGGCCTCGATATGTCTTAATGAGCTATGAGTAACAATGAAGCGTATGGTGGTCTCGAGATGTCTTATTGAGCTGAGTAACAATGAAGCGTATGGTGGCCTCGAGATTTCTTTATGAGCTATGAGTAACAATGAAGCGCATGGTGGTTTCTAGATGTCTTAGTGAACTATGAGTAACAATGAAGCGTATGTTGACCACGAGATGTCTTAATGAACAGAGTAACAATGAAGCGTAGTGTGGTCTCGAGATATCTTAATGAGCTATGAGTATCAATGAAGTGCATAGTGGCCTCGAGATGTCTTATTGAGCTGAGTAACAATGAAACGTATGGTGGCCTCGAGATGTCTTAATGAGGTATGTGTAACAATTAAGGGTATGGTGACCTCGACATGTTTTAATGAGCTATGAGTAACTATGAAGCGCATAGTGGCCTCGAGATGTGTTAATGAGCTATGAGTAACAATGAAGCGGATAGTGGCCTCGAGATGTCTTAATGAGCTATGAGTAACAATAAAGCGTATGGTGGTCTCGAGATTTCTTAATGAGCTAAGTAACAATGAAGCGCATAGTGGTCTCGAGATGTCTTAATGAGCTGAGAAACAATGAAACGTATAGTGGCCTCGAGATATCTTAATGAACTATGAGTAACAATGAAGTGAATGGTGGCCTCGAGATGTCTTAATGAGTTATGAGTAAAAATGAAGCGTATGGTGGCCTCGAGATGTCTTAATGAGGTATGAGTAACAAAGAAGTGAATGGTGGCCTCGAGATGTCTTAATGAGGTATGAGTAACAATGAAGCGCATGGTCGCCTCGAGATGTCTTAATGAGCTATGAGTAACAATGAAGCGTATGGTGGTCTCGGGATGTCTTAATGAGGTATGAGTAACAATGAAGTGAATGGTGGCCTCGAGATGTCTTAATGAGGTATGAGTAACAATGAAACGTATGGTGGCCTCGAGATGTCTTTATGAGGTATGAGTAACAATGAAGCATATGGTGGCCTCGGGATGTCTTAATGAGGTATGAGTAACAATGAAGTGAATGGTGGCCTCGAGATGTCTTAATGAGCTATGAGTAACAATGAAGCGAATGGTGGCCTCGAGATGTCTTAATGAGGTATGAGTAACAATGAAACGTATGGTGGCCTCGAGATGTCTTAATGAGGTATGAGTAACAATGAAGCGAATGGTGGCCTCGAGATGTCTTAATGAGGTATGAGTAACAATGAAGCGTATGGTGGTCTCGAGATGTCTTAATGAGGTATGAGTAACAATGAAGCGTTTGGTGGCCTCGAGATGTCTTAATGAGGTATGAGTAACAATGAAGCGTATGGTGCCCTCGAGATTTCTTAATGAGGGATGAGTAACAATGAAGCGTATGGTGGCCTCGAGATGTCTTAATGAGGTATGAGTAACAATGAAGCGTATGGTGGCCTCGAGATATCTTAATGAGGTATGAGTAACAATGAAGTGTATGGTGGCCTCGAGATGTCTTAATGAGGTATGGGTAACAATGAAGCGTATGGTGGCCTCGAGATGTCTTAATGAGATATGAGTAACAATGAAGCGTATGGTGGCCTCGAGATGCCTTAATGAGGTATGAGTAACAATGAAGCGTATGGTGGCCTCGAGATGTCTTAATGAGGTATGAGTAACAATGAAGCGTATGGTGGTCTCGAGATTTCTTAATGAGGTATGAGTAACAATGAAGCGTATGGTGGCCTCGAGATGTCTTATTGAGGTATGAGTAACAATGAAGCGTATGATGGTCTCGAGATGTCTTAATGAGGTATGAGTAACAATGAAGCGTATGGTGGACTCGAGATGTCTTAATGAGGTATGAGTAACAATGAAGCGTATGGTGGCCTCGAGATGTCTTAATGAGGTATGAGTAACAATGAAGTGAATGGTGGCCTCGAGATGTCTTAATGAGCTATGAGTAACAATGAAGCCTATGGTGGCCTCGAGATGTCTTAATGAGATATGAGTAACAATGAAGTGAATGGTAGCCTCGAGATGTCTTAATGAGGTATGAGTAACAGTGAAACGTATGGTGGCCTCGGGATGTCTTAATGAGCTATGAGTAACAATGAAGCGTATGGTGGCCTCGAGTTGTTTTAATGAGCTATGAGTAACAATGAAGTGAATGGTGGCCTCGAGATGTCTTAATGAGGTATGAGTAACAATGAAGCGTATGGTGGTCTCGAGATGTCTTAATGAGGTATGAGTAACAATGAAGCGTATGGTGGCCTCGAGATGTCTTAATGAGCTGAGTAACAATGAAGTGAATGGTGGCCTCGAGATGTCTTAATGAGGTATGAGTAACAATGAAGCGTATGGTGGCCTCGAGATGTCTTAATGAGCTATGAGTAACAATGAAGTGATTGGTGACCTCAAGATGTCTTAATGAGCTATGAGTAACAATGAAGCGTATGGTGGCCTCGAGATATCTTAATGAGCTATGAGTAACAATGAAGAGAATAGTGGCCTCGAGATGTCTTAATGAACTATGAGTAACAATGATGCGCATGATGGTCTCGAGATGTCTTAATGAGCTGAGTAACAATGAAGCGTATGGTGGCCTCGAGATATCTTTATGAGCTATGAGAAACAATGAAACGTATAGTGGCCTCGAGATATCTTAATGAGGTATGAGTAACAATGAAGTGTATGGTGGCTTCGAGATGTCTTAATGAGCTGAGTAACAATGAAGCGTATGGTGGCCTCAGGATGTCTTAATGAGCTATGAGTAACAATGAAGCGTATAGTGGCCTCGAAAGGTCTTAATGAGCTGAGTAACAATGAAGCGTATAGTGGTCTCGAGATGTCTTAATGAGCTATGAGTAACAATGAAGCGCATAGTGGTCTCGAGATGTCTTAATGAACTATGAGTAACAATGAAGCGCATAGTGGCTTCGAAATATCTTAATGAGCTATGAGTAACAATGAAGCGTATGGTGGCTTCGAGATGTCTTAATGAGCTGAGTAACAATGAAGTGAATGGTGGCCTCGAGATGTCTTAATGAGGTATGAGTAACAATGAAGCGTATGGTGGCCTCGAGATGTCTGAATGAGGTATGAGTACCAATGAAGCGTATGGTGGCCTCGAGATGTCTTAATGAGGTATGAGTAACAATGAAGTGTATGGTGGCCTCGAGATGTCTTAATGAGGTATGAGTAAGAATGAAGCGTATGGTGGTCTCGAGATGTCTTATTGAGATATGAGTAACAATGAAGCGTATGGTGGCCTCGAGATGTCTTAATGAGATATGAGTAACAATGAAGCGTATGGTGACCTCGAGATGTCTTAATGAGGTATGAGTAACAATGAAGTGAATGGTGGTCTCGAGATGTCTTAATGAGCTATGAGTAACAATGAAGCGTATGGTGGCCTCGAGGTGTCTTAATGAACTATGAGTAACAATGAAGCGTATGGTGGTCTCGAGATGTCTTAATGAGGTATGAGTAACAATGAAGTAAATGGTGGCCTCGAGATGTCTTAATGAACTATGAGTAACAATGAAGCGTATGGTGGCCTCGAGATGTCTTAATGGGGTATGAGTAACAATGAAGCGTATGGTGGCCTCGAGATGTCTTAATGACGTATGTGTAACAATGAAGCGTATAGTGGCCTCGAGATGTCTTAATGAGCTGAGTAACAATGAAGCGTATGGTAGCCTCGAGATGTCTTAATGAGCTGAGTAACAATGAAGCGTATGGTGGCCTCGAGATGTCTTAATGAGCTGAGTAACAATGAAGCGTATGGTAGCCTCGAGATGTCTTAATGAGGTATGAGTAACAATGAAGCGTATGGTGGCCTCGAGATGTCTTAATGAGCTATGAGTAAGAATGAAGTGAATGGTGGCCTCGAGATGTCTTAATGAGCTATGAGTAACAATGAAGCGTATGGTGGCCTCGACATGTCTTAATGGGCTATGAGTAACAATGAAGAGAATAGTGGCCTCGAGATGTCTTAATGAACTATGAGTAACAATGAAGCGTATGGTGGTCTCGAGATGTCTTATTGAGCTGAGTAACAATGAAGCGTATGGTGGCCTCGAGATATCTTTATGAGCTATGAGTAACAATGAAGCGCATAGTGGTCTCGAGATGTCTTAATGAGCTGAGAAACAATGAAACGTATAGTGGCCTCGAGATGTCTTAGTGAGCTATGAGTAACAAGGAAGCGTATAGTGGCCTCGAGAGGTCTTAATGAGCTGAGTAACAATGAAGCGTATAGTGGTCTCGACATGTCTTAATGAGCTATGAGTAACAATGAAGCGTATGGTGGCCTCGAGATATCTTTATGAGCTATGAGTAACAATGAAGCGCATAGTGGTCTCGAGATGTCTTAATGAGCTGAGAAACAATGAAACGTATAGTGGCCTCGAGATGTCTTAGTGAGCTATGAGTAACAAGGAAGCGTATAGTGGCCTCGAGAGGTCTTAATGAGCTGAGTAACAATGAAGCGTATAGTGGTCTCGACATGTCTTAATGAGCTATGAGTAACAATGAAGCGCATGGTGGTCTCGAGATGTCTTAATGAACTATGAGTAACAATGAAGCGCATAGTGGCTTCGAAATGTCTTAATGAGCTATGAGTATCAATGAAGCGTACAGTGGCCTCAATATGTTTTAATGAGCTATGAGTAACAATGAAGCGCATGGTGGTCTCGAGAGGTCTTAATGAGCTTTGAGTAACAATGAAGCGTATAGTGACCTCGAGATGTTCTAATGAGCTATGAGTAACAATGAAGCGTATAGTGGCCTCGAGATGTCTTAATGAGCTATGAGTACCAATGAAGCGTATGGTGGTCTCGAGATGTCTTAATGAGCTATGAGTAACAATGAAGCGTATGGTGGCCTCGAGATATCTTAATGAGGTATGAGTAACAATGAAGCGTATGTTGACCTCGAGATGTCTTAATGAGCTATGAGTAACAATGAAGCGCATAGTGGTCTCGAGATGTCTTAATGAGCTATGAGTAACATTGAAGCATATAGTGATCTCGTGATGTCTTAATGAGCTATGAGTAACAATGAAGCGAATAGTGATCTCGAGATGTCTTAATGCGCTGAGTAACAATGAAGCGCATAGTGGCCTCGAGATATCTTAATGAGGTATGAGTATCAATGAAGCGTATGGTGACCGCAAGATGTCTTAATGAGCTATGAGCAACAATGAAGCGCATAGTGGCCTTGAGATGTCTTAATGAGTTATGAGTAACAATGAAGCGTATGGTGACCTCGAGATGTCTTATTGAGCTGAGTAACAATGAAGCGTATGGTGGCCTCGAGATGTCTTAATGAGCTATGAGTAACAATGAAGTGTATGGTGGTCTCGAGATGTCTTAGTGAGCTATGAGTAACACTGAAGCGTATAGTGATCTCGAGATGTCTTAATGAGCTATGAGTAACAATGAAGCGTATGTTGACCTCGAGATGTCTTAATGAGCTATGAGTAACAATGAAGCGTATGGTGACCTCGAGATGTCTTAATGAGATATGAGTAACAATGAAGCGTATGGTGGCCTCGAGATGTCTTAATGAACTATGAGTAACAATGAAGCGTATGGTGGTCTCGAGAGGTCTTAATGAGCTATGCGTAACAATGAAGTGTATGGTGGCCTCGAGATGTCTTAATGAACTATGAGTAACAATGAAGCGTATGGTGGCCTCGAGATGTCTTAATGAGGTATGAGTAACAATGAAGCGTATGGTGGTCTCGAGATGTCCTAATGAGGTATGAGTAACAATGAAGCGTATGGTGGCCTCGAGATGTCTTAATGAGGTATGAGTAACAATGAAGCGTATGGTGGCCTCGAGATGTCTTAATGAGCTGAGTAACAATGAAGTGAATGGTGGCCTCGAGATGTCTTAATGAGCTGAGTAACAATGAAGTGAATGGTGGCCTCGAGATTTCTTAATGAGGTATGAGTAACAATGAAGCGTATGGTGGCCTCGAGATGTTTTAATGAGCTATGAGTAACAATGAAGTGAATGGTGGCCTCGAGATGTCTTAATGAGGTATGAGTAACAATAAAGCGTATGGTGGTCTCGAGATGTCTTAATGAGGTATGAGTAACAATGAAGCGTATGGTGGCCTCGAGCTGTCTTAATGAGATATGAGTAACAATGAAGCGTATGTTGGCCTCGAGATGTCTTAATGAGCTGAGTAACAATGAAGTGAATGGTGGCCTCGAGATGTCTTAATGAGGTATGAGTAACAATGAAGCGTATGGTGGCCTCGAGATGTCTTAATGAGCTATGAGTAACAATGAAGTGAATGGTGACCTCGAGATGTCTTAATGAGCTATGAGTAACAATGAAGCGTATGGTGGCCTCGAGATATCTTAATGAGCTATGAGTAACAATGAAGAAAATAGTGGCCTCGAGATGTCTTAATGAACTATGAGTAACAATGAAGCGTATGATGGTCTCGAGATGTCTTAATGAGCTGAGTAACAATGAAGCGTATGGTGGCCTCGAGATATCTTTATTAACTATGAGAAACAATGAAGTGTATGGTGGCTTCGAGATGTCTTAATGAACTATGAGTAACAATGAAGCGTATGGTGGTCTCGAGATGTCTTAATGAGCTATGAGTAACACTGAAGCGTATAGTGACCTCGAGATGTCTTAATGAGCTATGAGTAACAATGAAGCGTATGTTGACCTCGAGAGGTCTTAATGAGCTATGCGTAACAATGAAGTGTATGGTGGCCTCGAGATGTCTTAATGAACTATGAGTAACAATGAAGCGTATGGTGGCCTCGAGATGTCTTAATGAGGTATGAGTAACAATGAAGCGTATGGTGGTCTCGAGATGTCTTAATGAGGTATGAGTAACAATGAAGCGTATGGTGGCCTCAAGATGTCTTAATGAGGTATGAGTAACAATGAAGCGTATGGTGGCCTCGAGATGTCTTATTGAGCTGAGTAACAATGAAGTGAATGGTGGCCTCGAGATGTCTTAATGAGCTGAGTAACAATGAAGTGAATGGTGGCCTCGAGATGTCTTAATGAGGTATGAGTAACAATGAAGCGTATGGTGGCCTCGAGTTGTTTTAATGAACTATGAGTAACAATGAAGTGAATGGTGGCCTCGAGATTCATTAATGAGGTATGAGTAACAATGAAGCGCATGGTGGTCTCGAGATGTCTTAATGAGGTATGAGTAACAATGAAGCGTATGGTGGCCTCGAGCTGTCTTAATAAGGTATGAGTAACAATGAAGCGTATGTTGGCCTCGAGATGTCTTAATGAGCTGAGTAACAATGAAGTGAATGGTGGCCTCGAGATGTCTTAATGAGGTATGAGTAACAATGAAGCGTATGGTGGCCTCGAGATGTCTTAATGAGCTATGAGTAATAATGAAGTGAATGGTGACCTCGAGATGTCTTAATGAGCTATGAATAACAATGAAGCGTATGGTGGCCTCGAGATATCTTAATGAGCTATGAGTAACAATGAAGAGAATAGTGGCCTCGAGATGTCTTAATGAACTATGAGTAACAATGAAGCGGATGATGGTCTCGAGATGTCTTTATGAGCTATGAGAAACAATGAAACGTATAGTGGCCTCGAGATATCTTAATGAGGTATGAGTAACAATGAAGCGTATAGTGGCCCCCAGAGGTCTTAATGAGCTGAGTAACAATGAAGCGTATAGTGGTCTCGAGATGTCTTAATGAGCTATGAGTAACAATGAAGCGCATAGTGGTCTCGAGATGTCTTAATGAACTATGAGTAACAATGAAGCGCATAGTGGCTTCGAAATATCTTAATGAGCTATGAGTAACAATGAAGCGTATGGTGGCTTCGAGATGTCTTAATGAGCTATGAGTAAAAAGAAGCGCATAGTGGCCTCGAGAGTTCTTAATGAGCTGAGTAACAATGAAGCGTATAGTGGTCTCGAGATGTCTTAGTGAGCTATGAGTAACAATGAAGCGCATAGAGGTCTCGAGATGTCTTAATGAACTATGAGTAACAATGAAGCGCATAGTGGCTTCGAAATGTCTTAATGAGCTGAGTAACAATGAAGTGAATGGTGGCCTCGAGATGTCTTAATGAGGTATGAGTAACAATGAAGCGTATGGTGGTCTCGAGATGTCTGAATGAGGTATGAGTACCAATGAAGCGTATGGTGGCCTCGAGATGTCTTAATGAGCTATGAGTAACAATGAAGTGTATGGTTGCCTCGAGATGTCTTAATGAGGTATGAGTAAGAATGAAGCGTATGGTGGTCTCGAGATGTCTTAATGAGATATGAGTAACAATGAAGCGTATGGTGGCCTCCAGATGTCTTAATGAGATATGAGTAACAATGAAGCGTATGGTGGCCTCGAGATGTCTTAATGAGGTATGAGTAACAATGAAGTGAATGGTGGCCTCGAGATGTCTTAATGAGCTATGAGTAACAATGAAGCGTATGGTGGCCTCGAGGTGTCTTAATGAACTATGAGTAACAATGAAGCGTATGGTGGCCTCGAGATGTCTTAATAAGCTATGAGTACCAATGAAGCGTATGGTGGTCTCGAGATGTCTTAATGAACTATGAGTAACAATGAAGCGGATGATGGTCTCGAGATGTCTTTATGAGCTATGAGAAACAATGAAACGTATAGTGGCCTCGAGATATCTTAATGAGGTATGAGTAACAATGAAGCGTATAGTGGCCCCCAGAGGTCTTAATGAGCTGAGTAACAATGAAGCGTATAGTGGTCTCGAGATGTCTTAATGAGCTATGAGTAACAATGAAGCGCATAGTGGTCTCGAGATGTCTTAATGAACTATGAGTAACAATGAAGCGCATAGTGGCTTCGAAATATCTTAATGAGCTATGAGTAACAATGAAGCGTATGGTGGCTTCGAGATGTCTTAATGAGCTATGAGTAAAAAGAAGCGCATAGTGGCCTCGAGAGTTCTTAATGAGCTGAGTAACAATGAAGCGTATTGTGGTCTCGAGATGTCTTAGTGAGCTATGAGTAACAATGAAGCGCATAGAGGTCTCGAGATGTCTTAATGAACTATGAGTAACAATGAAGCGCATAGTGGCTTCGAAATGTCTTAATGAGCTATGAGTAACAGTGAAGCGTACAGTGGCTTCGAGATGTCTTAATGAGCTGAGTAACAATGAAGTGAATGGTGGCCTCGAGATGTCTTAATGAGGTATGAGTAACAATGAAGCGTATGGTGGTCTCGAGATGTCTGAATGAGGTATGAGTACCAATGAAGCGTATGGTGGCCTCGAGATGTCTTAATGAGCTATGAGTAACAATGAAGTGTATGGTGGCCTCGAGATGTCTTAATGAGGTATGAGTAAGAATGAAGCGTATGGTGGTCTCGAGATGTCTTAATGAGATATGAGTAACAATGAAGCGTATGGTGGCCTCCAGATGTCTTAATGAGATATGAGTAACAATGAAGCGTATGGTGGCCTCGAGATGTCTTAATGAGGTATGAGTAACAATGAAGTGAATGGTGGCCTCGAGATGTCTTAATGAGCTATGAGTAACAATGAAGCGTATGGTGGCCTCGAGGTGTCTTAATGAACTATGAGTAACAATGAAGCGTATGGTGGCCTCGAGATGTCTTAATGAGCTATGATTACCAATGAAGCGTATGGTGGTCTCGAGATGCCTTAATGAGCTATGAGTAACAATGAAGCGTATGGTGGCCTCGAGATATCTTAATGAGGTATGAGTATCAATGAAGCGTATGGTGACCGCAAGATGTCTTAATGAGATATGAGTAACAATGAAGCGCATAGTGGTCTCGAGATGTCTTATTGAGCTATGAGTAACAATGAAGCGTATGGTGACCTCGAGATGTCTTAATGAGCTATGAGTAACAAAGAAGCGCATAGTGGCCTCGAGATGTCTTAATGAACTATGAGTAACAATGAAGCCTATAGTGACCTCGAGATGTCTTAATGAGCTATGAGTAACAATGAAGCGTATGTTGACCTCGAGATATCTTAATGAGGTATGAGTAACAATGAAGCGTATGGTGGCCTCGAGATGTCTTAATGAGATATGAGTAACAATGAAGCGTATAGTGGCCTCGAGATGTCTTAATGAACTATGAGTAACAATGAAGCGTATGGTGGTCTCGAGAGGTCTTAATGAGCTATGCGTAACAATGAAGTGTATGGTGGCCTCGAGATGTCTTAATGAACTATGAGTAACAATGAAGCGTATGGTGGCCTCGAGATGTCTTAATGAGGTATGAGTAACAATGAAGCGTATGGTGCTCTCGAGATGTCTTAATGAGGTATGAGTAACAATGAAGCGTATTGTGGCCTCGAGATGTCTTAATGAGGTATGAGTAACAATGAAGTGAATGGTGGCCTCGAGATGTCTTAATGAGCTGAGTAACAATGAAGTGAATGGTGGCCTCGAGATTTCTTAATGAGGTATGAGTAACAATGAAGCGTATGGTGGCCTCGAGTTGTTTTAATGAGCTATGAGTAACAATGAAGTGAATGGTGGCCTCGAGATGTCTTAATGAGGTATGAGTAACAATGAAGCGTATGGTGGTCTCGAGATGTCTTAATGAGGTATGAGTAACAAAGAAGCGTATGGTGGCCTCGAGCTGTCTTAATGAGGTATGAGTAACAATGAAGCGTATGTTGGCCTCGAGATGTCTTAATGAGCTGAGTAACAATGAAGTGAATGGTGGCCTCGAGATGTCTTAATGAGGTATGAGTAGCAATGAAGCGTATGGTGGCCTCGAGATGTCTTAATGAGCTATGAGTAACAATGAAGTGAATTGTGACCTCGAGATGTCTTAATGAGCTATGAGTAACAATGAAGCGTATGGTGGCCTCGAGATATCTTAATGAGCTATGAGTAACAATGAAGAAAATAGTGGCCTCGAGATGTCTTAATGAACTATGAGTAACAATGAAGCGTATGATGGTCTCGAGATGTCATAATGAGCTGAGTAACAATGAAGCGTATGGTGGCCTCGAGATATCTTTATGAGCTATGAGAAACAATGAAACGTATAGTGGCCTCGAGATATCTTAATGAGGTATGAGTAACAATGAAGCGTATGGTGGCCTCGGGATGTCTTAATGAGCTATGAGTAACAATGAAGCGTATAGTGGTCTCGAGATGTCTTAATGAGTTATGAGTAACAATGAAGCGCATAGTGGTCTCGAGATGTCTTAATGAACTATGAGTAACAATGAAGCGCATAGTGGCTTCGAAATATCTTAATGAACTATGAGTAACAATGAATCGTACAGTGGCTTCGAAATGTCTTATTGAGCTGAGTAACAATGAAGTGAATGGTGGCCTCGAGATGTCTTAATGAGGTATGAGTAACAACGAAGCGTATGGTGGCCTCGAGATGTCTGAATGAGGTATGAGTACCAATGAAGCGTATGGTTGCCTCGAGATGTCTTAATGAGCTATGAGTAACAATGAAGTGTATGGTGGCCTCGAGATGTCTTAATGAGGTATGAGTAAGAATGAAGCGTATGGTGGTCTCGAGATGTCTTAATGAGATATGAGTAACAATGAAGCGTATGGTGGCCTCGTGATGTCTTAATGAGATATGAGTAACAATGAAGCGTATGGTGGCCTCGAGATGTCTTAATGAGGTATGAGTAACAATGAAGTGAATGGTGGCCTCGAGATGTCTTAATGAGCTATGAGTAACAATGAAGCGTATGGTGGCCTCGAGATGTCTTATTGAACTATGAGTAACAATGAAGCGTATGGTGGTCTCGAAATGTCTTAATGAGGTATGAGTAACAATGAAGTAAATGGTGGCCTCGATATGTCTTAATGAACTATGAGTAACAATGAAGCGTATGGTGGCCTCGAGATGTCTTAATGAGCTGAGTAACAATGAAGCGTATGGTGGCCTCGAGATTTCTTAATGAGGTATGAGTATCAATGAAGGGTATGGTGGCCTCGAGATGTCTTAATGAGGTATGAGTAACAATGAAGTGAATGGTGGCCTCGAGATGTCTTAATGAACTATGAGTAACAATGAAGCGTATGGTGGCCTCGAGATGTCTTAATGAGGTATGAGTAACAATGAAGCGTATGGTGGCCTC
This sequence comes from Bathymodiolus septemdierum, assembly GCA_963383655.1. NCBI lineage: Eukaryota > Metazoa > Mollusca > Bivalvia > Mytilida > Modiolidae > Bathymodiolus > Bathymodiolus septemdierum. Next base: position 581,966 of record OY726522.1, on the reverse strand, counting down.
GAGATGTCTTAATGAGCTATGAGTAAGAATGAAGTGAATGGTGGCCTCGAGATGTCTTAATGAGCTATGAGAAACAATGAAGCGTATGGTGGCCTCGACATGTCTTAATGGGCTATGAGTAACAATGAAGAGAATAATGGCCTCGAGATGTCTTAATGAACTATGAGTAACAATGAAGTGTATGGTGGTCTCGAGATGTCTTATTGAGCTGAGTAACAATGAAGCGTATGGTGGCCTCGAGATATCTTTATGAGCTATGAGTAACAATGAAGCGCATAGTGGTCTCGAGATGTCTTAATGAGCTGAGAAACAATGAAACGTATAGTGGCCTCGAGATGTCTTAGTGAGCTATGAGTAACAATGAAGCGTATAGTGGCCTCGAGAGGTCTTAATGAGCTGAGTAACAATGAAGCGTATAGTGGTCTCGAGATGTCTTAATGAGCTATGAGTAACAATGAAGCGCATAGTGGTCTCGAGATGTCTTAATGAACTATGAGTAACAATGAAGCGCATAGTGGCTTCGAAATGTCTTAATGAGCCATGAGTATCAATGAAGCGTACAGTGGCCTCAATATGTTTTAATGAGCTATGAGTAACAATGAAGCGCATGGTGGCCTCGAGAGGTATTAATGAGCTATGAGTAACAATGAAGCGCATAGTGGCCTAGAGATGTTCTAATGAGCTATGAGTAACAATAAAGCGTATGGTGGCCTCGAGATGTCTTAATGAGCTATGAGTACCAATGAAGCGTATGGTCGTCTCGAGATGTCTTAATGAGCTATGAGTAACAATGAAGTGTATGGTGGCATCGAGATATCTTAATGAGGTATGAGTAACAATGAAGCGTATGTTGACCTCGAGATGTCTTAATGAGCTATGAGTAACAATGAAGCGCATAGTGGTCTCGAGATGTCTTAATGAGCTATGAGTAACAATGAAGCATATAGTGATCTCGTGATGTCTTAATGAGCTATGAGTAACAATGAAGCGTATAGTGATCTCGAGATGTCTTAATGAGCTGAGTAACAATGAAGCGTATAGTGGCCTCGAGATATCTTAATGAGGTATGAGTATCAATGAAGCGTATTGTGACCGCAAGATGTCTTAATGAGCTATGAGTAACAATGAAGGGTATGGTGGCCTCGAGATGTCTTAATGAGGTATGAGTAACAATGAAGTGAATGGTGGCCTCGAGATGTCTGAATGAGGTATGAGTACCAATGAAGCGTATGGTTGCCTCGAGATGTCTTAATGAGCTATGAGTAACAATGAAGTGTATGGTGGCCTCGAGATGTCTTAATGAGGTATGAGTAAGAATGAAGCGTATGGTGGTCTCGAGATGTCTTAATGAGATATGAGTAACAATGAAGCGTATGGTGGCCTCGTGATGTCTTAATGAGATATGAGTAACAATGAAGCGTATGGTGGCCTCGAGATGTCTTAATGAGGTATGAGTAACAATGAAGTGAATGGTGGCCTCGAGATGTCTTAATGAGCTATGAGTAACAATGAAGCGTATGGTGGCCTCGAGGTGTCTTATTGAACTATGAGTAACAATGAAGCGTATGGTGGTCTCGAAATGTCTTAATGAGGTATGAGTAACAATGAAGTAAATGGTGGCCTCGATATGTCTTAATGAACTATGAGTAACAATGAAGCGTATGGTGGCCTCGAGATGTCTTAATGAGCTGAGTAACAATGAAGCGTATGGTGGCCTCGAGATTTCTTAATGAGGTATGAGTATCAATGAAGGGTATGGTGGCCTCGAGATGTCTTAATGAGGTATGAGTAACAATGAAGTGAATGGTGGCCTCGAGATGTCTTAATGAACTATGAGTAACAATGAAGCGTATGGTGGCCTCGAGATGTCTTAATGAGGTATGAGTAACAATGAAGCGTATGGTGGCCTCGAGATGTCTTAATGAGCTATGAGTAAGAATGAAGTGAATGGTGGCCTCGAGATGTCTTAATGAGCTATGAGAAACAATGAAGCGTATGGTGGCCTCGACATGTCTTAATGGGCTATGAGTAACAATGAAGAGATTAATGGCCTCGAGATGTCTTAATGAACTATGAGTAACAATGAAGTGTATGGTGGTCTCGAGATGTCTTATTGAGCTGAGTAACAATGAAGCGTATGGTGGCCTCGAGATATCTTTATGAGCTATGAGTAACAATGAAGCGCATAGTGGTCTCGAGATGTCTTAATGAGCTGAGAAACAATGAAACGTATAGTGGCCTCGAGATGTCTTAGTGAGCTATGAGTAACAATGAAGCGTATAGTGGCCTCGAGAGGTCTTAATGAGCTGAGTAACAATGAAGCGTATAGTGGTCTCGAGATGTCTTAATGAGCTATGAGTAACAATGAAGCGCATAGTGGTCTCGAGATGTCTTAATGAACTATGAGTAACAATGAAGCGCATAGTGGCTTCGAAATGTCTTAATGAGCCATGAGTATCAATGAAGCGTACAGTGGCCTCAATATGTTTTAATGAGCTATGAGTAACAATGAAGCGCATGGTGGCCTCGAGAGGTATTAATGAGCTATGAGTAACAATGAAGCGCATAGTGGCCTAGAGATGTTCTAATGAGCTATGAGTAACAATGAAGCGTATGGTGGCCTCGACATGTCTTAATGAGCTATGAGTACCAATGAAGCGTATGGTCGTCTCGAGATGTCTTAATGAGCTATGAGTAACAATGAAGTGTATGGTGGCATCGAGATATCTTAATGAGGTATGAGTAACAATGAAGCGTATGTTGACCTCGAGATGTCTTAATGAGCTATGAGTAACAATGAAGCGCATAGTGGTCTCGAGATGTCTTAATGAGCTATGAGTAACAATGAAGCATATAGTGATCTCGTGATGTCTTAATGAGCTATGAGTAACAATGAAGCGTATAGTGATCTCGAGATGTCTTAATGAGCTGAGTAACAATGAAGCGTATAGTGGCCTCGAGATATCTTAATGAGGTATGAGTATCAATGAAGCGTATTGTGACCGCAAGATGTCTTAATGAGCTATGAGTAACAATGAAGCGCATAGTGGCCTCGAGATGTCTTAATGAGTTATGAGTAACAATGAAGCGTATGGTGACCTCGAGATGTCTTATTGAGCTGAGTAACAATGAAGCGTATGGTGGCCTCGAGATGTCTTAATGAGCTATGAGTAACAAAGAAGCGCATAGTGGCCTCGATATGTCTTAATGAACTATGAGTAACAATGAAGCGTATGTTGACCTCGAGATGTCTGAATGAGCTATGAGTAACAATGAAGCGTATGGTGACCTCGAGATGTCTTAATGAGATATGAGTAACAATGAAGCGAATAGTGGCCTCGAGATGTCTTAATGAACTATGAGTAACAATGAAGCGTATGGTGGTCTCGAGAGGTCTTAATGAGCTATGCGTAACAATGAAGTGTATGGTGGTCTCGAGATGTCTTAATGAGCTATGAGTAACACTGAAGCGTATAGTGACCTCGAGATGTCTTAATGAGCTCTGAGTAACAATGAAGCGTATGTTGACCTCGAGATGTCTTAATGAGCTATGAGTAACAATGAAGCGTATGGTGACCTCGAGATGTCTTAATGAGATATGAGTAACAATGAAGCGTATAGTGGCCTCGAGATGTCTTAATGAACTATGAGTAACAATGAAGCGTATGGTGGTCTCGAGAGGTCTTAATGAGCTATGCGTAACAATGAAGTGTATGGTGGCCTCGATATGTCTTAATGAACTATGAATAACAATGAAGCGTATGGTGGTCTCGAGATGTCTTAATGAGCTATGAGTAACAATGAAGCGTATAGTGGCCTCGAAATATCTTAATGAGCTATGAGTAACAATGAAGCGTATGGTGGTCTAGAGATGTATTAATGAGTAACAATGAAGCGAATAGTGGCCTCGAGATGTCTTAATGAGCTATGAGTAACAATGAAGCATATGGTGGCCTGGAGATGTCTTAATGAGCTATGAGTAACAATGAAGCGTATAGTGGCCTCGAGATGTCTTAATGAACTATGAGTAACAATGAAGCGTATGGTGGCCTCGAGATGTCTTAATGAGCAATGAGTAACAATGAAGCGTATGGTGGCCTCGAGATGTCTTAATGAACTATGAGTAACAATGAAGCGTATGGTGGCCTCGATATGTCTTAATGAGCTATGAGTAACAATGAAGCGAATAGTGGCCTCGAGATGTCTTAATGAACTATGAGTAACAATGAAGCGTATGGTGGCCTCGAGATGTCTTAATGAGCTATGCGTAGCAATAAAGTGTATGGTGGCCTCGAGAAGTCTTAATGAGCTATGAGTAACAATGAAGCGTATGGTGGTCTCGAGATGTCTTAATGAGCTATGAGTAACAATGAAGCGCATGGTGGCCTCGAGATGTCTTAATGAGCTATGAGTAACAATGAAGCGCATAGTGGTCTCGAGATGTCTTAATGAGCTATGAGTAACAATGAAGCGTATGGTGGTCTCGAGATGTCTTAAAGAGCTAAGAGTAACAATGAAGCGTATGGTGGCCTCGAGATGTCTTAATGAGCTATGAGTAACAATGAAGCGAATAGTGGCCTCGAGATGTCTTAATGAACTATGAGTAACAATGAAGCGTATGGTGGCCTCCAGATGTCTTAATGAGCTATGCGTAACAATAAAGTGTATGGTGGCCTCGAGATATCTTAATGAGCTATGAGTAACAATGAAACGAATAGTGGCCTCGAGATGTCTTAATGAGCAATGAGTAACAATGAAGCGCATAGTGATCTCGAGATGTCTTAATGAGCTATGCGTAAGAATAAAGTGTATGGTGGCCTCGAGATGTCTTAATGAGCTATGAGTAACATTGAAGCGCATTGTGGCCTCGAGATGTCTTAATGAGCTATGAGTAACAATGAAGCGTATGGTGGCCTCGAGATGTCTTAATGAATTATGAGTAACAATGAAGCGTATGGTGGCCTCGAGATGTCTTAATGAGCTTTGAGTAACAATGAAGCGTATAGTGGCCTCGAGATGTTTTAATGAGCTATGAGTAACATTGAAGCGTATGGTGGCCTCAAGATGTCTTAATGAACTATGAGTAACAATGAAGCGTATAGTGGCCTCGAGAGGTCTTAATGAGCTGAGTAACTATGAAGCGTATAGTGGTCTCGAGATGTCTTAATGAACTATGAGTAACAATGAAGCGCATAGTGGTCTCGAGATGTCTTAATGAACTATGAGTAACAATGAAGCGCATAGTGGCTTCGAAATATCTTAATGAACTATGAGTAACAATGAAGCGTACAGTGGCTTCGAGATGTCTTAATGAGCTGAGTAACAATGAAGTGAATGGTGGCCTCGAGATGTCTTAATGAGGTATGAGTAACAACGAAGCGTATGATGGCCTCGATATGTCTGAATGAGGTATGAGTACCAATGAAGCGTATGGTTGCCTCGAGATGTCTTAATGAGCTATGAGTAACAATGAAGTGTATGGTGGCCTCGAGATGTCTTAATGAGGTATGAGTAAGAATGAAGCGTATGGTGATCTCGAGATGTCTTAATGAGATATGAGTAACAATGAAGCGTATGGTGGCCTCGTGATGTCTTAATGAGATATGAGTAACAATGAAGCGTATGGTGGCCTCGAGATGTCTTAATGAGGTATGAGTAACAATGAAGTGAATGGTGGCCTCGAGATGTCTTAATGAGCTATGAGTAACAATGAAGCGTATGGTGGCCTCGAGGTGTCTTAATGAACTATGAGTAACAATGAAGCGTATGGTGGTCTCGAGATGTCTTAATGAGGTATGAGTAACAATGAAGTAAATGGTGGCCTCGAGATGTCTTAATGAACTATGAGTAACAATGAAGCGTATGGTTGCCTCGAGATGTCTTAATGGGGTATGAGTAACAATGAAGCGTATGGTGGCCTCGAGATGTCTTAATGAGGTATGAGTAACAATGAAGCGTATGGTGGCCTCGAGATGTCTTAATGAGGTATGAGTAACAATGAAGCGTATGGTGGCCTCGAGATGTCTTAATGAGGTATCAGTAACAATGAAGCGTATGGTGGCCTCGAGAGGTCTTAATGAGGTATGAGTAACAATGAAGCGTATGGTGGTCTCGAGATGTCTTAATGAGGTATGAGTAACAATGAAGCGTATGGTGGCCTCGAGATGTCTTAATGAGCTGAGTAACAATGAAGCGTATGGTGGCCTCGAGATTTCTTAATGAGGTATGAGTAACAATGAAGGGTATGGTGGCCTCGAGATGTCTTAATGAGGTATGAGTAACAATGAAGTGAATGGTGGCCTCGAGATGTCTTAATGAACAATGAGTAACAATGAAGCGAATGGTGGCCTCGAGATGTCTTAATGAGGTATGAGTAACAATGAAGCGTATGGTGGCCTCGAGATGTCTTAATGAGCTATGAGTAAGAATGAAGTGAATGGTGGCCTCGAGATGTCTTAATGAGCTATGAGTAACAATGAAGCGTATGGTGGCCTCGACATGTCTTAATGGGCTATGAGTAACAATGAAGAGAATAGTGGCCTCGAGATGTCTTAATGAACTATGAGTAACAATGAAGCGTATGGTGGTCTCGAGATGTCTTAATGAGCTGAGTAACAATGAAGCGTATGGTGGCCTCGAGATATCTTTATGAGCTATGAGTAACAATGAAGCGCATAGTGGTCTCGAGATGTCTTAATGAGCTGAGAAACAATGAAACGTATAGTGGCCTCGAGATGTCTTAGTGAGCTATGAGTAACAATGAAGCGTATAGTGGCCTCGAGAGGTCTTAATGAGCTGAGTAACAATGAAGCGTATAGTGGTCTCGAGATGTCTTAATGAGCTATGAGTAACAATGAAGCGCATAGTGGTCTCGAGATGTCTTAATGAACTATGAGTAACAATGAAGCGCATAGTGGCTTCGAAATGTCTTAATGGGCTATGAGTATCAATGAAGCGTACAGTGGCCTCAATATGTTTTAATGAGCTATGAGTAACAATGAAGCGCATGGTGGCCTCGAGAGGTCTTAATGAGCTTTGAGTAACAATGAAGTGTATAGTGGCCTAGAGATGTTCTAATGAGCTATGAGTAACAATGAAGCGTATGGTGGCCTGGAGATGTCTTAATGAGCTATGAGTACCAATGAAGCGTATGGTGGTCTCGAGATGTCTTAATGGGCTATGAGTAACAATGAAGCGTATGGTGGCCTCGAGATATCTTAATGAAGTATGAGTAACAATGAAGCGTATGTTGACCTCGAGATGTCTTAATGAGATATGAGTAACAATGAAGCGAATAGTGGTCTCGAGATGTCTTAATGAGCTATGAGTAACAATGAAGCACATAGTGATCTCGTGATGTCTTAATGAGCTATGAGTAACAATGAAGCGTATAGTGATCTCGAGATGTCTTAATGAGCTGAGTAACAATGAAGCGCATAGTGGCCTCGAGATATCTTAATGAGGTATGAGTATCAATGAAGCGTATTGTGACCGCAAGATGTCTTAATGAGCTATGAGTAACAATGAAGCGCATAGTGGCCTCGAGATGTCTTAATGAGTTATGAGTAACAATGAAGCGTATGGTGACCTCGAGATGTCTTATTGAGCTGAGTAACAATGAAGCGTATGGTGGCCTCGAGATGTCTTAATGAGGTATGAGTAACAATGAAGCGTATGGTGGCCTCGAGATGTCTTAATGAGCTATGAGTAACAATGAAGCGTATGTTGACCTCGAGATGTCTTAATGAGCTATGAGTAACAATGAAGCGTATAGTGGCCTCGAGATATCTTAATGAGCTATGAGTAACAATGAAACGTATGGTGGTCTCGAGATGTCTTAATGAGCTATGAGTAACAATGAAGCGCATGGTGGTCTCGAGATGTCTTAATGAGCTAAGAGTAACAATGAAGCGTATGGTGGTCTCTACATGTCTTAATGAGCTATGAGTAACAATGAAGCGTATGGTGGCCTCGAGATGTCTTAATGAGCTATGAGTAACAATGAAGCGAATAGTGGCCTCGAGATGTCTTAATGAACTATGAGTAAAAATGAAGCGTATGGTGGCCTCGAGATGTCTTAATGAGCTATGCGTAACAATAAAGTGTATGGTGGCCTCGAGAAGTCTGAATGAGCTATGAGTAACAATGAAGCGTATGGTGGTCTCGAGATGTCTTAATGAGCTATGAGTAACAATGAAGCGCATGGTGGCCTCGAGATGTCTTAATGAGCTATGAGTAACAATGAAGCGAATAGTGGTCTCGAGATGTCTTAATGAACTATGAGTAACAATGAAGCGTATGGTGGCCTCCAGATGTCTTAATGAGCTATGAGTAACAATGAAGCGTATAGTGGTCTCGAGATGTCTTAATGAGCTATGCGTAACAATAAAGCGTATAGTGGTCTCGAGATGTCTTAATGAGCTATGAGTAACAATGAAGCGCATGGTGGCCTCGAGATATCTTAATGAGCTATGAGTAACAATGAAGCGCATAGTGGTCTCGAGATGTCTTAATGAGCTATGAGTAACAATGAAGCGAATAGTGGCCTCGAGATGTCTTAATGAACTATGAGTAACAATGAAGCGTATGGTGGCCTCCAGATGTCTTAATGAGCTATGCGTAACAATAAAGTGTATGGTGGCCTCGAGATGTCTTAATGAGCTATGAGTAACAATGAAACGAATAGTGGCCTCGAGATGTCTTAATGAGCTATGAGTAACAATGAAGCGCATAGTGATCTCGAGATGTCTTAATGAGCTATGCGTAAGAATAAAGTGTATGGTGGCCTCGAGATGTCTTAATGAGCTATGAGTAACAATGAAGCGCATTGTGGCCTCGGGATGTCTTAATGAGCTATGAGTACAAATGAAGCGTATGGTGGTCTCGAGATGTCTTAATGAGCTATGAGTACAAATGAAGCGTATGGTGGCCTCGAGATGTCTTAATGAGCTATGAGTAACAATGAAGCGGATGGTCGCCTCGAGATGTCTTAATGAATTATGAGTAACAATGAAGCGTATGGTGGCCTCGAGATGTCTTAATGAGCTATCAGTAACAATGAAGCGTATAGTGGCCTCGAGATGTTTTAATGAGCTATGAGTAACATTGAAGCGTATGGTGGCCTCAAGATGTCTTAATGAACTATGAGTAACAATGAAGCGTATGGTGGCCTCCAGATGTCTTAATGAGCTATGAGTAACAATGAAGCGTATAGTGACCTCGAGATGTTTTAATGAGCTATGAGTAATAATGAAGCGTATGTTGACCTCGAGATGTCTTAATGAGCTGTGAGTAACAATGAAGCGTATAATGACCTCGAGATGTCTTAATGAGCTATGAGTAACAATGAAGCGTATAGTGACCTCGAGATGTCTTAATGAACTATGAGTAACAATGAAGCGTATGGTGGTCTCGAGAGGTCTTAATGAGCTATGAGTAACAATGAGGTGTATGGTGGCCTCGAGATGTCTTAATGAACTATGAGTAACAATAAAGCGCATGGTGGTTTCGAGATGTCTTAATGAGCTATGAGTAACAATGAAGCGTATGGTGACCTCGAGATGTCTTAATGAGCTATGAGTAACAATGAAGCGTATGGTGGCATCGAGATATCTTAATGAGGTATGAGTAACAATGAAGCGTATGTTGACCTCGAGATGTCTTAATGAGCTATGAGTATCAATGAAGCGTATGTTGACCTCGAGATGTCTTAATGAGTTATGAGTAACAATGAAGCGTATTGTGGCCTCGAGATGTCTTAATGAGCTATGAGTAACAATGAAGCGTATGGTGGTCTCGAGATATCTTAATGAGCTATGAGTAACAATGAAGCGCATGGTGGTCTCGGGATGTCTTAATGAGCTAAGAGTAACAATGAAGCGTATGGTGGTCTCTACATGTCTTAATGAACTATGAGTAACAATGAAGCGTATGGTGGCCTCGAGATGTCTTAATGAGCTATGAGTAACAATGAAGCGAATAGTGGCCTCGAGATGTCTTAATGAGCTATGCGTAACAATGAAGTGTATGGTGGCCTCGAGATGTCTTAATGAACTATGAGTAACAATGAAGCGTATGGTGGCCTCGAGATGTCTTAATGAGCTATGAGTAACAATGAAGCGTTTAGTGGCCTCGAGATATCTTAATGAACTATGAGTAACAATGAAGCGTATGGTGACCTCGAGATGTCTTAATGAGCTATGAGTAACAATGAAGCGCATGGTGACCTCGAGATGTCTTAATGAGCTATGAGTAAAAATGATGCGTATGGTGGTCTCGAGATGTCTTAATGAGCTATGAATAACAATGAAACGCATAGTGGCCTCGAGATGTCTTAATGAGCTGAGTAACAATGAAGCGTATAGTGGCCTCGAGATGTCTTAATGAGCTATGAGTAACAATGAAGCGTATGGTGGCCTCGAGATGTCTTAATGAGCTATGAGTAACAATGAAGCGTACAGTGGTCTCGAGATGTCTTAATGAGCTATGAGTAACAATGAAGCGCATAGTGGTCTCGAGATGTCTTAATGAGCTATGAGTAACAATGAAGCGTATGGTGGTCTCGAGATGTCTTAATGAGCTGAGTACCAATGAAGTGTATGGTGGCCTCGAGATGTCTTTATGAGCTAAGCGTAACAATGAAGTGTATGGTGGTCTCGAGATGTCTTAATGAGCTATGAGTAACAATGAAGCGCATAGTGGCCTCGAGATGTCTTAATGAGCTGAGTAACAATGAAGCGCATAGTGGCCTCGAGATGTCTTAATGAGCTATGAGTAACAATGAAGCGCATAGTGGCCTCGAGATGTCTTAATGAGCTATGAGTAACAATGAAGCGCATAGTGGCCTCGAGATGTCTTAATGAGCTATGAGTAACAATGAAGCGCATAGTGGCCTCGAGATGTCTTAATGAGCTGAGTAACAATGAAGCGCATAGTGGCCTCGAGATGTCTTAATGAGCTATGAGTAACAATGAAGCGCATAGTGGCCTCGAGATGCCTTAATGAGTTATGAGTAACAATGAAGCGTACAGTGGTCTCGAGATGTCTTAATGAGCTATGAGTAACAATGAAGCGTATAGTGGCCTGGAGAGGTCTTAATGAGCTGAGTAACAATGAAGCGTATAGTGGTCTCAAGATGTCTTAATGAGCTATGAGTAACAATGAAGCGCATAGAGGTCTCGAGATGTCTTAATGAAGTATGAGTAACAATGAAGCGTATAGTGGCCTCGAGATGTCTTAATGAGCTAAGAGTAACAATGAAGCGTATAGTGACCTCAGGATGTCTTAGTGAGCTATGAGTAACAATAAAGCGTATGGTGGCCTCGAGATGTCTTAATGAGCTTTGAGTAACAATGAAGCGTATGGTGGCCTCGAGATGTTCTAATGAGCTATGAGTAACAATGAAGCGTATGGTGGCCTCGAGATGTCTTAATGAGCTATGAGTACCAATGAAGCGTATGGTGGTCTCGAGATGTCTTAATGAGCTATGAGTAACAATGAAGCGTATGGTGGTCTCGAGATGTCTTAATGAGCTGATTAACAATGAAGCGTATGGTGGCCTCGAGATGTGTGAATGAGCTATGAGTAACAATCAAGCGTATGGTGGTCTCTAGATGTCTTAATGAGCTATGAGTAACAATGAAGTGTATGGTGACCTCGAGATGTCTTAATGAGGAATGAGTAAAAATGAAGCGTATGTTGACCTCGAGATGTCTTAATGAGCTATGAGTAACACTGAAGCGTACAGTGGTCTCTAGATGTCTTAATGAGCTATGAGTAACAATGAAGTGTATGGAGACCTCGAGATGTCTTAATGAGGAATGAGTAACAATGAAGCGTATGTTGACCTCGAGATGTCTTAATGAGCTATGAGTAACAATGAAGCGCATAGTGGCCTCAAGATGTCTTGAATGAGCTATCAGTAACAATGAAGCGTATGGTCGCCTCGAGATGTCTTAATGAGCTATGAGTAACAATGAAGCGTATGGTGGCCTCGAGATGTCTTAATGAGCTATCAGTAACAATGAAGCGTATAGTGGCCTCGAGATGTCTTAATGAGCTATGAGTAACAATGAAGCGCATAGTGGTCTCGAGATGTCTTAATGAGCTATGAGTAACAATGAAGCGTATGGTGGTCTCGAGATGTCTTAATGAGCTATGAGTAACAATGAAGCGTATGGTGGCCTCGAGATGTCTTAATGAGCTATCAGTAACAATGAAGCGTATAGTGGCCTCGAGATGTCTTAATGAGCTATGAGTAACAATGAAGCGCATAGTGGTCTCGAGATGTCTTAATGAGCTATGAGTAACAATGAAGCGCATAGTGGTCTCGAGATGTCTTAATGAGCTATGAGTAACAATGAAGCGTATGGTTGCCTCGAGATGTCTTATTGAGCTAAGAGTAATAATGAAGCGTATGGTGGTCTCGAGTCTGTATAAAGCGCGTATTATTTTTGAATTCTTTTCGTCGATAAAAATTGTTAGCATTGTTATCATTCATGCAACTTAAACTAACACTTTAACTGAGATGTGTTTTTGCCTTATAGGGCACTAATTGGTTGCTATTTAAGATTTATTGTGACAATGTGATACTGACAATGAGGAACAATCAGAAACGGACTGGGTCTTGAAACCGGTCCGGACACTCGTGACCTACCAGTTATTTCCGAAATGCCCTACCCCACTCCACTTCTGAGTACAAGCCAAGAAAGGAAAACCAGACATACTGACGCATTTTCATCACACGATATTCACATAGCAACTTAAAATACCCAGTGGGGTCAGGGCAGATCGCGGTGGCAGTCGAATATCTTACTTCCACTGTTATGTCCCTTGAAAATATGAATAACCTACCGGATAGACATTTCATACGATATTATGTTAATAATATATTTTAAGGATTCAAAATATTTAAACCTACTTACCAATGTCCAGGCGCGGGTGCAGGAGTTTATGTCAGGGGAAGCATGTTAATATTGTGTCAAGCATTAACTATGCGAAAATAGTTGCCTCTGTGGAAGACATAGCGCACTCATCTTCGGGTCGTGCACTATATATTTCACCATCGCTACTATTCTCGCATATTAACGGGTGCACTATGTCTTCCACATTAGTCACATTTGTCATGTGGATTTACAACTACCTGTGCAATCAGTCCCTACCACCACTAAAGTTGTACGTTCGAATCCCGCGCATGGCGAGGTGTACTCGATACAACTTTATGTAATTAAGTTTTTCAGTGACTTGTGGCAGGTCGGTGGTTTTCTGCGGGTACTCCGGTTTCCTCCATCAATGAAACTGACCGCCACAATATATCTGAAACTGATGATATTGTTGAAAGCGGTGTTAAACGCCATAACCCTAATCCTAACCTAAAGATTGCAAAATCTAGTGTTTTAGATATATTTTGTCATCTTAAATTCCTGTCTCCATCGGTAATTTATGAATTCCGCATCTAACAATGTGAATTGCATTGGTTATTATAAACTAATTTAGAAAAATACGTTTCAAATTTGAACTCGGTCTTGATGAGCTATAATCTTAACATTTTGGTGATTCATTGACCAGTGAAGGATTGCCGTATTTCTTGCCTTGTGAAAAACAATTTTGCATACTTATGATCTCTCATGAAATTTATTTGGATGTTAATGCCTAATCAATATTAAACCTATTTAAAATGTTTGTAGGGATTGATTTATTTATAAGGTGAATGGTCTACAGTCTACAGCCAACACATTCTACCTTGTTAACTGGTAGCCAGTTAACTACGAACATTCACTGACCCAGCATACATTTTTACTGTCCATGTTTATGTTGTCATCATTTTTGTTGTAGTATGTGGTCTTTTGAGTTGAAGCGAATCTGAGAAGGTCTTATTTATTGTTTGGTTTTGTCTGTCTAGCCGTTAGAGGTCTCGACATCAAGAAGAGAGGTGTGAACAAATTATATATATAATAATACACTTTGACAAAAGTTAAGAACCACCAAGTATTTAAAAAAAAAAAAAAATCTTTTCTTTAAAGGATTGAAGAAATTGAACCCGAAATGCTTTTTGGTAATATTTCATTATGGATTAGATTACGGACTACAATTTGAGTCGTATTTGAAGCTGATTATGAAATCAAATTGTTAGTTATTACAAGTGGAAAACAATGGAGATAACACGGACATTTTAAAATTTCATAAAAGTTTTATTTGGTTATTGTTTTTCAACAATTTATAAGAAAACGGACGAGTGATAATGTTGTCAGAACCTTTGATGTATGGAGAAGCCTTATCGCGCACATTTATTCAGTAGCGACTATAACCACCACGTTTACGCCAACGCTCCCACACTCGTTTATTCCACGAACCACCACGTTTACGCCAAAGCTCCCACACTCGTTTATTCATTCCACGAACTAGGCGACGAAGTCCCTCTTGTGGGAAGCACCGCCATTCTTCCAGAATTGCGTTTGTTAATTTAGCAATATTTTGACAGTGTGGATTTCGTTGGTTCACTTTAAGGCCAATAAAGTCCCATACATGCTCGATTGGGTTTACATCAAGGGACATGGCAGACCACTGAAATGTGTCAAGCGCCTCTTGTCTGAATTCTCTTACAATGCGAGCTCTGTGCGGTCTGACGTTATCGTCCATATAGATCGACCTGTCAGTCAATGGAAGATTATCAAAATAGGGTACAACGTGTCGTGGAAGGAAGCAATATTAGCAGTTCATAGTTATATCACATCAATGGGTAAACAAAAGGACTTTACTTTCTGTCATATGATAAACATTGGTTTTTTGGGTTTTTTTTTTTTTTTATCATAATATAGTTTATTCAAAATCTCCTGTTTACAATAACCTTAGTGGCCCTGGTGTGAACATTAAAGGTCCCTGTTTTACATAAATCTCACTTGTCCAGGGATAGCAAGTGAAAATAAAAATAAAAAGTCCACTTAAACATATTTCATATTCATTTGTTTTTACATTTCATTATAATATACACAATTAGACGATACAATTATTACCATGCATTAGCTTTATGTTCATAAATAATAAATACTCATATGTTATTCCGAAAAAATTCTAATTTGTTTTTAACATTTTCATTAATATGCGAAGTTTGTAATGTGCATTGTAAATGTTTTTTAAAATTATTTTTCCAAGTGTTGAAAATTGTTTGATCTCCAATTCAGGATTGGTTATATTTCACCTTATTACGTATTTTCCATATTTCCCACTTTGAGATAAATATTACGGTATTAAAAATGACGTCTAAATCCTCACCCTCATATAGCCCTAACATTATATTTAATTCCTTGATTTCTATATTAGCTGTTAATCCAGATCTGTTAAATATTGCTTCTATTTCTTTTATAATTTTGTTCACAGAAGAACATTTAAAAAATAGATGCTGCATCGTTTCATCGTTGTCTCTTATTTGGCAGAGATGACATCTTCCGTTTGACAAATTAATTTTTTTCAATCTATGTTCTGTATAATTTATATTATGGAGACATTTCCACTGGAATTCTTTGACCTTATTAGTAACTTTGATTTTCTTTAATTTTGTCCAAATTTGTGTCCAATCAATATTACCCCCGTACTGTTCTTCCCACTTAATCTGACATTTTGGTTTTATATTTTGCTTAAAGATTCCCTGAATTACTTTTATTTTCAATTTATCAGGTGATATAGTTGTATTTGACTCATTAAAAAATTGTAGCTTATCGTTGATATTTAAGGTAACTCTACGTTCTGGTACTATTGTAGTTTCACCTTTTAAGACTTTTATGAACTTTTCGGGGATTTCTTTTTTTATCTTAGAAAACTCTGAAATACAGTTCCTCCTATTTATTAATAAATTGTATACATCATGACAACTTTTAAAATTTGCATTATTTGAATCCCAAATATCGTTTATAGTTCGTAAGTTACTTTTCAGAAACGAGGTAAACCCTAATGGTTTGTTTTTAAAAGTTATTGAAGAGTTACAAAATATTCTGGTTTTTAGAATGGAATCAATGTCATTATTACACAATTTAATAAGTTCCTGTAATTTTGACCATGATTGGATACATATTTTGTAAAAAATTGGTAACATATTTAAATTTAGAGTTGATACATTAAAACACTTACATACAAAATAGTTTTCATTAAACTTGATGTCTAACTTACGGAACCAATACTTACCAATTGCATTCCAACTTTCTAATGGTTCATGTAAAATTCGGTATAGAAGCTTAATTCTTTTGTTGTCAATAAACTCTTGTATGTTAATCATACCCATGCCTCCCTTTTCTACTCCCAAGCAGCAAACTTGGACACAATTTTTCATTTGATCTATTATTGATTTCCATATCTAATCATTTTGTATATTATAACCATGATGAATGTCCAAACTATTTTTGTAAACTTGGGTCTGTTATTTTTAGCCGATCCAATATACATACCTTTTGTCTTTTCATAATTGACTTTTGAACCAGAGGCTTTTTCATATATAGTTAAAATATCAAAAGATTTTTTGACAGATTCATCATTTTTATTAAATAGCTGAGTGTCATCTGCAAACATGCAGAGTTTAGTTTCGATATATTCCCCATCTTTCGCCCCAGGTAAACATTGTTAATAATTACAGATTAATACATGGGCATTTCCATATTGGCCTGGTTATCATCCCGAGACCCCCATATTGGCCCGAGACTGCGTCTCGGGCCAATATGGGTCGAGGGATGACAACCAGGTCAATATGGAAATGCCCATGTATTAAACTATTTATTACATACTTCCGACATCTAGAACAGAGACACTCATATTGGCCTGAGACGAAGTCGAGGCCCATATTGGCCCGGACCAATATGGGCCTCGATATGGAAATGATCTTGTAGTAATCCAATAACCGGTTATTTTCCTGGGGTGTGAAAATATGGACAGTTTACTTCCGGTCATATTGGTTATACAAAAATGCCTTTATTTGAACTAAGTATGTAATAAATACTAATATCATAGTGGTTCATATTCAGTATTTATTTCTGAAAATAATATGAAATCATATCTGACAAAAATATTTAAAAAAACTCATCCAAGATAGAATTATTAGTATTCTATTGGCATTATTTATAATTAAACTATTCCTTTTCCAAATCTATGTTTCCACCGTGAACAAAAGATAGAAACTACAATACCCAGTATAACAAAGAATGATACAGAACAAATGCCGACGATGAAGTAGGTTTTAGGGAAGCTGCTGTCCGTCGGCTGATCTGGAAAAAACAAAAAGTATATTTTAACTGTTTATATTTTAGTGTCTTGTAAAACTGAAAACAGTAATTTCACCAATAATTGAAGATATAGCAAATACTCTCCAAGTTATCCGATGTTTCTGTTGTATTACTGGTGATCTTCATCTGTTCCTTATATCCATATGTTATTTTTGTCATATTATCTTATGTTGCGTTCACACGTACAGGCTTAAATATGAAATGTTTTATCAAGTGTTTTGTGTTCACACCAGATTGTAATAGGCTTCGAAAAAATTACACTGTGTGCATATGACCCTCGTTCGCTTCATTCATTAATAGAATAGAATAGAATGGAAATAGAAATACCACAATAATAAAGAATTCAATAATACCGCAGATGAATAATCTGTTTAGTATTCCTACAAATCCATATAAGAAGTTTTAGAAAGATATACAACCTCTCTTAAAGGGCCACGAGGAATGCATTATACACATATCGCCCTTGAGACGGGCCTCGAGGAATGAATTATACACATATCGCCCTTGAGACGGGCCTCGTGCTCGTGTATGGAAAATTCCATGCACTCTTCTTGATCGTAAGAGATAACTTGTACCAGCTCATAATGCAGGATAGCTGTTGAGAGTGGTCGTTGGCGATCTGATGTAAGCAAAATTTGTGAGACCCTATTCATTATATACTCTTTTTTTTCTGTGACAATTTTAATTTCTGCCCATAGTCCCATCGCAGTGTTACCATTGACCGACAAATATGATCTCGCCAAGAATACAGCAAATATGCCCCACGTTTGATGTTTAACACGAACCAATCAAATATTAATTTAGAACAAATGTGCAAAAATATATTCAGTTTAGAATGCCATCAAATGAATATTCTCATCAAATTTAATATCAATTGGCTCAAACACTTGTAGACAAGATCAAAGGTGAAAAGTTAACAGAATGATGACGCCGACCAAGGGCGCAAAGTGATATCATTTCGGTGAGCTAAAATATCAAGAGAAATGATTGAATATGAATTTTCAGTGCCTATTTTATATAAAGAAAAATATATGCTTCAACAAATAATATGCTTAAAATAAAAAAAATATATACAGCAGTCCTCACTTAAATATATAGACTAAAAAATAGAGGGAAATGTTCAACATTAAATTTTTGAGTTTTTTTTCTCTCCATATTTTAGAATTTACCGTTTTCTGTTTGTTGCTGTCACATCAAACAATGTAGTTTCACAGTCTGCATCAGAACACCCTGCAAGTACCTTAAACGAAAAATCCTTCGTCTTTGCAGATAATTCGCCATTTTGCAGTTTATTTTTAAAATTCGTAACAGTAGAGTTCATATCAGCAGATGGCAAGTTCGGTGCATTCAAGTCATATGTTTTACGGTCTGTCAGATAAATGTTCATGGTCATTTCATTTTTCAAAGTTGTGTTTGTGTCGATGTCTGAAAACCAAAGAACTCCTTGTTTTTTCCAATCAAGTTTATCGGCAATATTATCGACAATTTCATTGGAGATACTCCGAAACTTTTCCAATTCTGGCAACGATCGACGACGTCTGCAGCCATAAAAATCTGTGTACTGCACTCTAAGTTTCAAATTCCTTGTCGACCCGTCAAAAACATAATCCTTGAAAATATTTCCAATACAATCTGTCATTATACTCCAAAATGCCTTAATCATTACCGCAGATGTATGAACAGACATAACCAAGCCTGACTTAATAGTCCAAAACACTGAGAAAAAATCGTGTGCTCCAAGATGGCAAATAGAAATATGTGGTGATTGGTCAATAGGACGAATATAGCATGGCACATGAGAGTTAAATGCTATCGTTTTTACTTCCTTACATGATAGAGAACGCCATGGACGCAACAATGGCACAAGTGAAACCTGAAGACATTTACGAACAGCATCTATCCATTGTTGTCCTTGGTACGAGAAGTGGCTATAGTATTTGTCATACAGATTACAAAATTTTGTAGCATATGCCACACCATAATCGTCTTTAGTTCCACTACAGTTGTGCTTTCTCTCAAGACATTGTTCATACCAGTCACAACTTGTTCCAGAAGGACTGTAGCATTTTGTTGGAAGACTAAGGTTTGATGTCGTATACTCTTCTCCAATTCTGCACGAGCAATCGGCATACACAGGCCCTGATAATATTTGATGAACTTCAAGCATACATTGATAATAACAATATGTTCTAGATCTGTCTGCACATTTGTACTTTCCACTTGATTTCGTCTGAATATAAGAATCGGTCAGACAAGTTCCCCATTGGTACTGATTGTTATATTTGGACGACTTAAAACATTCGGTTACTCCACTCCGTCCTGTGTTTCTATCACACACAGCTAATACAGATGAGAAAAATGTGCACACAAGTACAATACGATCCATGTTTACTTGAATCAACAATAGATGGTTGATACAGGATTTTAAAGTTGATAATGTGAAAATTATACAACGAATGTTATCTCTTATCGCATTTATAAATTGCTTACGCAATTTACATTTTTAACATGTGTTTACATCGTGACATTAAATGTACGAAAATAGTTATGCACTGGCTGAACAAATACTGGTAAAACCCATCCCCACTTCCTTCATCGCAAAATTTCTTTATTTTCCGAAACATGATCATCAACTTTTAGTCGATTCAAAAGCTCACTAGAGCTTATGTTATGTGTTATAGATATTTCGGCTTTAAATAAAACTTATTTGATTTGATCAGTTACCAGTGTTTTCGTTATTAAAAGAACCGGCGGCCGGCCAAATTGACCTCTTCAATCCAAAAAATATATTGTACTTTTAGTACTTGAGTAAAACTTCTTTAAAAACGTTTATTATTCGATATCACTAGCGAGTTTGAAGACTTAAAAATACGTTTGTTGTGTGTGCCACATTACTTCCTTGTTTACATAGTATCCGACACGCGTTTGCAACGGCGATTTTCATTGGCTGTTTGGCTCATTTATTCAGATTTCCGGATATTGAAATACATGGTTTCGTATAACCCGAATAATCCAGTCGTTAAATTACTCTCCCGCTAGTGGCTGCATTAACGCCTGGATGCATTCATTGAAAAAATCCGTCAAACCGGAAATAGTAAATCGCTATGACTTATGGGTATTACGACATAAAATAGGAGGAGCTAAAGTGTTTGTAAATAATGTCCAATGGAGCGATCAGATGATGCAATGTTGTATGCAATACACATATCCGGATAAATACAACCAAACATGAAATAAAACATAAATGAATAATTACTATTTTTTAAATATTAAAACATAATGATTTTTATTTCAAAGTTGAAAAGTAAATAAAAGCTTGAATTGAATTCACTCTTATAATGATTTTTTAATTTCATTTAAAATAAAGATTTAAAAAAAATGTATTTTATGATACTGATGGCTGATTAAAATTGTTTGTCATGCATTAGCTGTCAGTTGTAATATACAGGATGTAACCAATATACAGGAAGAGCTCCTACTGTGAAGCCATCTATTTTGAGATGCCATTCAATGAAAATAACAACCCGACCATATTGTTACATAATAAGAATAAGAATTAGATAAGAAATTAAAATTGATAGAAGGCAAGGATTTATATAATTAACACATTAAGTCGCATTTCATTTATTTAGGCCATCTTGGGTCAGTTATCAATAAAAGACAAAAATGGGTTTAAAAAAATCAGTCTAATAAGTATTTACCTAAATAACGATATTGTGATGGGTATTTCTTTATAAATTGTATTAAAAATCATTTTAATTTATGAAATAATCAACTTTCTGTTTACATATTTATTTTCAATAAAATTTCTTTATTATTTCATCCCATTTTCCTTAATTTAACTTGTGCATATCCATATTTATACAATCTTATGTTAACGGCAAGTTACGTGTATCGACCCCATTATCCACAATAAATTCACTTTTATTGTCCCACATACATTACAAACATACATGTTAGATGTGTATTGCGACATTTTAGCAAATTTAGATTAAAACATAAAAACTTCAAAAAATGATTGCACGGTGTTTTATTTTTTTAAATCTTTAAAGATTTGTGAATCTATGGCAATTTAAATCATAATTATGAGAATAAAGGTGTATTTGTTTCCTAAATATGCAAAGGCACGTGCACAATCATTCTCCGTGTTTGTTTTGTCAATATTTACAAACGGAAGTAAAGGGATTCACTAATGCGCATACGCGCTAATATCTGACATTTGATTGGTCGGATGTACCAGCCAGCAGCCTGACGGATTTTGACCACTAAGAGCGTTCAAGCCTTCGTCCAGCGAAAGTGCCGATAGAGGGCGCAGTATTATTCAAGTTAGGTTTCGTACCGGTCATGAAGAGAACTCTACATGCTTTTTTTTTATTACTGTAACTGCTTCGGCAAAGAGTAGGAAAGGTTCGAATCTCTTTGTTTTCTTTTACAATAGTTAATAAAGCTTGAATCGAGTTAGTTAATTAGCTAAAACGGGTCCCGTCGGTCTGTCATGAACTGGAGATCATCAGAAAAACAGGAGGGGGGGGGGGGGGGGGGGGGGGGTTAAAAAAGTCGCTCAAAGCAAGCTCTGAATTGCAGAAACAGATACAATTATCTACTGCATTTAATTTGAAATTAAACTAAGTTGCATTGACAGAACAACTGGTCCCGTTCAAAATCAAAAGATTTGTTTCTGGTACTACATATAGTACAGTTATGCAAACGCCGTAAGCCAGGTATGGTATCCCTAAAAACTATCAAATTAAATGCAGAAGAAGTGGAAGCTCATGTTTTCTTATTAATGAGCCTGACCAACACTTCTTCTTTTTCTCTCTCTACATTTATTTTCATGCCCCAGGGTGAATGGGAAGGGGGTCGTGTAAAAGATGCTGCGTGCAGGGGAAGTGCTGCTCATTTGGGGGGGGGGGGGGGATGCAAAAGGAGGGAGGGGTATCTGGGTTGTTGTTTATGATATTAAAAGTGAAAGTTTGACTGTCCATCATGGCATGTTGCAGTATCAGTGTCTAGAACATTTGGACCTGGCAACCCAGACTTCCTCTCCAGATACTGATAAGATAAGGACTTTTTACACACCATGTTTTACCAGAAACATTTTTTGTGATATAGCTTGTTTTTAAAATGTTTCATTGATGCATGAGAACATGATCCTTCCTCAAATCATTTTGTTTTCAAATTTTATTTGGTAAAAAAAAATTAATTAATCTTTTTCATTTCACTTTCTTGTAGTTTTTATTTTTACCTCAGACGGTCTGTCATTGTATGGTATATTGTGCTAATGACTGCAGACTGATATATGTTTTTTGATACAAGGATACAGATAAAACATGGATCTCATAGAAAAAAAGGGAGAAACTGTGTCTTTTTCATGTATAAAATTTTATGCTCAGAATATGCCAGAATGCAGGATTTTGCGTCTAATTTTCAAAAATGTTCTGGGGGGGTTCTGCCCCCCACCCCCACCCCACCCCGGAACCCCCTAAAAAACATTGGGGGCCTGTTAAAATTCAAATCTGACCTATTCAATAAAAATAAAGTGAAAACCCTGAGTTTTGAAATGGCATTTTTTTTTTCGGACAACACAAGAGTTAGAATTTTTTTTTTTTTTGTCGTGCAAAGCGCGAATTTTTTTCCAGAATTTAACATTAGGTTATATGACAAAAACTCTGAATCAGATTATTTTTTTTTCCTCCACCAAAATCAGAATATTTTTTTCAGCAACATCAAGTTGGGAATCAGAATATTTTTTTAGAAAAAAACCATAACCCCCCTTTCAAGTTAAATGGTCGTTCCCTAAAATAAGTTAAAGATAAAAAAAGATCAAGGATTTTATGGTGATGACGTCACCTAAGTAGAAATTCCACTGCGACAGATTAGTGTTTATCTGTTCCTTGAGCCGAGGTACGAGCCAGGGGACAGAACTCGTCAGTTTACCATTTTCCCCTACATACATTTACACATCAAGAACGGCTCAGTACCTTTCTGCTACGGATTTGAATATACCACTAAATTCCCGGAACTTATTTCCGTATTGTCTCAATAATTACCTGATGTAAACAATCAAAACCGAAAGTAGAAAATAGCTTCTGTAACAACGACTTGGAACTAATGATTCAATGGGATTTACACTCAAAAATCGATGTCTAAATAAATCACAAAGGTAAGCCAAATAAATTTCATCACAATTACTGATTTTGGTCGCATAATTATTTATATTTTGCTTGGTATGCCATCATATTATTAGATTAAAACTTAATATATTAACGCATACATTCATTAATGAATCCGGTTCCTACACCGGAAGAAGAATATGTTCATATTCTCCCGCCAAATGACAAACTGCGATATCCGGATAAACTGTTTCGATCCGTATTTAATTCGTATTTATAGATATTATTACACTTCCTGCTGTGATATAATTTCTTCAGCTTTTGGTATTGAATTTTGAATACTTTGGGCAATTTCACCCTCTTATCTAAAATTCAAGCATTTAAATATGAAGCATTCATTTAGTACAAAACCTTTAAACCGTTTTATCAAATAAGGAATATAATGCACCGTTATCTTTTTGATGACAGAATGCAGTCCCAGAATAATCCACTACAATAATATATTTTTGTACCATTAATGGCATTATTATTGCAATCCATATTCAAGTAATCTTATTGATCATATATAATGAAACACTACACTATGATCAGTAGTAATGTAGTAGAAGGTGATGAGTACATGCACTGCAGATAAATACTCTGCAGGGCTCACGTTAGAGGGTGATTCGGGCGAAGAAGTTGTCTTGCGAAGGTTGACTTCGCTTTTTCGTTGATCAAAGGCGAAGTTCAAGTCGCCT
Organism: Bathymodiolus septemdierum; assembly: GCA_963383655.1. Lineage (NCBI taxonomy): Eukaryota > Metazoa > Mollusca > Bivalvia > Mytilida > Modiolidae > Bathymodiolus > Bathymodiolus septemdierum. The sequence continues at coordinate 557,852 of OY726522.1, read as the reverse complement.
TGTAATTTTAAAAGTGATTTTCTTCAAAAGTAATCCACTACGGTTTAAAGAACTTTAATTTCGTTCATTAGAGCTGATGTTTTCTTTAATTTCGTTCATTAGAGCTTGTGTTTATTATTTATATATGCCCGACTTAAAATAAAACTATTTGTATTTGTTTTTTGTAAATAAACAATGGCGCCATATTGGAAAGTGGACACAATCCGATACTGTGCTATGGGAAATGTTGACTGAACTTTTTGTCCGAAGCTACTTTCAACAAAACGAACTTTCGATTTAATTATTTCTCATTTTTGTGACATAAAATCATAGTTCTCATATCTAATATGTTCATATACATGGTCACAGTCTTCACGCTTAACTTTTTACCTTACAAACCCACTGGGCCTGTAGGTTCAAATATTTACAGGCCCACCATCAATTCTACAGGCACGAATTTGAAAACTATATTAATGATCATTAATTCAAACCACCAAAACTCAAAACATGATGATATACCAAATTTTTTTTTTTTGGGCCTTAGGTAAGACCAGAATGAAGCAAAAAAAAAACAAAAAGACACTTTATTTTGGATTCATGTTTATATTATTCTCCTGAAAATTCTTAAATCATATTTATTTTTCATCGTATTTATATGATACATATATCATAGCTGGATGTATTAAAACATATCAACCACACTGAGCATATAAATGACATGTTATAAGTATATGTTATTGTATCTTTGTCTTTGTTAAACATATGTTATGTTTTAAATAATTATATATGTGAATATTCATGCCCCTCGTGGGCCCATAATTGGTAAATAAAAGTATCTTCTTCTATTGTCAATAGCATCCTCAGTATATTCCATATCATCACTGTCCACCTCCTCATCATCACAACCAATATTGTTATAAGATTCGTATAACAAAAACTTGTGTCATCATTGCGTGTGACATATAATTTGGTGATAGTTTTTAATATGTACCCCCCCCTTTTTTGTCACCACTCAGCGTCCGTCGTCCGTCCGTTAACTTTTCACATTTTAATCAACTCCTCTGAAGCCACTGGGCCAATTTGAACCAAACTTTGGTGGAATGGTCCTTCGATGGCCCCCTTCCAAAATTGTGTCCGGTGATCCCGACTTCCAACCAAGATGGCCGCCAAGCTAAAAATAGAAAAAAGGGGGGATGAAATTTTAATTGTCCATTGCTGCTTTAGTATAAGTCAAAATTAGCTCAAATTTTAACTGCAGCTACATGGCAAGGAACAGTTTAACATATATTCCGGGTTTTTCTGTGAAATTTTCCTTTCGGCCGATTTATACCGATTATGCAAATTAGGCATATTTTGATAAAAGATCACATTTAAATCTTCTCCTCTGAAACCGCTGAACCAAATTAAACCAAACCTGGCAGGGATGGACCCTGGATGGGTCCCTTTCAAATTTGTGTCCGACAGCCCCACCCTCCATTCAAGATGGCTGCTGTTACTAAAAATATAAATTTCATCAATTGTCCATTGCTGCTTTAGTACAAGTCAAAATGAGCTCAAATTTTAACTGCACTACATGGCAAGGAGTAGTTTAACATATATTCCGGGGTTTTCTGTGAAATTTTTCTTTCAGCCGATTTATACCGATTATGCAAATTAGGCATATTTTGATAAAAGATCACATTTAAATCTTCTCCTCTGAAACCACTGAACCAAATTAAACCAAACCTGGCAGGGATGGTCCTTGGGTGGGTCCCTTTCAAAATTGTGTCCGACAGCCCCACCCTCCATTCAAGATGGCTGCTGTTACTAAAAATAGAAATTTCTTCAATTGTCCATTGCTGCTTTAGTATAAGTCAAAATTAGCTCAAATTTTAACTGCAGCTACATGGCAAGGAGCAGTTTAACATATATTCTGTGTTTTTCTGTGAAATTTTCTTTCAGCCGATTTATACCGATTATGCAAATTAGGCATGTTTTGATAAAAGATTACATTTAAATCTTCTCCTCTGAAACCGCTGAACCAAATTAAAACAAATTTGGCTGGGATGGTCCTTGGGTGGGTCCCGTTCAAAATTTTGTCCGACAGCCCCGCCCTCCATTCAAGATGGCTGCTGTTACTAAAAATAGAAATTTCTTCAATTGTCCATTTCTGCTTTAGTACAAGTCAAAATGAGCTCAAATTGTAACTGCAGCTACATGGCAAGGAGCAGTTTAACATATATTCTGTGTTTTTCTGTGAAATTTTCCTTTTGGCCGATTTATACTGATTATACAAATTAGGCATATTTTGATAAAAGATCACATTTAAATCTTCTCCTCTGAAACCGCTGAACCAAATTAAACCAAACCTGGCAGGGATGGACCCTGGATGGGTCCCTTTAAAATTTGTGTCCGACAGCCCTGCCCTCCATTCAAGATGGCTGCTGTTACTAAAAATAGAAATTTCTTCAATTGTCCATTTCTGCTTTAGTACAAGTCAAAATGAGCTCAAATTTTAACTGCAGCTACATGGCAAGGAGCAGTTTAACATATATTCTGTGTTTTTCTGTGAAATTTTTTTTTCAGCCGATTTATACTGATTATGCAAATTAGACATATTTTGATAAAAGATCACATTTAAATCTTCTCCTCTGAAACCGCTGAACCAAATTAAAACAAATTTAGCTGGGATGGTCCTTGGGTGGATCTCGTTCAAAATTTTGTCCGACAGCCCCGCCCTCCATTCAAGATGGCTGATGTTACTAAAAATAGAAATTTCTTCAAGTGTCCATTGCTGCTTTAATACAAGTCAAAATGAGCTCAAATTTTAACTGCAGCTACATGGCAAGGAACAGTTTAACATTTATTCCGAATTTTTCTGTGAAATTTTCCTTTCGGCCGATTTATACCGATTATGCAAATTGGGCATATTTTGATAAAAGATCACATTTAAATCTTCTCCTCTGAAGCCGCTGAACCAAATTAAACCAAACCTGGCAGGGATGGACCCTGGATGGGTCCCTTTCAAATTTGTGTCCGACAGCCCCACCCTCCATTCAAGATGGCTGCTGTTACTAAAAATATAAATTTCATCAATTGTCCATTGCTGCTTTAGTACAAGTCAAAATGAGCTCAAATTTTAACTGCACTACATGGCAAGGAGTAGTTTAACATATATTCCGGGGTTTTCTGTGAAATTTTTCTTTCAGCCGATTTATACCGATTATGCAAATTAGGCATATTTTGATAAAAGATCACATTTAAATCTTCTCCTCTGAAACCACAGAACCAAATTAAACCAAACCTGGCAGGGATGGTCCTTGGGTGGGTCCCTTTCAAAATTGTGTCCGACAGCCCCACCCTCCATTCAAGATGGCTGCTGTTACTAAAAATAGAAATTTCTTCAATTGTCCATTGCTGCTTTAGTATAAGTCAAAATTAGCTCAAATTTTAACTGCAGCTACATGGCAAGGAGCAGTTTAACATATATTCTGTGTTTTTCTGTGAAATTTTCTTTCAACCGATTTATACCGATTATGCAAATTAGGCATGTTTTGATAAAAGATTACATTTAAATCTTCTCCTCTGAAACCGCTGAACCAAATTAAAACAAATTTGGCTGGGATGGTCCTTGGGTGGGTCCCGTTCAAAATTTTGTCCGACAGCCCCGCCCTCCATTCAAGATGGCTGCTGTTACTAAAAATAGAAATTTCTTCAATTGTCCATTTCTGCTTTAGTACAAGTCAAAATGAGCTCAAATTGTAACTGCAGCTACATGGCAAGGAGCAGTTTAACATATATTCTGTGTTTTTCTGTGAAATTTTCCTTTTGGCCGATTTATACTGATTATACAAATTAGGCATATTTTGATAAAAGATCACATTTAAATCTTCTCCTCTGAAACCGCTGAACCAAATTAAACCAAACCTGGCAGGGATGGACCCTGGATGGGTCCCTTTAAAATTTGTGTCCGACAGCCCTGCCCTCCATTCAAGATGGCTGCTGTTACTAAAAATAGAAATTTCTTCAATTGTCCATTTCTGCTTTAGTACAAGTCAAAATGAGCTCAAATTTTAACTGCAGCTACATGGCAAGGAGCAGTTTAACATATATTCTGTGTTTTTCTGTGAAATTTTTTTTTCAGCCGATTTATACTGATTATGCAAATTAGACATATTTTGATAAAAGATCACATTTAAATCTTCTCCTCTGAAACCGCTGAACCAAATTAAAACAAATTTAGCTGGGATGGTCCTTGGGTGGATCTCGTTCAAAATTTTGTCCGACAGCCCCGCCCTCCATTCAAGATGGCTGATGTTACTAAAAATAGAAATTTCTTCAAGTGTCCATTGCTGCTTTAATACAAGTCAAAATGAGCTCAAATTTTAACTGCAGCTACATGGCAAGGAACAGTTTAACATTTATTCCGAATTTTTCTGTGAAATTTTCCTTTCGGCCGATTTATACCGATTATGCAAATTGGGCATATTTTGATAAAAGATCACATTTAAATCTTCTCCTCTGAAACCGCTGAACCAAATTAAACCAAACCTGGCAGGGATGGGTCCCTTTCAAATTTGTGTCCGACAGCCCCACCCTCCATTCAAGATGGCTGCTGTTACTAGAAATATAAATTTCTTCAATTGTCCATTTCTGCTTTAGTACAAGTCAAAATGAGCTCAAATTTTAACTGCACTACATGGCAAGGAGTAGTTTAACATATATTCCGGGGTTTTCTGTGAAATTTTTCTTTCAGCCGATTTATACCGATTATGCAAATTAGGCATATTTTGATAAAAGATCACATTTAAATCTTCTCCTCTGAAACCACTGAACCAAATTAAACCAAACCTGGCAGGGATGGTCCTTGGGTGGGTCCCTTTCAAAATTGTGTCCGACAGCCCCACCCTCCATTCAAGATGGCTGCTGTTACTAAAAATAGAAATTTCTTCAATTGTCCATTGCTGCTTTAGTATAAGTCAAAATTAGCTCAAATTTTAACTGCAGCTACATGGCAAGGAGCAGTTTAACATATATTCTGTGTTTTTCTGTGAAATTTTCTTTCAGCCGATTTATACCGATTATGCAAATTAGGCATGTTTTGATAAAAGATCACATTTAAATCTTCTCCTCAGAAACCGCTGAACCAAATTAAAACAAATTTGGCTGGGATGGTCCTTGGGTGGGTCCCGTTCAAAATTTTGTCCGACAGCCCCGCCCTCCATTCAAGATGGCTGATGTTACTAAAAATAGAAATTTCTTCAATTGTCCATTTCTGCTTTAGTACAAGTCAAAATGAGCTCAAATTTTAACTGCAGCTACATGGCAAGGAGCAGTTTAACATATATTCTGTGTTTTTCTGTGAAATTTTCCTTTTGGCCGATTTATACTGATTATACAAATTAGGCATATTTTGATAAAAGATCACATTTAAATCTTCTCCTCTGAAACCGCTGAACCAAATTAAACCAAACCTGGCAAGGATGGACCCTGGATGGGTCCCTTTAAAATTTGTGTCCGACAACCCTGCCCTCCATTCAAGATGGCTGCTGTTACTAAAAATAGAAATTTCTTCAATTGTCCATTTCTGCTTTAGTACAAGTCAAAATGAGCTCAAATTTTAACTGCAGCTACATGGCAAGGAGCAGTTTAACATATATTCTGTGTTTTTCTGTGAAATTTTTTTTTCAGCCGATTTATACTGATTATGCAAATTAGACATATTTTGATAAAAGATCACATTTAAATCTTCTCCTCTGAAACCGCTGAACCAAATTAAAACAAATTTAGCTGGGATGGTCCTTGGGTGGATCTCGTTCAAAATTTTGTCCGACAGCCCCGCCCTCCATTCAAGATGGCTGATGTTACTAAAAATAGAAATTTCTTCAATTGTCCATTGCTGCTTTAATACAAGTCAAAATGAGCTCAAATTTTAACTGCAGCTACATGGCAAGGAACAGTTTAACATTTATTCCGAATTTTTCTGTGAAATTTTCCTTTCGGCCGATTTATACCGATTATGCAAATTGGGCATATTTTGATAAAAGATCACATTTAAATCTTCTCCTCTGAAACCGCTGAACCAAATTAAACCAAACCTGGCAGGGATGGACCCTGGATGGGTCCCTTTCAAATTTGTGTCCGACAGCTCCACCCTCCATTCAAGATGGCTGCTGTTACTAGAAATATAAATTTCTTCAATTGTCCATTTCTGCTTTAGTACAAGTCAAAATGAGCTCAAATTTTAACTGCACTACATGGCAAGGAGTAGTTTAACATATATTCCGGGGTTTTCTGTGAAATTTTTCTTTCAGCCGATTTATACCGATTATGCAAATTAGGCATATTTTGATAAAAGATCACATTTAAATCTTCTCCTCTGAAACCACTGAACCAAATTAAACCAAACCTGGCAGGGATGGTCCTTGGGTGGGTCCCTTTCAAAATTGTGTCCGACAGCCCCACCCTCCATTCAAGATGGCTGCTGTTACTAAAAATAGAAATTTCTTCAATTGTCCATTGCTGCTTTAGTATAAGTCAAAATTAGCTCAAATTTTAACTGCAGCTACATGGCAAGGAGCAGTTTAACATATATTCTGTGTTTTTCTGTGAAATTTTCTTTCAGCCGATTTATACCGATTATGCAAATTAGGCATGTTTTGATAAAAGATCACATTTAAATCTTCTCCTCTGAAACCGCTGAACCAAATTAAAACAAATTTGGCTGGGATGGTCCTTGGGTGGGTCCCGTTCAAAATTGTGTCCGACAGCCCCGCCCTCCATTCAAGATGGCTGCTGTTACTAAAAATATAAATTTCTTCAATTGTCCATTTCTGCTTTAGTACAAGTCAAAATGAGCTCAAATTTTAACTGCAGCTACATGGCAAGGAGCAGTTTAACATATATTCTGTGTTTTTCTGTGAAATTTTCCTTTTGGCCGATTTATACTGATTATACAAATTGGGCATATTTTGATAAAAGATCACATTTAAATCTTCTCCTCTGAAACCGCTGAACCAAATTAAACCAAACCTGGCAGGGATGGACCCTGGATGGGTCCCTTTCAAATTTGTGTCCGACAGCCCTGCCCTCCATTCAAGATGGCTGCTGTTACTAAAAATAGAAATTTCTTCAATTGTCCATTTCTGCTTCAGTACAAGTCAAAATGAGCTCAAATTTTAAATGCAGCTACATGGCAAGGAGCAGTTTAACATACATTCTGGGTTTTTCTGTGAAATTTTTTTTTCAGCCGATTTATACTGATTATGCAAATTAGACATATTTTGATAAAAGATCACATTTAAATCTTCTCCTCTGAAACCGCTGAACCAAATTAAAACAAATTTAGCTGGGATGGTCCTTGGGTGGATCTCGTTCAAAATTTTGTCCGACAGCCCCGCCCTCCATTCAAGATGGCTGATGTTACTAAAAATAGAAATTTCTTCAATTGTCCATTGCTGCTTTAATATAAGTCAAAATGAGCTCAAATTGTAACTGCAGCTACATGGCAAGGAGCAGTTTAACATATATTCTGTGTTTTTCTGTGAAATTTTCCTTTTGGCCGATTTATACTGATTATACAAATTAGGCATATTTTGATAAAAGATCACATTTAAATCTTCTCCTCTGAAACCGCTGAACCAAATTAAACCAAACCTGGCAGGGATGGACCCTGGATGGGTCCCTTTAAAATTTGTGTCCGACAGCCCTGCCCTCCATTCAAGATGGCTGCTGTTACTAAAAATAGAAATTTCTTCAATTGTCCATTGCTGCTTTAATAGAAGTCAAAATGAGCTCAAATTTTAACTGCAGCTACATGGCAAGGAACAGTTTAACATTTATTCCGAATTTTCCTGTGAAATTTTCCTTTCGGCCGATTTATACCAATTATGCAAATTGGGCCTATTTTGATAAAAGATCACATTTAAATCTTCTCCTCTGAAACCGCTGAACCAAATTAAACCAAACCTGGCAGGGATGGACCCTGGATGGGTCCCTTTCAAATTTGTGTCCAACAGCCCTGCCCTCCATTCAAGATGGCTGCAGTTACTAAAAATAGAAATTTCTTCAATTGTCCATTGCTGCTTTAGTATAAGTCAAAATTAGCTCAAATTTTAGCTGCAGCTACATGGCAATCAGTAGTTTAACATATATTCTGTTTTTTTCTGTGAGATTTTTTCAGCCAGTTTATTCCTTTTAGGAATATTATGAGATAAAAATCACATCTAAATCTTTTGCTCTGAAATTTGAGTTGAAATGATCTTTGGGTGGCCCACTTTCCAAATTACGTGCAACACCCCCATTTTCTATCAACTTTAGATGTCAAATTGAAAACCAGGTGAGCGATTACAGGCTCCTGGGAGCCTCTAGTTTTTAAATATCACTATGCTTTGAATTAATACCACTTAAAATGCAAAAAGTCACATTTGTGTAGCCTTCAGCAGAAGAAATATGTATATGCCAATTTGCTCAACGGTCCAACTATATATAGATAGCTAGGGAATGCAAATATAGCACAAATGTATATTGACACTTAGTGACTGACAGTCATAAACTGAAGCAAGTAAAGATTGTAATTATTATTTGTCAGACCTCAAATCAGAGTGCAACAATGGAACAAAACTACTGTAGTTCAGTCAATTTTCTAACTGCAGAGGTATTAACGTAGACACAGGTCTGTCAGCAACAGTTCTATAAATAGATCGCAATTAATAAAAAAAAATACCGATCGGATTTGGAAGCGGATCGAAAAAAATCTGAAGTTTCTCCGTGCATTTCAACGAATTTTGAATGACAAACCTTCTCAAATATGAACATATTATATATGAGATCTCAGACTTTATGTCACAGGATTGAGAAAAAAATAAATCAAAAGTTTGTTTGGTTAAAAGTAGCTTCGATCAACATTTCCCGTAGCACAGTGTCTGATTTGTGCCCCCTTTTATTTGATATTGAACGAAAGTAAAGTTTCTTTAAACCGAAATGGATTACTTTTCAAGAAAGTCACTTTCAAAATACTTAATGAATACCATAGCATTCAATAAACACAATGTCGATATTTTCATAAATGGCACGTGGCAAAAATACGTGGGCAACATAGGGTGACTCTTCAAAATTACAAGGCTACTTGAACTTCGCTTTTGACCAACGAGAAATCGAAGTCAACCTTCACAAGGCAACTACTTCGCCCTCTAACGTGAGCCCTGCTTCTCGTCCTTTGTTAAAACCTACATGATGGTAAAAATATCAACCAATCAAATTGCAAAAAAAATACACCTAAATCTATTTCGAATATCGGAAATCCTTAAAAGGACTTGTTTGCCTACCCATTTTTTGCATTGACTCGGCTGCAACTGAAAACGGAGAACAATAAACTAAATATCTACACACAATATCTTATGAAATCAATTTTGAAACTATATGACCTTTTTTTCACAGGCCCGTCGGACTTGTGGAACTACTCATTTTATACGCCTGTGTACAATTTTACATGCCACGGGCATCAGACTACCGCCTAATTTCGAAGACATGTATGCGAAGGTTGGCAATTCAAAATTCCTTGAAATGTACGGTCTATCGAACTGTTTATTTACATACAGACATGTGCAACATTAATGCATATATGCAATTTAAAAAATAGACTTTGAACTACAGGAGCTTTACTCCATTGTTGCAATCTGATTTGAGGTCTGGCAAATAATAATTACAGCCTTTAGTTTCTTCTGTTTTTGACGGACAGTGTAAAAATACGTTTGTGCAATATTTTCATTCCCGACCATATATACCTACATGTATATATAGTTGGACCGTTGTGAAAATTGGCAGAGACATCTTCCTTCTGCTGAAGACTACACTAATATGACTATTACAATTTGTATGGTATTAGATCACAGCACAGTAATATTTCAAAAGGAGAAAATAAGGGGGGGGGGGGGGAAGTACATATATAAAAAAATCCCTGACAATGAATAGATGTTCTTAAGGTAATTATGAATAAAAAAACCCAGAACAAATCAGATCAGACAGCTTTTTAACTATTTACTAAATGTGGGCAGGGTAACTTCAGAGGGGTCGGGAAACAATGTTTCGATTTATTGCAATTAACTTCTCCCAGAAGTCTCCCCACTTCTGAAAGAGAAGTCACTTCTCCCAGAAGTCTCCCCACTTCTGAAAGAGAAGTCACTTCTCCCTCTAATTTGAAAGTAGTGAGAGCCCTGCTCTGTCTATGCAAATACATGTCATATTGTTATCTCATTGAGATTTCATTGGGTGAGCCATTTTCGCTTGCATTCCTCCTCCAAGTCTTGTAACAGTCCCTAATATAATAAATCTATTCTGAAAATTTTAAATCTGACACTGGTGCCTATTTTGTGAGGGACTTATTATGTCAGACCAAGCACAGGTATATTTGTTTGTTGTTGTTGTTGTTTTTATTAATTAATTGTAAATATATGGTCTGTTCACGCTGATGCATAGTCGTCACAATTGATGGAACATTGTATAATGTAGATGTAGATTTGTAGACATATTTTCTAATATCATATTTGCTAAAATAATAATTTTGTCTTACCCCTTTCAGCAATTGCAAACACATTGAATGAAATATTCTCTTCGACTTCGAAGTGCCACCCCATATTGGCAACCTTAAAAAGTTAATCATGTGATCAATATCATGACGTTTTGATTTTATTTATTTTTTATTCCGTTTCTCAATGTCAGATTTTATGAAAGTGTTGTATGAATTATTAACTGTCATTGGTCTGACACGATCCATCCATCCATAACAAACTATGCATCAGTATGCACTGGAGGGTCAGCTTTAAATTGAAAGAATATATTTTTTAGGGACAGTTACAAGATTTGAAGGAGGAATGAAAGCAAAAAATAGCTTTGAGAGCCAAATCTCAAAGAGATTAGTCATATTGACCGTTGCATATTTTCAATAGTTGATTTATTCTAGTGTCAACTCGTGCAATGTCAAACTAATTGTACCATTGTAAATTTATACAACAGTTAAATAAATTACATTTTAATATATGTAATATGGAGTTGAAATATTTTGTTAACTATAAACTTCCTCAAGTTTACTGAATACTCTAAATGCAAAAGTCTTGATTTATAATGTTTTTTAAAGGCATATTTGTCAAGATTTTGATTTTGTTTTAAAAAATGGAAATATTTTTTACTATTCCTTTAGTGAAACACTGAATTATAAAAGTGATTATTTTAACAAATAATTTCTTGGAATTTTACCTAAAAAACAAAACATGTTTACCAGGGTCAATATCAGTAACTGCTTTCGTAACACACAGGCATGCATGAATAATGGGATTCCAAGTAAACAAATCTATAAATAGTCATTTTTATTTCATTTAAATCATCGATTTTCTTTATAATCTATGATTTGCAGTCAAACCTGTATACAAAGGGAGTTCAAGGGAACTTGAAAATGTGTCCTTTATAAGCTGTTGTCCTTTACATACAGGTTAAGATTATATTGCACTATTTATTAATGGTTTAAATGAGGCTGCCTCTATTGAGAGTGATTTGTTATATAGAGGTTTAAAAGGTTTGTTGTGTCATTTTATATATTTGTAAACAATGTTACATAACTTTTTTGATAGACCATATCCCTTTAAATTAATGCATTATTAATAAATTATTCTTCATGTTCATATAATAATACATTTTTATTCAGTTGTTTGTCTTGTAAGTCAAAAGAAATACATTGTAGATCATGTAGGTGAATACTATTGACTATAGATTATTTGATAATTACAGATTACAGGGCTCTACACTGCGACCAAAACACTCGCATTTACGAGTTACTTTTGTAAAATGCGAGTAAAAGTTATGTATTGATCGCCAGATGGCGAGTTTATATATCCGGAATATTTTCGTTCCCTCATCGATTATATTTTTTAATTTAATTTCCGACTTTGATTATCCGGTCTTTTAAACCGCATAATTGACTCGGACATAAAAGTTTTAAATACGCTTTCAAGTGACCACGATGAGTAAAAAACAAAACCTTCTTACAAAATTCTTCGCTAAAAATATATCGGTTGAATCAACTGATCATGAAACTTACCTGCCCGATGCAGCCTCGTGGGAAGTATCAATCGAAAATACTGATGAAGGTTCTAAAGCTGAAAGCGTAAATTCAAAGATGTCGGGAAGTCGAAGTTTTCTGGTCTCGTATGATTCCAGTTACGACGTTATGTATTGTGATTTTTGCAGAAAGGCAGGCCTGGATATTTAGATTGTATTAGTTCAAAATTTACTCTTTGAATTATTTTAAGTTTTAATAAATAAACAAGACGAGTACAAAGACAAAAAAGACAATTACAAAGACAAAAAAGACAATTACAAAGACAAGTACAAAGACAAAAAAGACAATTACAAAGACAAAAAAAAAACAAGTACAAAGACAAAAAAGACAAAAAAGACAATTACAAAGACAAAAAAGACAAATACAAAGACAAAAAAGACAAATACAAAGACAAAAAAGACAATTACAAAGACAAAAAAGACAAGTACAAAGACAAAAAAGACAATTACAAAGACAAAAAAGACAATTACAAAGACAAAAAAGACAAGTACAAAGACAAAAAAGACAAGTACAAAGACAAAAAAGACAAGTACAAAGACAAAAAAGACAATTACAAAGACAAAAAAGACAAATACAAAGACAAAAAAGACAATTACAAAGACAAAAAAGACAAGTACAAAGACAAAAAAGACAATTACAAAGACAAAAAAGACAAATACAAAGACAAAAAAGACAATTACAAAGACAAAAAAGACAAAAAGGACAAGTACAAAGACAAAAAAAACAAGTACAAAGACAAAAAAGACAATTACAAAGACAAGTACAAAGACAAAAAAGACAATTGCAAAGACAAAAAAGACGATTACAAAGACAAAAAAGACAATTACAAAGACAAAAAAGACAAGTACAAAGACAAAAAAGACAAGTACAAAGACAAAAAAGACAATTACAAAGACAAAAAAGACAATTACAAAGACAAAAAAGACAATTACAAAGACAAAAAAGACAATTACAAAGACAAAAAAGACAAGTACAAAGACAAAAAAGACAATTACAAAGACAAAAAAGACAAGTACAAAGACAAAAAAGACAAGTACAAAGACAAAAAAGACAATTACAAAGACAAAAAAGACAATTACAAAGACAAAAAAGACAATTACAAAGACAAAAAAGACAATTACAAAGACAAAAAAGACAAGTACAAAGACAAAAAAGACAATTACAAAGACAAAAAAGACAATTACAAAGACAAAAAAGACAAGTACAAAGACAAAAAAGACAAATACAAAGACAAAAAAGACAATTACAAAGACAAAAAAGACAATTACAAAGACAAGTACAAAGACAAAAAAGACAAGTACAAAGACAAAAAAGACAATTACAAAGACAAAAAAGACAATTACAAAGACAAAAAAGACAATTACAAAGACAAATACAAAGACAAATACAAAGACAAGTACAAAGACAAATACAAAGACAAAAAAGACAATTACAAAGACAAAAAAGACAAGTACAAAGACAAAAAAGACAATTACAAAGACAAAAAAGACAATTACAAAGACAAAAAAGACAAGTACAAAGACAAAAAAGACAAGTACAAAGACAAAAAAGACAATTACAAAGACAAAAAAGACAAGTACAAAGACAAAAAAGACAAATACAAAGACAAAAAAGACAATTACAAAGACAAAAAAGACAATTACAAAGACAAAAAAGACAAGTACAAAGACAAAAAACAAAAAATACAAAGACAAAAAAGACAAGTACAAAGACAAAAAAGACAATTACAAAGACAAAAAAGACAAGTACAAAGACAAAAAACTAAAAATACAAAGACAAAAAAGACAAGTACAAAGACAAAAAAGACAATTACAAAGACAAAAAAGACAAGTACAAAGACAAAAAAAACAATTACAAAGACAAAAAAGACCAATTACAAAGACAAAAAAGACAAATACAAAGACAAAAAAGACCAGTACAAAGACAAAAAAGACAATTACAAAGACAAATACAAAGACAAGTACAAAGACAAATACAAAGACAAAAAAGACAATTACAAAGACAAAAAAGACAAGTACAAAGACAAAAAACAAAAAATACAAAGACAAAAAAGACAAGTACAAAGACAAAAAAGACAATTACAAAGACAAAAAAGACAAGTACAAAGACAAAAAAAACAATTACAAAGACAAAAAAGACAATTACAAAGACAAAAAAGACAAAAAAGACCAGTACAAAGACAAAAAAGACAATTACAAAGACAAGTACAAAGACAAATACAAAGACAAGTACAAAGACAAAAAAGACAATTACAAAGACAAAAAAGACAAGTACAAAGACAAAAAAGACAAGTACAAAGACAAAAAAGACAATTGCAAAGACAAAAAAGACAAATACAAAGACAAAAAAGACAATTACAAAGACAAATACAAAGACAAAAAAGACAATTACAAAGACAGTACAAATACAAAGACAAAAAAGACAAGTACAAAGACAAAAAAGACAATTACAAAGACAAAAAAGACAATTACAAAGACAAAAAAGACAATTACAAAGACAAAAAAGACAAGTACAAAGACAAAAAAGACAAGTACAAAGACAAATAGAATAAAAGTAGCAAGACAGACCTACAAAAAGTGAGAGTTCAAGAGAGTAAGTATCTCCTGTCTCATTCAGGGCATTAATAATTGTTTACAAATGAATACATATTAGAGTTAAATAGTATGAATTGGTATCAATACATTTTGGAGTTGTATAGTAATAGTAGTTATAATTGAATGGCAAGTAACATACTTTTGTTGGCGGGTAACAAATATTTCCTTACTAGCCAAGGGCGAGTGGGAGCTGGTATGAATTGTAGAGCCCGGATTACCAGTAATGATAAAAACTGCATCACCCTGATATTGTGTCCAGATTCAGTTACCAGAAATATGTCCCAACTGATTACTTAGATTTTTACATTTGTGTCTCATGGGTAAAATAACTAGAGTTGTTTTAATCTAGAAAAAAGAGTAATGTTCAATTCCCGTTGATAGCTAAAAGCAGATAACACGAGTGTTTCACCAGATGTTGTGGCTATTTCTAGCCCAAATTACAGAAATACATACATGATACAGATCATAAATAATATCTTATTAAGAGTTTTATTTGTATTTTTCCAGGACTATATTTATGCTTCCTCTGGGTGTAACCAGTTGGGATGGTGGACAAGGAACACAAAGACCATAAGATTAGCAACCACCTTACCTCAGAATCGGTCAAGGTCATTGCTGAATCAGTAGGAATTGTGGGATTGCCAGATGATGGAGCACAATATTTAGCAGCAGACTGTACATATAGAGTTAAACAGCTTGTACAGGTATGTCATAGGAGATATTGGGGGTGGGGTATTACTAGGATACTCGTTTAACATACATTTTTTTTGTAAACTCGTTCATGGTTTAATAGACAGATTTAATTTTTTGACATAATTTGTATTTTTCCAAGCTGTTATATACCATGGAGTGGTATTCCAATAATTGACGATTTCGGGCGTCACATCAAACCATCGAGTATGTAAAGGTCTGAAAATAGGATATAATGGGAGGTATTACTGGGTACTCATTTTTATTATTCATATTTTTTTTGTGGACTCTGACATGATTCAATAGGTTTCATTTTTTGACATAATTTGTGTTTATCCCAGCTGTTATAAACTGTTCTAAAAGGAGTCTAAAAGGGGTCTAAGCTTCGAAATTTCACATGTTTGGAAGGCATATTTAACACTTGAAATACATGTAGTAAAACAAGACAAATATCCAAAAATAAAGTTGGTCCAGCAAATTACTGTGTCCACACTTTATTTTGTTGATAATCACCTGTTCAACTTTCTCTTGTCGACACACTCGGTCATTTAATGCTGTGTTCTGCATAGCCCTTTATTATATTTTGATAGAGATCCACAAATTTATGTTTCCACAGAAATAATACAATTTTTCCGTTAAATCCTCCCCCACCCCTCCCCACACACACATGTAAATTTGTAAGAATTCAGACTATTACTTTATAGAATTTATACCAGTACCAACTCTGGTTTGTAAACATATTTTTTTTTTAGCAAGACCTGTTTGAGTTGTGTCCCTTGAAGTTGTAAGCAAAAGGCGAGTGCTTTTTTAGCTCACCTGAAATCTTCTCCTCTGAAAATACTAGACCAATGGAAACCAAACTTGGTCAGAATCATCACTAGGATGTCTAGTTTCAAAATTGTGTCCGGTGATGCCGTGCACCAACCAACATGGCCACTGTTACTAAAAATAGAACATATGGTAAAATTGCAGGTTTTGGATAATAACTCAAAAACCGTTAATAATATCAAAAATCTGACATGGGGTAAAAATGATCAGCACAGCAAGATCTACCTACCCTGCAATTTTGAAGTAAATCTGATTATCCATCTTGGAGTTATTGCCATTTTTTCATCAAATTTGTAAAATTTTAATACTTTTCGTCTTATATTTCAAAAACTATAAGAGATAAAGGTTAAGTTTAAATTGCAAAAAATGTGCAGCATGTCAAGATCTACCCACCCTGCAAATTTGAAGTAAATCCCATTACCCATTTTGGAGTTGTTTCCCTTTTTTCATCAAATTTTCAAAATTTTAATACTTTTCGTCCTTTTATTTCAAAAACTATAAGAGACAAATGATAAGTTGAAACTGCAAACATGTTCAGCATGTCAAGATCTACCTACCCTGCAATTTGAAGTAAATCTGATTACCCATCTTGGAGTTATTGCCCTTTTTTCATCAATTTTTAGCTCACCTGACCCAAAAGGGTCAGGTGAGCTATTATCACCACTGAGCGTCCGTCGTCTGTCGTCCGTCCGTCCGTTAACTTTTCACATTTTAATCAACTCCTCTGAAGCCACTGGGCCAATTTGAACCAAACTTTGGTGGAATGGTCCTTGGATGGCCCCCTTCCAAAATTGTGTCCGGTGATCCCGACTTCCAACCAAGATGGCCACCAAGCTAAAAATAGAAAAAAGGGGGGATGAAATTTTAATTGTCCATTGCTGCTTTAGTATAAGTCAAAATGAGCTCAAATTTTAACTGCAGCTACATGGCAAAGAGTAGTTTAACATATATTCCGGGTTTTTCTGTGAAATTTTTCTTTCAGCCGATTTATGCCGATTATGCAAATTAGGCATATTTTGATAAAAGATCACATTTAAATCTTCTCCTCTGAAACCGCTGAACCAAATTAAACCAAACCTGGCAGGGATAGTCCTTGGGTGGGTCCCTTTCAAAATTGTGTCCGACAGCCCCACCCTCCATTCAAGATGGCTGCTGTTACTAAAAATAGAAATTTCTTCAATTGTCCATTGCTGCTTTAGTATAAGTCAAAATGAGCTCAAATTGTAACTGCAGCTACATGGCAAGGAGCAGTTTAACATATATTTCAGGTTTTTCTGTGAAATTTTTCTTTCAGCCGATTTATACCGATTATGCAAATTAGGCATATTTTGATAAAAGATCACATTTAAATCTTCTCCTCTGAAACCGCTGAACCAAATTAAAATAAATTTGGCTGGGATGGTCCTCGGGTGGGTCCCTTTCAAAATTGTGTCCGACAGCCCCACCCTCCATTCAAGATGGCTGCTGTTACTAAAAATAGAAATTTCTTCAATTGTCTATTGCTGCTTTAATATAACTCAAAATGAGCTCAAAATTTAACTGCACTACATGGCAAGGAGCAGTTTAACATATATTCCGATTTTTTTCTGTGAAATTTTCCTTTCAGCCGATTTATACCGATTATGCAAATTGGGCATATTTTGGTAAAAGATCACATTTAAATCTTCTCCTCTGAAACCGCTAAACCAAATTAAAGCACACCTGGCAGGGATGGACTCTGGCTGGGTCCCTTTCAAATTTGTGTCTGACAGCCCCGCCCTCCATTCAAGATGGCTGCTGTTACTAAAAATAGAAATTTCTTCAATTGTCCATTGCTGCTTTAGTATAAGTCAAAATGAGCTCAAATTGTAACTGCAGCTACATGGCAAGGAGCAGTTTAACATATATTTCAGGTTTTTCTGTGAAATTTTTCTTTCAGCCGATTTATACCGATTATGCAAATTAGGCATATTTTGATAAAAGATCACATTTAAATCTTCTCCTCTGAAACCACTGAACCAAATTAAAATAAATTTGGCTGGGATGGTCCTCGGGTGGGTCCCTTTCAAAATTGTGTCCGACAGCCCCACCCTCCATTCAAGATGGCTGCTGTTACTAAAAATAGAAATTTCTTCAATTGTCTATTGCTGCTTTAATATAACTCAAAATGAGCTCAAAATTTAACTGCACTACATGGCAAGGAGCAGTTTAACATATATTCCGATTTTTTTCTGTGAAATTTTCCTTTCAGCCGATTTATACCGATTATGCAAATTGGGCATATTTTGGTAAAAGATCACATTTAAATCTTCTCCTCTGAAACCGCTGAACCAAATTAAACCAAACCTGGCAGGGATGGTCCTTGGGTGGGTCCCTTTCAAAATTGTGTCCAACAGCCCCGCCCTCCATTCAAGATGGCTGCTGTTACTAAAAATAGAAATTTCTTCAATTGTCCATTGCTGCTTTAGTATAAGTCAAAATTAGCTCAAATTTTAACTGCAGCTACATGGCAAGGAGCAGTTTAACATATATTTTGGGTTTTTCTGTGAAATTTTTCTTTCAGCCGATTTATACCGATTATGCAAATTAGGCATATTTTGATAAAAGATCACATTTAAATCTTCTCCTCTGAAACCGCTAAACCAAATTAAACCAAACCTGGCAGGGATAGTCCTTTGGTGGGTCCCTTTCAAAATTGTGTCCGACAGCCCCACCCTCTATTCAAGATGGCTGCTGTTACTAAAAATAGAAATTTCTTCAATTGTCCATTGCTGCTTTAGTATAAGTCAAAATGAGCTCAAATTGTAACTGCAGCTACATGGCAAGGAGCAGTTTAACATATATTTCAGGTTTTTCTGTGAAATTTTTCTTTCAGCCGATTTATACCGATTATGCAAATTAGGCATATTTTGATAAAAGATCACATTTAAATCTTCTCCTCTGAAACCGCTGAACCAAATTAAAATAAATTTGGCTGGGATGGTCCTCGGGTGGGTCCCTTTCAAAATTGTGTCCGACAGCCCCACCCTCCATTCAAGATGGCTGCTGTTACTAAAAATAGAAATTTCTTCAATTGTCTATTGCTGCTTTAATATAACTCAAAATGAGCTCAAAATTTAACTGCACTACATGGCAAGGAGCAGTTTAACATATATTCCGATTTTTTTCTGTGAAATTTTCCTTTCAGCCGATTTATACCGATTATGCAAATTGGGCATATTTTGGTAAAAGATCACATTTAAATCTTCTCCTCTGAAACCGCTAAACCAAATTAAAGCACACCTGGCAGGGATGGACTCTGGCTGGGTCCCTTTCAAATTTGTGTCTGACAGCCCCGCCCTCCATTCAAGATGGCTGCTGTTACTAAAAATAGAAATTTCTTCAATTGTCCATTTCTGCTTTAGTACAAGTCAAAATGAGCTCAAATTTTAACTGCACTACATGGCAAGGAGTACTTTAACATATATTCCGTGGTTTTCTGTGAAATTTTTCTTTCAGCCGATTTATGCCGATTATGCAAATTAGGCATATTTTGATAAAAGATCCCATTTAAATCTTCTCCTCTGAAACCGCTGAACCAAATTAAACCAAACCTGGCAGGGATAGTCCTTGGGTGGGTCCCTTTCAAAATTGTGTCCGACAGCCCCACCCTCCATTCAAGATGGCTGCTGTTACTAAAAATAGAAATTTCTTCAATTGTCCATTGCTGCTTTAGTATAAGTCAAAATGAGCTCAAATTGTAACTGCAGCTACATGGCAAGGAGCAGTTTAACATATATTTCAGGTTTTTCTGTGAAATTTTTCTTTCATCCGATTTATACCGATTATGCAAATTAGGCATATTTTGATAAAAGATCACATTTAAATCTTCTCCTCTTGAAACCGCTGAACCAAATTAAAATAAATTTGGCTGGGATGGTCCTCGGGTGGGTCCCTTTCAAAATTGTGTCCGACAGCCCCACCCTCCATTCAAGATGGCTGCTGTTACTAAAAATAGAAATTTCTTCAATTGTCTATTGCTGCTTTAATATAACTCAAAATGAGCTCAAAATTTAACTGCACTACATGGCAAGGAGCAGTTTAACATATATTCCGATTTTTTTCTGTGAAATTTTCCTTTCAGCCGATTTATACCGATTATGCAAATTGGGCATATTTTGGTAAAAGATCACATTTAAATCTTCTCCTCTGAAACCGCTAAACCAAATTAAAGCACACCTGGCAGGGATGGACTCTGGCTGGGTCCCTTTCAAATTTGTGTCTGACAGCCCCGCCCTCCATTCAAGATGGCTGCTGTTACTTAAAATAGAAATTTCTTCAATTGTCCATTTCTGCTTTAGTACAAGTCAAAATGAGCTCAAATTTTAACTGCACTACATGGCAAGGAGTAGTTTAACATATATTCCGGGGGTTTTCTGTGAAATTTTTCTTTCAGCCGATTTATACCGATTATGCAAATTAGCCATATTTTGATAAAAGATCCCATTTATATCTTCTCCTCTGAAACCGCTGAACCAAATTAAACCAAACCTGGCAGGGATGGTCCTTGGGTGGGTCCCTTTCAAAATTGTGTCCAACAGCCCCGCCCTCCATTCAAGATGGCTGCTGTTACTAAAAATAGAAATTTCTTCAATTGTCCATTGCTGCTTTAGTATAAGTCAAAATTAGCTCAAATTTTAACTGCAGCTACATGGCAAGGAGCAGTTTAACATATATTTCAGGTTTTTCTGTGAAATTTTTCTTTCATCCGATTTATACCGATTATGCAAATTAGGCATATTTTGAGAAAAGATCACATTTAAATCTTCTCCTCTGAAACCGCGGAACCAAATTAAAATAAATTTGGCTGGGATGGTCCTCGGGTGGGTCCATTTCAAAATTGTGTCCGACAGCTCCAACCTCCATTCAAGATGGCTGCTGTTACTAAAAATAGAAATTTTTTCAATTGTCTATTGCTGCTTTAATATAACTCAAAATGAGCTCAAAATTTAACTGCACTACATGGCAAGGAGCAGTTTAACATATATTCCGATTTTTTCTGTGAAATTTACCTTTCAGCCGCTTTATACCGATTATGCAAATTAGGCATATTTTGGGAAAAGATCACATTTAAATCTTCTCCTCTGAAACCGCTAAACCAAATTAAAGCACACCTGGCAGGGATGGACTCTGGCTGGGTCCCTTTCAAATTTGTGTCTGACAGCCCCGCCCTCCATTCAAGATGGCTGCTGTTACTAAAAATAGAAATTTCTTCAATTGTCCATTTCTGCTTTAGTACAAGTCAAAATTAGCTCAAATTTTAACTGCACTACATGGCAAGGAGTAGTTTAACATATATTCCGGGATTTTCTGTGAAATTTTTCTTTCAGCCGATTTATACCGATTATGCAAATTAGGCATATTTTGATAAAAGATCCCATTTAAATCTTCTCCTCTGAAACCGCTGAACCAAATTAAACCAAACCTGGCAGGGATGGTCCTTGGGTGGGTCCCTTTCAAAATTGTGTCCGACAGCCCCGCCCTCCATTCAAGATGGCTGCTGTTACTAAAAATAGAAATTTCTTCAATTGTCCATTGCTGCTTTAGTAAGTCAAAATTAGCTCAAATTTTAACTGCAGCTACATGGCAAGGAGCAGTTTAACATATATTTCAGGTTTTTCTGTGAAATTTTTCTTTCAGCCGATTTATACCGATTATGCAAATTAGGCATATTTTGATAAAAGATCACATTTAAATCTTCTCCTCTGAAACCGCTGAACCAAATTAAAATAAATTTGGCTGGGATGGTCCTCGGGTGGGTCCCTTTCAAAATTGTGTCCGACAGCCCCACCCTCCATTCAAGATGGCTGCTGTTACTAAAAATAGAAATTTCTTCAATTGTCTATTACTGCTTTAATATAACTCAAAATGAGCTCAAAATTAAACTGCACTACATGGCAAGGAGCAGTTTAACATATATTCCGATTTTTTCTGTGAAATTTTCCTTTCAGCCGATTTATACCGATTATGCAAATTGGGCATATTTTGGTAAAAGATCACATTTAAATCTTCTCCTCTGAAACCGCTGAACCAAATTAAAGCACACCTGGCAGGGATGGACTCTGGCTGGGTCCCTTTCAAATTTGTGTCTGACAGCCCCGCCCTCCATTCAAGATGGCTGCTGTTACTAAAAATAGAAATTTCTTCAATTGTCCATTTCTGGTTTAGTACAAGTCAAAATGAGCTCAAATTTTAGCTGCAGCTACATGGCAAGGAGTAGTTTAACATATGTTCTGGGTTTTTCTGTGAAATTTTTCTTTCAGCCGATTTATACCGATTATGCAAATTGGGCATATTTTGATAAAAGATCACATTTAAATCTTCTCCTCTGAAACCGCTGAACCAAATTAAAACGAATTTGGCTGGGATGGTCCTTGGGTGGTCCCCTTTCAATATTGTGTCTGACAGCCCCGCCCTCCATTCAAGATGGCTGCTGTTACCAAAAATAGAAATTTCTTCAATTGTCCATTGCTGCTTTAGTATAAGTCAAAATGAGCTCAAATTTTAGCTGCAGCTACATGGCAATCAGTAATTTAACATATATTCTGGGTTTTTCCGTGAGATTTTTTCAGACAGTTTATTCCGTTTAGGAATATTATGAGATAAAAATCACATCTAAAAAATCTTTTGCTCTGAAATTTGAGTTAAAATGATCTTTGGGTGGCCCACTTTCCAAATTACGTGCAGCACCCCCATTTTCTATCAACTTTAGATGTCAAATTGAAAACCAGGTGAGCGATTACAGGCTTTTTTTTTTTTAATTTTAATACTTTTCGTCTTATATTTCAAAAACTATTTAGAGATAGATGTTAAGTTTAAATTGCAAAAATGTGCAGCATGTCAAGATCTACCTACCCGCCAAATTTTGAAGTAAATCTGATTACCTATCTTGAAGTTATTGCCCCTTTTTCATCAATTTATTTTTTATTTTAATACTTTTCGTCTTGTATTTCAAAAACTATTTAGAGATAGATGTTAAGCTTAAATTGCAAAAATGTGCAGCATGACAAAATCTACCTACCCTGCAATTTTGAAGTAAATCCCAGTACCCATTTTGGAGTTATTGCCCTTTTTAGCTCACCTGTAGCCCTTTTCACAAAAATTCTTACAATAAAAAATTGTC
Source organism: Bathymodiolus septemdierum (assembly GCA_963383655.1). Classification (NCBI taxonomy): domain Eukaryota; kingdom Metazoa; phylum Mollusca; class Bivalvia; order Mytilida; family Modiolidae; genus Bathymodiolus; species Bathymodiolus septemdierum. The sequence continues at coordinate 534,529 of OY726522.1, read as the reverse complement.
GTAAGTGTAAAACTAAGATTAAAAAGAGTTTCACAAAAATACTTACGATGATCTTAAGTTTAAAAATAGTCCTAACTTTACGTGTTAAACTACCCTGTCCTAAGTAAAATTTTGATTGTAAGAGAAATTTTGGTCTTATCTTTTATCGTAAGTGAAAAAAATAGAAAAAAGATGGACGATGTATTGGCGCTTCGACTTGAAAATAAGAGAGCAATTCATCGTTAGCGCATTTTCTCTGACCGTATGACAAACCTATTTACACATATTGATAAATGTTTATTGAAATGAATATGGTTTATTTAATACAAACAGACGCTACAAATGTCATTGTTGTTTACCCCTTTTTGGCGTGACTAATAACAGAGTCTGTCTATAACGATGCATTCCATACATTTACCTCTTCAATGCAGCAGTGTATCGTTTACATGACCAAAAAATCAGGATAATTCTCATTAATTTTAGATTTCAAATTGGGAACGATCGACAATCGAAAAGACCACATGTACTTGCAAACTTGGGGAGAATTCTTTTTTTTTCATTTTTTTTTTTTTGATAAAAACAGGAATACGGGATTTTCTTCTAGACATCTACTTCGCTTACAAAATTTTGTATGAACAGCCGCTTTAGGACTGGAATTTTCTGGATCCAATGATATCGTTTTGATTTTGCCTTTATATTAGTAATATAATTTATTAATTTCTGGCAACTTCGATGATCATCGAACACTTTGGCAATACATAAACTTGTGTACCATCTTCTGTTATATTAATATTAATATATAACAGGGATATTTATTCGTCTTCATGATTGATAGATGATAAACACATCTTTATTGGGGTTATCTCAGAAAAATCGGGATAAATTTTCATCAGTAAAAGAACAAGCGTTTAATTTTATGTGGGATGGGATTAATTGGAAAAAATTGTGTCCGGTGATCCCGACTTCCAACCAAGCTCAAAATAGAAAAAAGGGGGAGATGAAATTTTAATTGTCCATTGCTGCTTTAGTATAAGTCAAAATGAGCTCTAATTTTTATTGCAGCTACATGGCAAGGAGTAGTTTAACATATTTTCGGGTTTTTGTGTGAAATTTTTCTTTCAGCCGATTTATACCGATTATGCAAATTAGGCATATTTTGATAAAAGATCCCATTTAAATTTTCTCCTCTGAAACCGCTGAACCAAATTAAACCAAACCTGGCAGGAATGGTCCCTGGGTCGGTCCCTTTCAAAAGTATGTCCGATAGCCATGCCCTCCATCCAAGATGGCCACCGTTACTAAAAATAGAAATTTCTTCAAATGGCCAAAACTGCTTTATTTTAGGCCAGAATGTGTCCAAATTTGAACTGTATAAGCATAATGATGAGCTTTTTAACATATATTACAGGATTTTTTATGAACTTTGAGCTTTTGCCGATTTTGACCGATTATGCAAATTAGGCATGCATAAGCAAAAAATCATTTAAAAATCTTCTTGTTACAAACCACTTGGCCAATTTCAACCAAACTTTGTCTGAATGATCCTTGGGTGGTCCCCTTTCAAAATTGTGTCCGTCAGCACTGTCCTGTATCCAAGATGACTGCCATTACTAAAAATAGAAATTTCTTCAAATGGCCAAAACTGCTCTATTTTAAGCCAGAATGTGCCCAAATTTGAACTGTATAAGCATAATGATGAGCTTTTTAACATATATTACAGGATTTGTTATGAACTTTGAGCTTTTGCCGATTTTGACCGATTATGCAAATTAGAAAAAAGGGGGGATGAAATTAAAAAAAAATCTTCTCCTCTGAAACTACTGAGCCAATCTCAACCAAACTTTACTGATATGATCCTTGGGTGGTCCCTTTTCAAAATTATGTCTGGCATTTCAGACCTCCGACCAAGATGGCTGCCACAGCCGAACTTAATTTAACATAGGACCCTATGGGAAATTCCCATAAAAATCTTCTTTTCTGAAACCATTTGTTCTATAAGAACAAAATTTGATGAAATAGTCATTGGATGGTTCTCTTCCAAAAATTTGTCCGGTGGTTCGGCCCTTCGACCAAGATGGCCCCCACAGCCGAACTTAGCTTAACATAGGACCCTATGGGAAATTCACATAAAAATCTTCTTGTCTGGAATCAGTTGCTCAATTGGAACCAAACTTTGATAAAATAGTCATTGAATGGTTCTCTTCCAAAATTATGTCTGGTGGTCCCGCCCTCTGACCAAGATGGCTGCACAGCTGTACTTAGTTTAACATAGGACCCTATGGGAAATTCACATAAAAACCATCTTGTCTGGAACCAGTAGCTGAATTAGAACCAAACTTTGATGGAATAGTCATTGGATGGTCCTCTTCCAAAATTGTGTCCGGCAGTCGTGCTTTCCCACCAAGATGGCCACCACAGTACAGTTGCGTTGTTATTGAAAGCAGCTTTGACCTAGGTGAGCGATTACAGGCTCCTGTGAGTCTCTTGTTTAATGCATACCTTCTTCAATTTCCCGAAATATTCAATTTGTAAAATTTATGCTCTTTGATTTTTTTAGGATTTATTTTATATGAATGTCCAATGAGGTCACAGGAATTAAGGTTGAGTAATCTAAATACATGTAGTGATAAAATCTTGCTTAAAATACATGTAACATTTTGATAGAGGTAGTCATTATAGTAAATATTTTCTCTATATATAGCTAGTCTTTATAAAAAAAATCTATTAATAGCGAGAAAAAAAAAAAAGATTTCTGACACTAAAAATACATGTACATGTATATGATATTGAAAAATTCAACATTAAATGGCTGAAACTGCGGAACTGTAGCTCTTGCGGTCATCTTTTTAGCTCACCTGGCCATAGGCCATGTGAGCTTTTGTCATGGGTAAGCGTCCGTCCGTCCTTTAGCTTTTCATATTTAAATCTTCTTCTCTGAAACCGCTGAACAGATTTCAACCAAACTTACCAGAATTGTTCACCGGATGGTCCTCTACCATATTTGTGTTTTTGGTGCTGATTTGAAATCCAACATGGCTGCCAGGGTCCATAATGTGTTCTCATTGGCTGAAATTTTAAAAATCTTCTTGTCAGAAACCACTAAGTCAATTGAATTGTGACTTTGCAGGAATGATCATTGGGTGGTCCTGTACTAAAATTGTGAATCGTTTGCCGATCGGAAATTCAAGATGGCCACCATGACTCGACTTAGTTTAACATTGGACCCAATGGGAATTTCACATTTTCATCTTTTTTTCTGAAACCACAAAACAGATTTGAACCAAACTTGGCAGAAATGTTCATTGAATGGTCATATACAAGATTTTTGTTTTTGGCGTTGATCGGAAATCCAACATGGCTGCCAGGGCCCATAATGTGTTCTGATTGGTCGAAATTTTAAAAATCTTCTTGTTAGAAACCACTAAGCGAATTGAATTGTGACTTTGCAGGAATGATCATTGGGTGGTCCTGTACTAAACTTGTGAATCGTTTGCCGATCGGAAATTCAAGATGGCCACCATGACTCGACTTAGTTTAACATAGGACCCTATGGGAATTTCACATTTTCATCTTTTTTTCTGAAACCACATAACAGATTTGAATCAAACTTGGCAGAAATGTTCATTGTATGGTCATATACAAGATTTTTGTTTTTGGCGCTGATCGGAAATCCAACATGGCTGCCAGGGCCCATAATGTGTTCTGATTGGTCAAAATTTTAAAAATCTTCTTGTTAGAAACCACTAAGCCAATTGAATTGTGACTTTGCAGGAATGATCATTGGGTGGTCCTGTACTAAACTTGTGAATCGTTTGCCAATCGGAAATTCAAGATGGCCGCCATGACTCGACTTAGTTTAACATTGGACCCAATGGGAATTTCACATTTTCATCTTTTTTTCTGAAACCACAAAAAGATTTGAACCAAACTTGGCAGAAATGTTCATTGGATGGTCATATACAAGATTTGTGTTTTTGGTGCTGATCGGAAATCCAACATGGCTGCCAGGGCCCATAATGTGTTCTGAATGGTCGAAATTTTAAAAATCTTCTTGTTAGAAACCACTAAGCCAATTGAATTGTGGCTTTGCAGGAATGATCATTGGGTGGTCCTGTACTAAATTTGTGAATCGTTTGCTGATCGGAAATTCAAGATGGCCACCATGACTCGACTTAATTTTAACATAGGACCCTATGGAAAAAATGCTTAAAAGTCTTCTCCTCTGAAACCAGTAAGTCAGTTTAAAGCAAACATGGCATGAATGGTCCTTAGGTGGTCAACTTTCAAAATTATGTCCTGTGACCCCGACCTCCATCCAAGATGGCCACCATCAGCAAACATATTTTCAACATAGGACCCTATGGGAAAAATGTTTAAACAAATTTTCCTCTGAAATCAGTAAGCCAATTTAAAGCAAACATGGCATGAATGATCCTTAAATGATCAACTTTCAAAATTATATCCAGTGACCCAAAACTCCATCCAAGATGGCCACCATCAGTGGACATAGTTTTAACATAGGACCCTATGGGAAATATGTTTAAAAATTTTCTTCTCTGAAACCAGTAAGCCAATTTAAAGCAAACATGGCATGGATGGTCCTTAAGTGGTCAATTTTCAAAATTGTGTCCAGTGACCCTCACCTCTATCCAAGATGGCTGCCTTCAGCGGACATACTGTAGTTTTAACATAGGACCCTATGGGAAAAAATGTTTTAAAATCTTCTCCTCTGAAACCAGTAAGCCAATATAGCAAACATGTCATCGATGGTCCTTAGGTGGTCAACTTCCAAAATTGTGGTCAGTGATCCCGATCTCGGTTCAAAATGGCCGCCGTCAGCAGACATAGTTTTAACATAGGACCCTATGGGAAAATTGTTTAAAAGTCTTCTCTTCTGAAACCAGTCAGCCAATTTAAAGCAAACATGGCATGGATGGTCCTTGGGTAGTATACTTTCAAAATTGTGTCCAGTGACCACGACCTCCATCCAAGATGGTTGCCATGAGCAGACATAGTTTTAACATAGAACCCTATGGCAGTATGGGATTTGAATAGTAACTTAGATGTATTCGGCATGCAGACATTCTTAAGAGGACTTATTTATGTCAGGTGAGCGATACAGGCTCACCTGAGCCTCTAGTTTAATAATCTACTGCACAGAAAAGTCAACAACCAAATGGGAAAGTGAATATGACTGTACTCCAACACACACTTCTTGATAATTAGATCTCCATACAGTACTAATAAGATGTTTTTGTTGAAAATTGCTCTGGTTGGTGAGTTTCACTAGAGCAAATTACATTCTATAATATATCTAACAAATGATAACAGGGTAATATAAATATATTATATAAGTGTCAAATCTGGAAATCACCAGCAGTGACAGTGGTAGCATCTGATGTTAAACCACAGTGTTTTCAAACAGAAACAATTTGTTTGTACTGTATCCTCAACAGCCAAACTGATATAAACACTCAACAGCCAAACTGATATAAACACTCAACAGCCAAACTGATATAAACACTCAACAGCCAAACTGATATAAACACTCAACAGCCAAACTGATATAAACACTCAACAGCCAAACTGATATAAACACTCAACAGCCAAACTGATATAAACACTCAACAGCCAAACTGATATAAACACTCAACAGCCAAACTGATATAAACACTCAACAGCCAAACTGATATAAACACTCAACAGCCAAACTGATATAAACACTCAACAGCCAAACTGATATAAACACTCAACAGCCAAACTGATATAAACACTCAACAGCCAAACTGATATAAACACTCAACAGCCAAACTGATATAAACACTCAACAGCCAAACTGATATAAACACTCAACAGCCAAACTGATATAAACACTCAACAGCCAAACTGATATAAACACTCAACAGCCAAACTGATATAAACACTCAACAGCCAAACTGATATAAACACTCAACAGCCAAACTGATATAAACACTCAACAGCCAAACTGATATAAACACTCAACAGCCAAACTGATATAAACACTCAACAGCCAAACTGATATAAACACTCAACAGCCAAACTGATATAAACACTCAACAGCCAAACTGATATAAACACTCAACAGCCAAACTGATATAAACACTCAACAGCCAAACTGATAGAAACACTCAACAGCCAAACTGATAGAAACACTCAACAGCCAAACTGATATAAACACTCAACAGCCAAACTGATATAAACACTCAACAGCCAAGCTGATATAAACAAAAGTGTTTATTATCTTTAGCAATCTGTTTAATTAATATTTTCCATTTTTAAATTAGAACTTAAAATGATTTGACTCCTATTTCATTATTTCAATGTTTACATATGTTTAGGAAGCAATCAAGTTCTCAACTCATGGAAAACGACAGAAGTTGTCTACATCCGACTTTGACCAAGCATTGAGGCTGAGAAATGTTGAGGTAATATTAATGTTTTGTGTGGTATTTTGGCTGACTGTATATGGCAGACTACACTTGTTGAATTAAAAGTTGATTTTTGACTTTTAAGAATTAAATATAACCTGTTAAGTCATATTTTCTTCATTTTATTATGAATGGAAGGTAGAAAGCAATTATCTGAAATCATGGAAATTAAGTTTTTTTTAAAATAATTTTAAACATAAAAGTTATCTTTAACTGTTCAAAATAGAGAGTTCAATGAAAAATAATACTTCAATAAATCAGGATAATATAAAATATAACAACATTTAATTTGTGATCTTTGCATTTTAAAGTTTTTTTTCCCAAACATAAATTTTGTTACTTCATTCATTTATTTCTTTTCAATACAGACACGGTACATGCATGATTTTCACTGTCAATAATTTATTCTTTTCATTACAGCCATTGTATGGTTTTTACAGCCAAGATTGTATTCTTTTCATTACAGCCATTGTATGGTTTTTACAGCTAATATTGTATTCTTTTCATTACAGCCATTGTATGGTTTTTACAGCCAAGATTGTATTCTTTTCATTACAGCCATTGTATGGTTTTTACAGCTAATATTGTATTTTTTCATTACAGCCATTGTATGGTTTTTACAGCCAAGATTGTATTCTTTTCATTACAGCCATTGTATGGTTTTTACAGCTAATATTGTATTTTTTCATTACAGCCATTGTATGGTTTTTACAGCCAAGATTGTATTCTTTTCATTACAGCCATTGTATGGTTTTTACAGCCAAGATTGTATTCTTTTCATTACAGCCATTGTATGGTTTTTACAGCCAAGATTGTATTCTTTTCATTACAGCCATTGTATGGTTTTTACAGCCAAGATTGTATTCTTTTCATTACAGCCATTGTATGGTTTTTACAGCCAAGATTGTATTCTTTTCATTACAGCCATTGTATGGTTTTCACAGTCAAGATTGTATTCCATTCAGATTTGCCAGTGGTGGTGGGAGAGAACTTCACTTTACAGAAGAAAAAGAATTTGAATTACAAGATATTATAAATACAACATTACCTAAAGTTCCCCTTGATATTTCTCTGAAAGGTAATAGTTTTGGATGGGATGACACTTTTATGTCCCCTCGATATTTCTCTGAAAGGTAATAGTTTGGGCGGATGACACTTTTATGTCCCCTCGATATTTCTCTGAAAGGTAATAGTTTGGGGGGATGACACTTTTATGTCCCCTCGATATTTCTCTGAAAGGTAATAGTTTGGGGGGATGACACTTTTATGTCCCCTTGATATTTCTCTGAAAGGTAATAGTTTGGGGGGATGACACTTTTATGTCCCCTCGATATTTTTCTGAAAGGTAATAGTTTGGGGGGGGGGGGGGATGACACTTTTATGTCCACTCAATATTTCTCTGAAAGGTAATAGTTTGGGGGGGATGACACTTATGTCCCCTCGATATTTTTCTGAAAGGTAATAGTTTGGGGGAGATGACACTTATGTCCCCTCGATATTTCTGTGAAAGGTAATAGTTTGGGGGGGGGAGGGGGATGACACTTTTATGTCCCCTCGATATTTCTCTGAAAGGTAATAGTTTGGGGGGGGATGACACTTTTATGTCTCCACGATATTTCTTTGAAAGGTAATAGTTTGGGGGGATGACACTTTTATGTCCCCTCGAAATTTCTCTGAAAGGTAATTGTTTGGGGGGGGGGGGGGTGACACTTTTATGTCCCATCGATATTTCTCTGAAAGGTAATTGTTTGGGGGGGGGGGGGGTGACACTTTTATGTCCCATCGATATTTCTCTGAAAGGTAATAGTTTGGGGGGGGGGGATGACACTTTTATGTCCCCTCGATATTTCTCTGAAAGGTAATAGTTTGGGGGGGGATGACACTTTTATGTCCACTCAATATTTCTCAGAAATGTAATAGTTTGGGGGGGGGATGTCACTTTTATGTCCCCTCGATATTTCTCTGGAAGGTAGTAGTTTGGGGGGATGACACTTTTATGACCCCTCGATATTTCTCTGAAAGGTAATAGTTTGGGGGGGGGGGATGACACTTTTAAGTCCCCTCGATATTTCTCTGAAAGGTAATAGTTTGTGGGGGATGACACTTTTATGTCCCCTCGAAATTTCTCTGAAAGGTAATAGTTCGTGGGGGATGACACTTTTAAGTCCCCTCGATATTTCTCTGAAAGGTAATAGTTTGTGAGGGATGACACTTTTATGTCCCCTCGATATTTCTCTGAAAGGTAATAGTTTGGGTAGGTGGGAGGGGGGAGGGGGGGATGACACTTTTATGTCCCCTCGATATTTCTCTGAAAGGTATTAGTTTGGGGGGATGATACTTTAATGTCCCCTCGATATTTCTCTGAAAGGTAATAGTTTGAGGGGGATGACACTTTTATGTCCCCTCGATATTTCTCTGAAAGGTATTAGTTTGGGGGGATGACACTTTTATGTCCCCTCGATATTTCTCTGAAAGGTAATAGTTTGGGTAGGTGGGAGGGGGGGGGGGGGGGGAGATTACACTTTTATGTCCCCTCTATATTTCTCTGAAAGGTATTAGTTTGGGGGGGATGACACTTTTATGTCCCCTCGATATTTCTCTGAAAGGTAATAGTTTGAGGGGGATGACACTTTTATGTCCCCTCGATATTTCTCTGAAAGGTAATAGTTTGGGGGGATGACACTTTTATGTCCCCTCGATATTTCTTTGAAAGGTAATAGTTTGTGGAGGATGACACTTTTATGTCCCCTCGAAATTTCTCTGAAAGGTAATAGTTTGTGGGGGATGACACTTTTATGTCCCCTCGATATTTCTTTGAAAGGTAATAGTTTGGGGGGGGGGGGGGGGGGATGACACTTCTTATGTCCCCTCGATATTTCTTTGAAAGGTAATAGTTTGGGGGGGATGACACTTCTTATGTCCCCTCGATATTTCTCTGAAAGGTAATAGTTTGGGGGGATGACACTTTTATGTCCCCTCGATATTTCTCTGAAAGGTAATAGTTTGGGGGGATGACACTTTTATGTCCCCTCGATATTTCTCTGAAAGGTAATAGTTTGTGGGGGATGACACTTTTATGTCCCCTCGATATTTCTCTGAAAGGTATTAGTTTGGGGGGATGACACTTTTAAGTCCCCTCGATATTTCTTTGAAAGGTAATAGTTTGGGGGGGAGGGGGATGACACTTTTATGTCCCCTCGATATTTCTCTGAAAGGTAATAGTTTGTGGGGAATGACACTTTTATGTCCCCTCGATATTTCTTTGAAAGGTAATAGTTTGGGGGGGGGGGGGGGGGATGACACTTTTATGTCCCCTCGATATTTCTTTGAAAGGTAATAGTTTGTGGGGGATGACACTTTTATGTCCCCTCGATATTTCTTTGAAAGGTAATAGTTTGGGGGGATGACACTTTTATGTCCCCTCGATATTTCTTTGAAAGGTAATAGTTTGGGGGGATGACACTTTTATGTCCCCTCGATATTTCTTTGAAAGGTAATAGTTTGTGGGGGATGACACTTTTATGTCCCCTCGATATTTCTCTGAAAGGTAATAGTTTGGGGGGATGACACTTTTATGTCCCCTCGATATTTCTCTGAAAGGTAATAGTTTGTGGGGGATGACACTTTCATGTCCCCTCGATATTTCTCTGAAAGGTAATAGTTTGGGGGGATGACACTTTTATGTCCCCTCGATATTTCTTAGAAAGGTAATAGTTTGGGGGGATGACACTTTTATGTCCCCTCGATATTTCTTTGAAAGGTAATAGTTTGGGGGGATGACACTTTTATGTCCCCTCGATATTTCTTTGAAAGGTAATAGTTTGGGGGGATGACACTTTTATGTCCCCTCGATATTTCTCTGAAAGGTAATAGTTTGGGGGGATGACACTTTTATGTCCCCTCGATATTTCTTTGAAAGGTAATAGTTTGTGGGGGATGACACTTTTATGTCCCCTCGATATTTCTCTGAAAGGTAATAGTTTGGGGGGATGACACTTTTATGTCCCCTCGATATTTCTCTGAAAGGTAATAGTTTGTGAAGGATGACACTTTTAAGTCCCCTCGATATTTCTTTGAAAGGTAATAATTTAGGGGATGACACTTTTATGTCCCCTCGATATTTCTTTGAAAGGTAATAGTTTGTGGGGGATGACACTTTTATGTCCCCTCGATATTTCTCTGAAAGGTAATAGTTTGGGGGGATGACACTTTTATGTCCCCTCGATATTTCTGTGAAAGGTAATAGTTTGTGGGGGATGACACTTTAAATGTCCCCTCGATATTTCTTTGAAAGGTAATAGTTTGGGGGGGATGACACTTTTATGTCCCCTCGATATTTCTCTGAAAGGTAATAGTTTGTGGAGGATGACACTTTTAAGTCCCCTCGATATTTCTTTGAAAGGTAATAATTTAGGGGATGACACTTTTATGTCCCCTCAATATTTCTCTGAAAGGTAATAGTTTGGGGGATGACACTTTTAAGTCCCCATGATATTTCTTTGAAAGGTAATAGTTTGGGGGGATGACACTTTTATGTCCCCTCGATATTTCTTTGAAAGGTAATAGTTTGGGGGGATGACACTTATGTCCCCTCGATATTTCTCTGAAAGGTAATAGTTTGGGGGGATGACACTTTTATGTCCCCTCGATATTTCTTTGAAAGGTAATAGTTTGTGGGGGATGACACTTTAAATGTCCCCTCGATATTTCTTTGAAAGGTAATAGTTTGTGGGGGATGACACTTTAAATGTCCCCTCGATATTTCTTTGAAAGGTAATAGTTTGGGGGGGATGACACTTTTATGTCCCCTCGATATTTCTCTGAAAGGTAATAGTTTGTGGAGGATGACACTTTTAAGTCCCCTCGATATTTCTTTGAAAGGTAATAATTTAGGGGATGACACTTTTATGTCCCCTCAATATTTCTCTGAAAGGTAATAGTTTGGGGGATGACACTTTTAAGTCCCCATGATATTTCTTTGAAAGGTAATAGTTTGGGGGGATGACACTTTTATGTCCCCTCGATATTTCTTTGAAAGGTAATAGTTTGGGGGGATGACACTTATGTCCCCTCGATATTTCTCTGAAAGGTAATAGTTTGGGGGGATGACACTTTTATGTCCCCTCGATATTTCTTTGAAAGGTAATAGTTTGTGGGGGATGACACTTTTATGTCCCCTCGATATTTCTTTGAAAGGTAATAGTTTGGTGGGATGACACTTTTATGTCCCCTCGATATTTCTTTGAAAGGTAATAGTTTGGGGGGATGACACTTTTATGTCCCCTCGATATTTCTTTGAAAGGTAATAGTTTGGGGGGATGACACTTTTATGTCCCCTCGATATTACTTTGAAAGGTAATAGTTTGGGGGGATGACACTTTTATGTCCCCTCGAAATTTCTCTGAAAGGTAATAGTTTGGGGGGGGATGACACTTTTATGTCCCCTCGATATTTCTCTGAAAGGTAATAGTTTGGGGGGGGGGGGGGGGGGGGGGATGACACTTTTATGTCCCCTCGATATTTCTCTGAAAGGTAATAGTTTGTGGAGGATGACACTTTTAAGTCCCCTCGATATTTCTTTGAAAGGTAATAATTTGGGGATGACACTTTTATGTCCCCTCGATATTTCTCTGAAAGGTAATAGTTTGGGGGGGATGACACTTTCATGTCCCCTCGATATTTCTCTGAAAGGTAATAGTTTTGGGGAATGACACTTTTATGTCCCCTCGATATTTCTTTGAAAGGTAATAGTTTGAGGGGGGGGGGGGGATGACACTTGTATGTCCCCTCTATATTTCTTTGAAAGGTAATAGTTTGGGGGGGGGATGACACTTTTATGGAATAAAGATCCATTTTAATTAAGGAGTGTAATTTAATTGAAAATTAATTTTGATGCACAAAGAAAAAAAGATTCATTTTAAGGAGTGTAATTTTATTGAAAATTTATTTTTGTACATAGAGAAAAAAAAGAAATTATAAAAACATATACATTCAAAACCCATTGAAGTTCAAAGGCCCAAATGTCCATATTGAATTAAAACCGTGTTTAGAGCGTGCTTTTCTCTAGTGAGGTAGATCATAGGTTTGAGCCTCGGGTGGGTCAAGTCAAAACACCTTTGATGAGTCTCACTGGTGTATTCTTTGTTATTGTTTGTAAAAAAGATGGTGAGTCCCAAACACAAGTGATGACTCCAGGACTAGGACAGATGAGTTTCAATTATTTCTGATCTTCTACACCTCGCTAGAGATTTTAGAGGCGACAGGTATTTATTTTATAGGTAGAATCAGGTTATGTTTTCACCTGTGACAGGAAGATTATTACATGTAGTATTATTTCGTTCTCCCTCCAAATGAAAATAACACCTTTACTGTAGGGTTCTTCTATTTTTATTTTCTTAGACACAATATATAATATAATATAATCTCTAATATCCCTGCAATTAAAATAAACAATATAAATACAAAGTCAATGAAAAGAAAAATAACTCTTTCTTATATATTATCATAATTACAGTACAAAATACAATACAAGGTAACTCAATGTGATTACACGATTTATATTAAAAAAATGACCTGGGGGTCATGAACTCATCAAAAGGTTTAGAGTGATGAAGCAAGCAAATACAAATACTTCTTTACGTACATATACATGTACATCTTATTTTCCAGAATACAATAAATGTAAATAAAATATGATATTATAAATGAACAAAACTAATAAGCATCATAATACGCAAAGTTAGCATAAGCTTCTTACACCAATTATTGCAATAAGCTAAATAACTTATTAACTAAATTAATTAATAAAAGCAAAGCAAAGCAACAGTAAAATAGAATACACTGATTCTTACCTCACATGAGGTGTAAATGATTTCTTGATTAGATCTCCATAGGTGGATCGGTGGTGAAATCAATTCAATTTTACCTGTATAACAAAAGAGTTATTTTACTCTGACTGTTTAATATAGTCATGACATTTTAATAAACAAAAATACACACACGACTGTATTTATAAATTACTGTTTACCATTTACCTGTTTTAAAATCTTAACTGCTCTCACTCCTCTGACATTCTTAATTGTAAACTTGTTAGGATAATAAATTTAATTAACAGTCCATTTGTTAATTTAGATTATCAACTTTGATATACATAAGTATTATTTACAAAATTTAAAAGGTTTAATCTGTAGTCAAGTTTATCATTTATTTTACACTTTCAACTATCATTCAAATGACTCGTATTCAAATTTATACAATTTCATACAATCCATTCATACAGGATAAAATTATGAATACGGACATTTAGTATCATTAGAGTTTAGAAAAGAAATAAGTTCTCCAAATATTTAGATTTTCAACTTCTGAATCACAGCTCTAAATTTCAATGTTGCACAGAGATACATCAAAAGCAATATGGTGTCGTATAGAATTAAAGACAATAGACAAAGGAATTTACTGCCAAAATTAAAAGTGACCAATGAAGATAAAGTAAGAGTGCGGTTCAACGAACCATGGATAGAAATGGTTAGAGTTAAATATAGTAGAACTAGTCCGTGATTATATCATGTCCGTCAAACAGGTCTATAGTAAAATCAATTAATCAAAATAATATCAACATACTTAATTACACTTTGTAATTAATCTATAATAAAAGAAAGTAATTAAATAATTCCATTTAATTAACTTATTACCAATGACAATACTGAAAAAGAATAGAAATACAAAAACATATAAAATGATTAAAATACAGACTATCGCATACATATTCTGTCTACTGCCAGTAAATTACTGGATATCAGATTAATTAAGGAATTTTTGAAATTGTTGAACAGGTTATATGATATAACCTGGTTTGGGTCAGTTTACGCTTAATAAACAGCAAAATTTAATGATTCATCGATTTTAATTATGATTATTTCGTGCGACTATTTGAATTTGTCGTTGGCAGATGAACACGTTGGTGACGTCACAATACCAACCCAGGTTATCGAGTATAACCAAAATTTTCTCCAGGCAGATTAGCCAATCAGATTGCAGTATTCAAATCAAATTATATTATTGTACTATGTCCAGGAAAAATTTTAATTAATATACTAAATTCATGTAAAACTACTATTCGCAAGTTTTATGAATATGGGAAAAAAATGTCTGTAAGTATGTAATTGCTGTGAAAATAAACACTGATTAATCTTAGTTAACATGTAAAGAAGATAAAAAACCAAACATATGCCATATTTTCCTATGGTTAGAACAGTGGTTTCTATGGAACCCTACCTTTGGTAAGGTTTGATACAAATGTGAAACTGAATGACCTCCCTTTGTGTATTTGATTTAAAATCATTATTGTCACAGAATTTGTTCTTTCGTGACCAGCTTTTTAAAACACTTCACTGTCATTCTTCCAAATTTAAATTTTTCTGTAATTAGCAAGTAATAATTATTCAATAAAATTAAAAGAAATGTATAATTTATTATTGTAAATTAATATATTTTTAGCCCATTGGCTGTGTATTGAGGGGATTCAACCGACCATACCAGAGAATCCTCCTCAGGCCAGTAAAGACCAACAGAAGAAAGAAATATTAGACACAAAAGTGAAAACTGCAATAGATAAAGTTCCCAAGCCTGTACCAGAGAAATCTCGACATCGCCACAAGACTGTAGACCTTGTCAAAGTCAAAGAGTTATCTACCCATGAATTATCTGTAGTAAGTATAGATATGAGTTTTATGCTAGGAAATCGAACACAAAATACCCATAGGTCATTCAATGTTTTGATTTATTATGTTCAATCTCATAATTTGTTGGAATAATCGTACCCATATATATGCATGGCTTTGGTACATTTAAGGAATAACAGGGCTGTATTTGAAGAATTGGAGGTGTCTATTGTGGATTTTACGGTCGCAAATGCCATTTTACTGGCGATGCGAAGCGGAGCCAGTAAAACAGATATTTGCGACCGTCAAATCCACAATTGACACCGACAACTCTTCAAATACAGTACTGTTATTCCTATTCTTATGAAATTCTCCCACACTAGTTTGAAATCCATACAAATAAATGACGAAATATATGCACTTTTCAAATTCCTTCCACTAAGAAAATAAATAGTCTGTCAACAAGTGATTGAAAAAAAAAAAAAATTTTGAATCTAACAAATTTTATATTTGTAACATAGTATCCTCAAAAAATATAAATCACATAAGAATTACTATTATTTGAGTATTTCGTAAATAAATGTTTCTAATACAAAAAACAAGAATCTTGAAAACGTGAAATCCTACATGTCATATGTACAACAATACACAAAAATAATTAAAATGTCTACCTTGAAAACTTATTTTAGTTAAATTCTATCTAAATTGAAGCGTACACGAAGTCAAATAACGTCTGATCTTTACATTTTAAACTGGAAGTCTTCATATGACGTCACATTGTTTATGTGCCAAAGTCATTTCCTGGAATTAAAATTTTTGTGATTTTTAGACCCAGAAATATGGAAGAATACATTTTTATGTTCAGTATTGCATTAGAATGGACAGTAAACTCGATTTGCAACTATCAAATCTCCAATTGATGCAGTGAAATTTTCAAATACAATACAGTTATCTCCTAAATAGGTCATCAGCGTCAAATTCAGTCGGAAATACCTGGGTCAGCCATATTGTTTGCAAACAAGTGCATTCGGCGTAGGAATATAGCATTCCTTCAGGCATGTCAACTGCAGATTTGACAGCCCTTGATAGCCAATGAAAATATGCGTTGCATTATAATTGCATTAGAATGACAAGCACATTGGTGTCGTAATGGTTAACGTGCTCACCTCGAGTGCGGTAGATCGTGGGTTCAAGTCCTGGTCGGGTCAAACCAAAGACTATGAAATTGGTATTTGATGCTTCTCCGCTAAGCACGTAGCATTAAGGAGAAAGAGCAAAGACAAAATTAGACTGGGTGGCTCGGAATCAGGATAATGTGTCCGAGTGGGGCGACATGTCTATCCGCAGACTGTTGTTTCAGTGAGCTAGCACTATAAAAATCCAACTAAGCATGTTGGTCTAGTACAAAGTGGACCTCTTCATCATTTCATTGAAAATTGACTTGTTCTCGCCATGATATAGCTGAAAAATTGCTGTGTTGGTGTTAAACAACAATCATTCACTCACTCATTTGGGACATTTGATAGTATCTGATCATGATCAGGTGTGGATTCAGACTTTCAATAAGATTGTGACATAAAATACTTTTTATTTTCTCTCACCATTATGCAGGATTTTTATATGACCACAAACATTTTGCAGTCATATAATGTTATTATATGTTGTTGTAAGGCTGTGGTTGTTAGTAAAAGCAGTATTTGTATGTTCTGTCCATATTGACCAATATGAAGCTGTCTAACTATATGCAAAAAGACTGCCTCAATTGACCTTAAAATGAGTGAATTTACACAATAGATTCCAATTATGTCAGTTAAATCAATATCATGATATTGTTTGTGCTTTGAACATGTGCTTGTGTGTATATACATGTATCTGTATAAGTGTTGTCTTGTTAATTTAACGGTTTTAATAACAATTATTTTGTTTCAAATTATTATGATGATGTATGTATGTTAATGACAACCTCTCTAGACCTCGTCTGTTGACAATCCTCTAATACTGTACTAATTATTATGATGATGTATGTATGTTAACGACAACCTCTCTAGACCTCGTCTGTTGACAATCCTCTAATGTACTAATTATTATGATGATGTATATATGTTAATGACAACCTCTCTAGACCTCGTCTGTTGACAATCCTCTAATGTACTAATTATTATGATGATGTATATATGTTAATGACAACCTCTCTAGACCTCGTCTGTTGACAATCCTCTAATACTGTACTAATTATTATGATGATGTATATATGTTAATGACAACCTCTCTAGACCTCGTCTGTTGACAATCCTCTAATGTACTAATTATTATGATGATGTATATATGTTAATGACAACCTCTCTAGACCTCGTCTGTTGACAATCCTCTAATGTACTAATTATTATGATGATGTATATATGTTAATGACAACCTCTCTAGACCTCGTCTGTTGACAATCCTCTAATACTGTACTAATTATTATGATGATGTATGTATGTTAATGACAACCTCTCTAGACCTCGTCTGTTGACAATCCTCTAATGTACTAATTATTATGATGATGTATATATGTTAATGACAACCTCTCTAGACCGCGTCTGTTGACAATCCTCTAATACTGTACTAATTATTATGATGATGTATATATGTTAATGACAACCTCTCTAGACCTCGTCTGTTGACAATCCTCTAATACTGTACTAATTATTATGATGATGTATATATGTTAATGACAACCTCTCTAGACCGCATCTGTTGACAATCCTCTAATACTGTGCTAATTATTATGATGATGTATATATGTTAACGACAACCTCTCTAGACCTCGTCTGTTGACAATCCTCTAATGTACTAATTATTATGATGATGTATATATGTTAATGACAACCTCTCTAAACCTCGTCTGTTGACAATCCTCTAATACTGTACTAATTATTATGATGATGTATATATGTTAATGACAACCTCTCTAGACCTCGTCTGTTGACAATCCTCTAATACTGTACTAATTATTATGATGATGTATATATGTTAATGACAACCTCTCTAGACCTCGTCTGTTGACAATCCTCTAATACTGTACTAATTATTATGATGATGTATATATGTTAATGACAACCTCTCTAGACCGCGTCTGTTGACAATCCTCTAATACTGTGCTAATTATTATGATGATGTATATATGTTAACGACAACCTCTCTAGACCTCGTCTGTTGACAATCCTCTAATGTACTAATTATTATGATGATGTATATATGTTAATGACAACCTCTCTAGACCTCGTCTGTTGACAATCCTCTAATACTGTACTAATTATTATGATGATGTATATATGTTAACGACAACCTCTCTAGACCTCGTCTGTTGACAATCCTCTAATGTACTAATTATTATGATGATGTATATATGTTAATGACAACCTCTCTAAACCTCGTCTGTTGACAATCCTCTAATGTACTAATTATTATGATGATGTATGTATGTTAATGACAACCTCTCTAGACCTCGTCTGTTGACCTCTAATGTACTAATTATTCTCTTTAGGAACAACAACTGTACTACAAAGAAATCACTGAAGCTTGTGTTGGTGCTGATGAAACAAGAAGATCTGTAAGATTTTGTGTAGAAAACCAATATTTTAAATTCAACGATAAAAAAAAAATTGTAATTTGAATTAAGACTTGTAGTAGATTTAATTAATGTTAAACATGATTTAAAAAAAAAACATTAAAAAAATATGTTTTTCTTTTTCAAATTGAGTTCAATATTTTAAGTTATTATTTGACATGGTAACGAAGTGGAGCAAATGTGGTGGTGAACTGATGATGGGTTTGCAGGTAAATGTAAATTAGAAAGGACAACTGCCAATAGGGCCCCAAGAAATCTATTTCTAATTCAGGAATGATAGCAAATTGTGACAGAACATCAGTTTTATTGTCGTTTTTCAATGAAGTCATTTGATTTTGTATTTGTTTTATATCCCCTAAGTTTTATATCCCCTATACCCAGTAACAGACTGATTGTTAGACTGTCTTGTTAGTGTACATAATCAACAACTATATAATTAGTATTTACTCCTTCTTTGTTATAAAGTATTGAGGAGAGCGTAGGCTAGTTGGCTCAGAGCCAAGACCATTTGCACTATCCGATATACACAAATGCATATTGTGTGCATGTCCTGGTGGAGCAACATGATTACATGAAGAGTGTAATGAACTAACAATATAAAAATTCAGCTCCATAGATTGGTCTATAACCAAACAGGCATTATCATCATCTCATCAAAAAGTAACTAATTCTCACCATGAAATAGCTGGCTGACTCGTCCTTAAACAATAATCACATACTGACTTATTTTAATACAGGAGGCTTTACAGAGTTTATCATCAGATCCAGGCCTACATCAGATGCTGCCTAGATTTAGTACATTTATATCAGAAGGGGTAAGTATTTTGTATTAATAAAGATCTAAAGGAGTTTCACTTTAGATTGATATAAGAACAAAAATATGATTGAAAATAAAGAGTTAAACATTATAAATAGTCAATAATATAACTTACTACAACATTATAATCACACCTCTGTTAAACCTCAAAATTATAACCACAGAAATGACAAAGACAGAACCTGATAGAAATCTAGGTTCTGGCTTTGGTCAGACACAAAAACCAGTTAGTTTGAGTAGACTTTTAGTAAAAAAAACATCGAAATAACCAATCTTGAGTTATTACTGAAAGTCCTCACAGGAATCCATTAGCTGAAAGAAAGAATTTTCTTTCATAAAGAAAGTAAAATTTAAACCTTTGAACTTTATTTTATAAATGTCAGTCATACTTTCCAAGCACAATCCAGTCAATCATTTCTGCATCTATACCTAGAAATCTTTCTTATTAGACCTGAATCAATTCTGCATCTATACCTAGAAATCTTTCTTATTAGACCTGAATCAATTCTGCATCTATACCTAGAAATCTTTCTTATTAGACCTGAATCAATTCTGCATCTATACCTAGAAATCTTTCTTATTAGACCTGAATCAATTTCCGAAATTACACTAAAAAGAATTGAAAATGCCATTTATTTATTAGGCAGTTTTGCATAGGGTCGTCAGGGTTGAGGGAAACACATTTAAGTTTTTATGTTGACTTTGTAGGTAAAGACTAATGTCGTACAGAATAACTTAGCCTTGTTAATTTACCTTATGAGAATGGTAAAATCTTTGATGGATAACCAGACATTGTATCTTGAAAAATATGTAAGTATTCAGCTGTCAATTTAATAAGTCAAAAATATATTTAGAATAAATCTGATAAAGATTGGGTGAGTTTGTGAATATGGTAATAGATGTAGAAAAATGCAGTTATGAAGTATTAGACAGACATCATCACTAGTACCACATCAAGTCTGATAGGATGAGCTGTGATAATTTATGTTGAGATGACAGACATCATCACTAGTACCACATCAAGTCTGATAGGATGAGCTGTGATAATTTATGTCGAGATGACAGACATCATCACTAGTACTACATCAAGTCTGATAGGATGAGCTGTGATAATTTATGTTGAGAGGACAGACATCATCACTAGTACCACATCAAGTCTGATAGGATGAACTGTGATAATTTATGTCGAGATGACAGACATCAGCACTAGTACCACATCAAGTCTGATAGGATGAGCTGTGATAATTTATGTTGAGACGACAGACATCATCACTAGTACCACATCAAGTCTGATAGGATGAGCTGTGATAATTTATGTTGAGACGACAGACATCATCACTAGTACCACATCAAGTCTGATAGGATGAGCTGTGATAATTTATGTTGAGACGACAGACATCATCACTAGTACCACATGAAGTCTGATAGGATGAGCTGTGATAATTTATGTTGAGAGGACAGACATCATCACTAGTACCACATCAAGTCTGATAGGATGAGCTGTGATAATTTATGTTGAGAGGACAGACATCATCACTAGTACCACATCAAGTCTGATAGGATGAGCTGTGATAATTTATGTTGAGAGGACAGACATCATCACTAGTACCACATCAAGTCTGATAGGATGAGCTGTGATAATTTATGTTGAGATGACAGACATCATCACTAGTACCACATCAAGTCTGATAGGATGAGCTGTGATAATTTATGTTGAGACGACAGACATCATCACTAGTACCACATCAAGTCTGATAGGATGAGCTGTGATAATTTATGTTGAGATGACAGACATCATCACTAGTACCACATCAAGTCTGATAGGATGAGCTGTGATAATTTATGTTGAGACGACAGACATCATCACTAGTACCACATCAAGTCTGATAGGATGAGCTGTGATAATTTATGTTGAGATGACAGACATCATCACTAGTACCACATCAAGTCTGATAGGATGAGCTGTGATAATTTATGTTGAGAGGACAGACATCATCACTAGTACCACATCAAGTCTGATAGGATGAGCTGTGATAATTTATGTTGAGATGACAGACATCATCACTAGTACCATATCAAGTCTGATAGGATGAGCTGTGATAATTTATGTTGAGAGGACAGACATCATCACTAGTATCACATCAAGTCTGATAGGATGAGCTGTGATAATTTATGTTGAGAGGAGAGACATCATCGCTAGTAGCACATCAAGTCTGATAGGATGAGCTGTGATAATTTATGTTGAGACGACAGACATCATCACTAGTACCACATCAAGTCTGATAGGATGAGCTGTGATAATTTATGTTGAGAGGACAGACATCATCACTAGTACCACATCAAGTCTGATAGGATGAGCTGTGATAATTTATGTTGAGACGACAGACATCATCACTAGTACCACATCAAGTCTGATAGGATGAGCTGTGATAATTTATGTTGAGATGACAGACATCATCACTAGTACCACATCAAGTCTGATAGGATGAGCTGTGATAATTTATGTTGAGAGGACAGACATCATCACTAGTACCACATCAAGTCTGATAGGATGAGCTGTGATAATTTATGTTGAGATGACAGACATCATCACTAGTACCACATCAAGTCTGATAGGATGAGCTGTGATAATTTATGTTGAGAGGACAGACATCATCACTAGTACCACATCAAGTCTCATAGGATGAGCTGTGATAATTTATGTTGAGATGACAGACATCATCACTAGTACCACATCAAGTCTGATAGGATGAGCTGTGATAATTTATGTTGAGAGGACAGACATCATCACTAGTACCACATCAAGTCTGATAGGATGAGCTGTGATAATTTATGTTGAGAGGACAGACATCATCACTAGTACCACATCAAGTCTGATAGGATGAGCTGTGATAATTTATGTTGAGAGGACAGACATCATCACTAGTACCATATCAAGTCTGATAGGATGAGCTGTGATAATTTATGTTGAGACGACAGACATCATCGCTAGTACCACATCAAGTCTGATAGGATGAGCTGTGGTAATTTATGTTGAAATGACAGACATCATCGCTAGTATCACATCAAGTCTGATAGGATGAGCTGTGATAATTTATGTTGAGAGGATAGACATCATTACTAGTACCACATCAAGTCTGATAGGATGAGCTCTGATAATTTATGTTGAGAGGACAGACATCATCACTAGTACCACATGAAGTCTGATAGGATGAGCTGTAATAATTTATGTTGAGAGGACAGACATCATCACTAGTACCACATCAAGTCTGATAGGATGAGCTGTGATAATTTATGTTGAGATGACAGACATCATCACTAGTACCACATCAAGTCTGATAGGATGAGCTGTGATAATTTATGTTGAGAGGACAGACATCATCACTAGTACCACATCAAGTCTGATAGGATGAGCTGTGATAATTTATGTTGAGAGGACAGACATCATCACTAGTACCACATCAAGTCTGATAGGATGAGCTGTGATAATTTATGTTGAGACGACAGACATCATCACTAGTACCACATCAAGTCTCATAGGATGAGCTGTGATAATTTATGTCGAGAGGACAGACATCATCACTAGTACCACATCAAGTCTGATAGGATGAGCTGTGATAATTTATGTTGAGACAACAGACATCATCACTAGTACCACATCAAGTCTGATAGGATGAGCTGTGATAATTTATGTTGAGATGACAGACATCATCACTAGTACCACATCAAGTCTGATAGGATGAGCTGTGATAATTTATGTTGAGACAACAGACATCATCACTAGTACCACATCAAGTCTGATAGGATGAGCTGTGATAATTTATGTTGAGACAACAGACATCATCACTAGTACCACATCAAGTCTGATAGGATGAGCTGTGATAATTTATGTTGAGAGAGGACAGACATCATCACTAGTACCACATGAAGTCTGATAGGATGAGCTGTGATAATTTATGTTGAGAGAGGACAGACATCATCACTAGTGCCACATCAAGTCTGATAGGATGAGCTGTGATAATTTATGTTGAGATGACAGACATCATCACTAGTACCACATCAAGTCTGATAGGATGAGCTGTGATAATTTATGTTGAGATGACCGACATCATCGCTAGTATCACATCAAGTCTGATAGGATGAGCTGTGATAATTTATGTTGAGAGGACAGACATCATCACTAGTACCACATCAAGTCTGATAGGATGAGCTGTGATAATTTATGTTGAGACGACAGACATCATCACTAGTACCACATCAAGTCTGATAGGATGAGCTGTGATAATTTATGTCGAGATGACAGACATCATCACTAGTACCACATCAAGTCTGATAGGATGAGCTGTGATAATTTATGTTGAGACAACAGACATCATCACTAGTACCACATCAAGTCTGATAGGATGAGCTGTGATAATTTATGTTGAGACGACAGACATCATCACTAGTACCACATCAAGTCTGATAGGATGAGCTGTGATAATTTATGTTGAGATGACAGACATCATCACTAGTACCACATCAAGTCTGATAGGATGAGCTGTGATAATTTATGTTGAGATGACAGACATCATCACTAGTACCACATCAAGTCTGATAGGATGAGCTGTGATAATTTATGTTGAGAGGACAGACATCATCACTAGTACCACATCAAGTCTGATAGGATGAGCTGTGATAATTTATGTTGAGAGGACAGACATCATCACTAGTACCACATCAAGTCTGATAGGATGAGCTGTGATAATTTATGTTGAGATGACAGACATCATCACTAGTACCACATCAAGTCTGATAGGATGAGCTGTGATAATTTATGTTGAGATGACAGGCATCATCACTAGTACCACATCAAGTCTGATAGGATGAGCTGTGATAATTTATGTTGAGAGGACAGACATCATCACTAGTACCACATCAAGTTTGATAGGATGAGCTGTGATAATTTATGTTGAGAGGACAGACATCATCACTAGTACCACATCAAGTCTGATAGGATGAGCTGTGATAATTTATGTTGAGAGGACAGACATCATCACTAGTACCACATCAAGTTTGATAGGATGAGCTGTGATAATTTATGTTGAGAGGACAGACATCATCACTAGTACCACATCAAGTCTGATAGGATGAGCTGTGATAATTTATGTTGAGATGACAGACATCATCAGTAGTACCACATCAAGTCTGATAGGATGAGCTGTGATAATTTATGTTGAGAGGACAGACATCATCACTAGTACCACATCAAGTCTGATAGGATGAGCTGTGATAATTTATGTTGAGAGGACAGACATCATCACTAGTACCATATCAAGTCTGATAGGATGAGCTGTGATAATTTATGTTGAGATGACAGACATCATCACTAGTACCACATCAAGTCTGATAGGATGAGCTGTGATAATTTATGTTGAGAGGACAGACATCATCACTAGTACCACATCAAGTCTGATAGGATGAGCTGTGATAATTTATGTTGAGATGACAGACATCATCAGTAGTACCACATCAAGTCTGATAGGATGAGCTGTGATAATTTATGTTGAGAGGATAGACATCATTACTAGTACCACATCAAGTCTGATAGGATGAGCTCTGATAATTTATGTTGAGAGGACAGACATCATCACTAGTACCACATGAAGTCTGATAGGATGAGCTGTAATAATTTATGTTGAGAGGACAGACATCATCACTAGTACCACATCAAGTCTGATAGGATGAGCTGTGATAATTTATGTTGAGATGACAGACATCATCAGTAGTACCACATCAAGTCTGATAGGATGAGCTGTGATAATTTATGTTGAGAGGATAGACATCATTACTAGTACCACATCAAGTCTGATAGGATGAGCTCTGATAATTTATGTTGAGAGGACAGACATCATCACTAGTACCACATGAAGTCTGATAGGATGAGCTGTAATAATTTATGTTGAGAGGACAGACATCATCACTAGTACCACATCAAGTCTGATAGGATGAGCTGTGATAATTTATGTTGAGATGACAGACATCATCACTAGTACCACATCAAGTCTGATAGGATGAGCTGTGATAATTTATGTTGAGATGACAGACATCATCACTAGTACCACATCAAGTCTGATAGGATGAGCTGTGATAATTTATGTTGAGATGACAGACATCATCACTAGTACCACATCAAGTCTGATAGGATGAGCTGTAATAATTTATGTTGAGAGGACAGACATCATCACTAGTACCACATCAAGTCTGATAGGATGAGCTGTGATAATTTATGTTGAGATGACAGACATCATCACTAGTACCACATCAAGTCTGATAGGATGAGCTGTGATAATTTATGTTGAGAGGACAGACATCATCACTAGTACCACATCAAGTCTGATAGGATGAGCTGTGATAATTTATGTTGAGATGACAGACATCATCACTAGTACCACATCAAGTCTGATAGGATGAGCTGTGATAATTTATGTTGAAACGACAGACATCATCACTAGTACCACATCAAATCTGATAGGATGAGCTGTGATAATTTATGTTGAGATGACAGACATCATCACTAGTACCACATCAAGTCTGATAGGATGAGCTGTGATAATTTATGTTGAGAGGACAGACATCATCACTAGTACCACATCAAGTCTGATAGGATGAGCTGTGATAATTTATGTTGAGAGGACAGACATCATCACTAGTACCACATCAAGTCTAATAGGATGAGCTGTGATAATTTATGTTGAGATGACAGACATCATCACTAGTACCATATCAAGTCTGATAGGATGAGCTGTGATAATTTATGTTGAGAGGACAGACATCATCACTAGTATCACATCAAGTCTGATAGGATGAGCTGTGATAATTTATGTTGAGACGACAGACATCATCACTAGTACCACATCAAGTCTGATAGGATGAGCTGTGATAATTTATGTTGAGAGGACAGACATCATCACTAGTACCACATCAAGTCTGATAGGAAGAGCTGTGATAATTTATGTTGAGAGGACAGACATCATCACTAGTACCACATCAAGTCTGATAGGATGAGCTGTGATAATTTATGTTGAGATGACAGACATCATCACTAGTACCACATCAAGTCTGATAGGATGAGCTGTGATAATTTATGTTGAGATGACAGACATCATCACTAGTACCACATCAAGTCTGATAGGATGAGCTGTGATAATTTATGTTGAGAGGACAGACATCATCACTAGTGCCACATCAAGTCTGATAGGATGAGCTGTGATAATTTATGTTGAGATGATAGACATCATCACTAGTACCACATCAAGTCTGATAGGATGAGCTGTGATAATTTATGTTGAGAGGACAGACATCATCACTAGTACCACATCAAGTCTGATAGGATGAGCTGTGATAATTTATGTTGAGATGACAGACATCATTACTAGTACCACATCAAGTCTGATAGGATGAGCTGTGATAATTTATGTTGAGATGACAGACATCATCACTAGTACCACATCAAGTCTGATAGGATGAGCTGTGATAATTTATGTTGAGATGACAGACATCATCACTAGTACCACATCAAGTCTGATAGGATGAGCTGTGATAATTTATGTTGAGAGGACAGACATCATCACTAGTACCACATCAAGTCTGATAGGATGAGCTGTGATAATTTATGTTGAGAGGACAGACATCATCGCTAGTATCACATCAAGTCTGATAGGATGAGCTGTGATAATTTATGTTGAGACGACAGACATCATCACTAGTACCACATCAAGTCTGATAGGATGAGCTGTGATAATTTATGTTGAGATGACAGACATCATTACTAGTACCACATCAAGTCTGATAGGATGAGCTCTGATAATTTATGTTGAGAGGACAGACATCATCACTAGTACCACATGAAGTCTGATAGGATGAGCTGTAATAATTTATGTTGAGAGGACAGACATCATCACTAGTACCACATCAAGTCTGATAGGAAGAGCTGTGATAATTTATGTTGAGAGGACAGACATCATCACTAGTACCACATCAAGTCTGATAGGATGAGCTGTGATAATTTATGTTGAGACAACAGACATCATCACTAGTACCACATCAAGTCTGATAGGATGAGCTGTGATAATTTATGTTGAGAGGACAGACATCATCAGTAGTACCACATCAAGTCTGATAGGATGAGCTGTGATAATTTATGTTGAGATGACAGACATCATCACTAGTACCACATCAAGTCTGATAGGATGAGCTGTGATAATTTATGTTGAGATGACAGACATCATCACTAGTACCACATCAAGTCTGATAGGATGAGCTGTGATAATTTATGTTGAGATGACAGACATCATCACTAGTACCACATCAAGTCTGATAGGATGAGCTGTGATAATTTATGTTGAGACAACAGACATCATCACTAGTACCACATCAAGTCTGATAGGATGAGCTGTGATAATATATGTTGAGATGACAGACATCATCACTAGTACCACATCAAGTCTGATAGGATGAGCTGTGATAATTTATGTTGAGATGACAGACATCATCACTAGTACCCCATCAAGTCTGATAGGATGAGCTGTGATAATTTATGTTGAAACGACAGACATCATCACTAGTACCACATCAAATCTGATAGGATGAGCTGTGATAATTTATGTCGAGATGACAGACATCATCACTAGTACCACATCAAGTCTGATAGGATGAGCTGTGATAATTTATGTTGAGAGGACAGACATCATCACTAGTACCACATCAAGTCTGATAGGATGAGCTGTGATAATTTATGTCGAGATGACAGACATCATCACTAGTACCACATCAAGTCTGATAGGATGAGCTGTAATAATTTATGTTGAGATGACCGACATCATCGCTAGTATCACATCAAGTCTGATAGGATGAGCTGTGATAATTTATGTTGAGAGGACAGACATCATCACTAGTGCCACATCAAGTCTGATAGGATGAGCTGTGATAATTTATGTTGAGAGGACAGACATCATCACTAGTACCACATCAAGTCTGATAGGATGAGCTGTGATAATTTATGTTGAGACAACAGACATCATCACTAGTACCACATCAAGTCTGATAGGATGAGCTGTGATAATTTATGTTGAGACGACAGACATCATCACTAGTACCACATCAAGTCTGATAGGATGAGCTGTGATAATTTATGTTGAGAGGACAGACATCATCACTAGTACCACATCAAGTCTGATAGGATGAGCTGTGATAATTTATGTTGAGAGGACAGACATCATCACTAGTATCACATCAAGTCTGATAGGATGAGCTGTGATAATTTATCTTGAGATGACAGACATCATCACTAGTACCACATCAAATCTGATAGGATGAGCTGTGATAATTTATGTTGAGAGGACAGACATCATCACTAGTATCACATCAAGTCTGATAGGATGAGCTGTGATAATTTATGTTGAGACGACAGACATCATCACTAGTACCACATCAAGTCTGATAGGATGAGCTGTGATAATTTATGTTGAGACGACAGACATCATCACTAGTACCACATCAAGTCTGATAGGATGAGCTGTGATAATTTATGTTGAGATGACAGACATCATCACTAGTACCACATCAAGTCTGATAGGATGAGCTGTGATAATTTATGTTGAGATGACAGACATCATCGCTAGTGCCACATCAAGTCTGATAGGATGAGCTGTGATAATTTATGTTGAGAGGACAGACATCATCACTAGTACCACATCAAGTCTGATAGGATGAGCTGTGATAATTTATGTTGAGAGGACAGACATCATCACTAGTACCACATCAAGTCTGATAGGATGAGCTGTGATAATTTATGTTGAGACGACAGACATCATCACTAGTACCACATCAAGTCTGATAGGATGAGCTGTGATAATTTATGTTGAGACAACAGACATCATCACTAGTACCACATCAAGTCTGATAGGATGAGCTGTGATAATTTATGTTGAGACAACAGACATCATCACTAGTACCACATCAAGTCTGATAGGATGAGCTGTGATAATTTATGTTGAGAGGACAGACATCATCACTAGTACCACATCAAGTCTGATAGGATGAGCTGTGATAATTTATGTTGAGACAACAGACATCATCACTAGTACCACATCAAGTCTGATAGGATGAGCTGTGATAATTTATGTTGAGACAACAGACATCATCACTAGTACCACATCAAGTCTGATAGGATGAGCTGTGATAATTTATGTTGAGACGACAGACATCATCGCTAGTACCACATCAAGTCTGATAGGATGAGCTGTGATAATTTATGTTGAGAGAGGACAGACATCATCACTAGTACCACATCAAGTCTGATAGGATGAGCTGTGATAATTTATGTTGAGAGGACAGACATCATCACTAGTACCCCATCAAGTCTGATAGGATGAGCTGTGATAATTTATGTTGAGAGGACAGACATCATCACTAGTACCACATCAAGTCTGATAGGATGAGCTGTGATAATTTATGTTGAGAGGACAGACATCATCACTAGTACCACATCAAGTCTGATAGGATGAGCTGTGATAATTTATGTTGAGACGACAGACATCATCGCTAGTACCACATCAAGTCTGATAGGATGAGCTGTGATAATTTATGTTGAGAGAGGACAGACATCATCACTAGTACCATATCAAGTCTGATAGGATGAGCTGTGATAATTTATGTTGAGACGACAGACATCATCGCTAGTAGCACATCAAGTCTGATAGGATGAGCTGTGATAATTTATGTTGAGACGACAGACATCATCACTAGTACCACATCAAGTCTGATAGGATGAGCTGTGATAATTTATGTTGAGAGGACAGACATCATCACTAGTACCACATCAAGTCTGATAGGATGAGCTGTGATAATTTATGTTGAGAGGACAGACATCATCACTAGTACCACATCAAGTCTGATAGGATGAGCTGTGATAATTTATGTTGAGAGGACAGACATCATCACTAGTACCACATCAAGTCTGATAGGATGAGCTGTGATAATTTATGTTGAGATGACAGACATCATCACTAGTACCACATCAAGTCTGATAGGATGAACTGTGATAATTTATGTTGAGACGACAGACATCATCACTAGTACCACATCAAGTCTGATAGGATGAGCTGTGATAATTTATGTTGAGATGACAGACATCATCACTAGTACCACATCAAGTCTGATAGGATGAGCTGTGATAATTTATGTTGAGATGACAGACATCATCACTAGTACCACATCAAGTCTGATAGGATGAGCTGTGATAATTTATGTTGAGACGACAGACATCATCACTAGTACCACATCAAGTCTGATAGGATGAGCTGTGATAATTTATGTTGAGACGACAGACATCATCACTAGTACCACATCAAGTCTGATAGGATGAGCTGTGATAATTTATGTTGAGATGACAGACATCATCACTAGTACCACATCAAGTCTGATAGGATGAGCTGTGATAAGTTATGTTGAGAGGACAGACATCATCACTAGTACCACATCAAGTCTGATAGGATGAGCTGTGATAATTTATGTTGAGATGACAGACATCATCACTAGTACCACATCAAGTCTGATAGGATGAGCTGTGATAATTTATGTTGAGAGGACAGACATCATCACTAGTACCACATCAAGTCTGATAGGATGAGCTGTGATAATTTATGTTGAGAGGACAGACATCATCACTAGTACCACATCAAGTCTGATAGGATGAGCTGTGATAATTTATGTTGAGAGGACAGACATCATCACTAGTACCATATCAAGTCTGATAGGATGAGCTGTGATAATTTATGTTGAGACGACAGACATCATCACTAGTATCACATCAAGTCTGATAGGATGAGCTGTGATAATTTATGTTGAAATGACAGACATCATCACTAGTACCACATCAAGTCTGATAGGATGAGCTGTGATAATTTATGTTGAGAGGACAGACATCATCGCTAGTATCACATCAAGTCTGATAGGATGAGCTGTGATAATTTATGTTGAAATGACAGACATCATCACTAGTACCACATCAAGTCTGATAGGATGAGCTGTGATAATTTATGTTGAGATGACAGACATCATCGCTAGTATCACATCAAGTCTGATAGGATGAGCTGTGATAATTTATGTTGAGAGGATAGACATCATTACTAGTACCACATCAAGTCTGATAGGATGAGCTCTGATAATTTATGTTGAGAGGACAGACATCATCACTAGTACCACATGAAGTCTGATAGGATGAGCTGTAATAATTTATGTTGAGAGGACACATCATCACTAGTACCACATCAAGTCTGATAGGATGAGCTGTGATAATTTATGTTGAGATGACAGACATCATCACTAGTACCACATCAAGTCTGATAGGATGAGCTGTGATAATTTATGTTGAGATGACAGACATCATCACTAGTGCCACATCAAGTCTGATAGGATGAGCTGTGATAATTTATGTTGAGAGGACAGACATCATCACTAGTACCACATCAAGTCTGATAGGATGAGCTGTGATAATTTATGTTGAGAGGACAGACATCATCACTAGTACCACATCAAGTCTGATAGGATGAGCTGTGATAATTTATGTTGAGATGACAGACATCATCACTAGTACCACATCAAGTCTGATAGGATGAGCTGTGATAATTTATGTTGAGACGACAGACATCATCACTAGTACCACATCAAGTCTGATAGGATGAGCTGTGATAATTTATGTGGAGATGACAGACATCATCACTAGTACCACATCAAGTCTGATAGGATGAGCTGTGATAATTTATGTTGAGACAACAGACATCATCACTAGTACCACATCAAGTCTGATAGGATGAGCTGTGATAATTTATGTTGAGATGACAGACATCATCACTAGTGCCACATCAAGTCTGATAGGATGAGCTGTGATAATTTATGTTGAGAGGACAGACATCATCACTAGTACCACATCAAGTCTGATAGGATGAGCTGTGATAATTTATGTTGAGAGGACAGACATCATCACTAGTACCCCATCAAGTCTGATAGGATGAGCTGTGATAATTTATGTTGAAACGACAGACATCATCACTAGTACCACATCAAGTCTGATAGGATGAGCTGTGATAATTTATGTCGAGATGACAGACATCATCACTAGTACCACATCAAGTCTGATAGGATGAGCTGTGATAATTTATGTTGAGATGACAGACATCATCACTAGTACCACATCAAATCTGATAGGATGAGCTGTGATAATTTATGTTGAGATGACAGACATCATCACTAGTACCACATCAAGTCTGATAGGATGAGCTGTGATAATTTATGTCGAGATGACAGACATCATCACTAGTACCACATCAAGTCTGATAGGATGAGCTGTGATAATTTATGTTGAGATGACAGACATCATCACTAGTACCACATCAAGTCTGATAGGATGAGCTGTGATAATTTATGTTGAGATGACAGACATCATCACTAGTACCACATCAAGTCTGATAGGATGAGCTGTGATAATTTATGTCGAGAAGACAGACATCATCACTAGTACCACATCAAGTCTGATAGGATGAGCTGTGATAATTTATGTTGAGATGACAGACATCATCACTAGTACCACATCAAGTCTGATAGGATGAGCTGTGATAATTTATGTTGAGATGACCGACATCATCACTAGTACCACATCAAGTCTGATAGGATGAGCTGTGATAATTTATGTTGAGACGACAGACATCATCGCTAGTATCACATCAAGTCTGATAGGATGAGCTGTGATAATTTATGTTGAGAGGACAGACATCATCACTAGTGCCACATCAAGTCTGATAGGATGAGCTGTGATAATTTATGTTGAGAGGACAGACATCATCACTAGTACCACATCAAGTCTGATAGGATGAGCTGTGATAATTTATGTTGAGACAACAGACATCATCACTAGTACCACATCAAGTCTGATAGGATGAGCTGTGATAATTTATGTTGAGACGACAGACATCATCACTAGTACCACATCAAGTCTGATAGGATGAGCTGTGATAATTTATGTTGAGAGGACAGACATCATC
Organism: Bathymodiolus septemdierum; assembly: GCA_963383655.1. Taxonomy (NCBI): domain Eukaryota; kingdom Metazoa; phylum Mollusca; class Bivalvia; order Mytilida; family Modiolidae; genus Bathymodiolus; species Bathymodiolus septemdierum. The sequence goes on along the minus strand of OY726522.1, from coordinate 500,933 downwards.
ACTAGTACCACATCAAGTCTGATAGGATGAGCTGTGATAATTTATGTTGAGACGACAGACATCATCACTAGTACCACATCAAGTCTGATAGGATGAGCTGTGATAATTGATGTTGAGATGACAGACATCATCACTAGTACCACATCAAGTCTGATAGGATGAGCTGTGATAATTTATGTTGAGACGACAGACATCATCACTAGTACCACATCAAGTCTGATAGGATGAGCTGTGATAATTTATGTTGAGACGACAGACATCATCACTAGTACCACATCAAGTCTGATAGGATGAGCTGTGATAATTTATGTTGAGAGGACAGACATCATCACTAGTACCACATCAAGTCTGATAGGATGAGCTGTGATAATTTATGTTGAGAGGACAGACATCATCACTAGTACCACATCAAGTCTGATAGGATGAGCTGTGATAATTTATGTTGAGAGGACAGACATCATCACTAGTACCACATCAAGTCTGATAGGATGAGCTGTGATAATTTATGTTGAGACGACAGACATCATCACTAGTACCACATCAAGTCTGATAGGATGAGCTGTGATAATTTATGTTGAGAGGACAGACATCATCACTAGTACCACATCAAGTCTGATAGGATGAGCTGTGATAATTTATGTTGAGACGACAGACATCATCACTAGTACCACATCAAGTCTGATAGGATGAGCTGTGATAATTGATGTTGAGATGACAGACATCATCACTAGTACCACATCAAGTCTGATAGGATGAGCTGTGATAATTTATGTTGAGATGACAGACATCATCACTAGTACCACATCAAGTCTGATAGGATGAGCTGTGATAATTTATGTCGAGATGACAGACATCATCACTAGTACCACATCAAGTCTGATAGGATGAGCTGTGATAATTTATGTTGAGAGGACAGACATCATCACTAGTATCACATCAAGTCTGATAGGATGAGCTGTGATAATTTATGTTGAGATGACAGACATCATCACTAGTACCACATCAAGTCTGATAGGATGAGCTGTGATAATTTATGTTGAGATGACAGACATCATCACTAGTACCACATCAAGTCTGATAGGATGAGCTGTGATAATTTATGTTGAGAGGTCAGACATCATCACTAGTACCACATCAAGTCTGATAGGATGAGCTGTGATAATTTATGTTGAGATGACAGACATCATCACTAGTACCACATCAAGTCTGATAGGATGAACTGTGATAATTTATGTTGAGATGACAGACATCATCACTAGTACCACATCAAGTCTGATAGGATGAGCTGTGATAATTTATGTTGAGAGGACAGACATCATCACTAGTACCACATCAAGTCTGATAGGATGAGCTGTGATAATTTATGTTGAGAGGACAGACATCATCACTAGTACCACATCAAGTCTGATAGGAAGAGCTGTGATAATTTATGTTGAGAGGACAGACATCATCACTAGTACCACATCAAGTCTGATAGGATGAGCTGTGATAATTTATGTTGAGATGACAGACATCATCACTAGTACCACATCAAGTCTGATAGGATGAGCTGTGATAATTTATGTTGAGAGGACAGACATCATCACTAGTACCACATCAAGTCTGATAGGATGAGCTGTGATAATTTATGTTGAGAGGACAGACATCATCACTAGTACCACATCAAGTCTGATAGGATGAGCTGTGATAATTTATGTTGAGATGACAGACATCATCACTAGTACCACATCAAGTCTGATAGGATGAGCTGTGATAATTTATGTTGAGATGACAGACATCATCAGTAGTATCACATCAAGTCTGATAGGATGAGCTGTGATAATTTATGTTGAGAGGACAGACATCATCACTAGTATCACATCAAGTCTGATAGGATGAGCTGTGATAATTTATGTTGAGATGACAGACATCATCACTAGTACCACATCAAATCTGATAGGATGAGCTGTGATAATTTATGTTGAGATGACAGACATCATCACTAGTACCACATCAAGTCTGATAGGATGAGCTGTGATAATTTATGTTGAGAGGACAGACATCATCACTAGTATCACATCAAGTCTGATAGGATGAGCTGTGATAATTTATGTTGAGATGACAGGCATCATCACTAGTACCACATCAAGTCTGATAGGATGAGCTGTGATAATTTATGTTGAGATGACAGACATCATCACTAGTACCACATCAAGTCTGATAGGATGAGCTGTGATAATTTATGTTGAGACAACAGACATCATCGCTAGTGCCACATCAAGTCTGATAGGATGAGCTGTAATAATTTATGTTGAGAGGACAGACATCATCACTAGTACCACATCAAGTCTGATAGGATGAGCTGTGATAATTTATGTTGAGACGACAGACATCATCGCTAGTACCACATCAAGTCTGATAGGATGAGCTGTGATAATTTATGTTGAGAGAGGACAGACATCATCACTAGTACCATATCAAGTCTGATAGGATGAGCTGTGATAATTTATGTTGAGAGGACAGACATCATCGCTAGTAGCACATCAAGTCTGATAGGATGAGCTGTGATAATTTATGTTGAGACGACAGACATCATCACTAGTACCACATCAAGTCTGATAGGATGAGCTGTGATAATTTATGTTGAGAGGACAGACATCATCACTAGTACCACATCAAGTCTGATAGGATGAGCTGTGATAATTTATGTTGAGATGACAGACATCATCACTAGTATCACATCAAGTCTGATAGGATGAGCTGTGATAATTTATGTCGAGATGACAGACATCATCACTAGTACCACATCAAGTCTGATAGGATGAGCTGTGATAATTTATGTTGAGATGACAGACATCATCACTAGTACCACATCAAGTCTGATAGGATGAGCTGTGATAATTTATGTTGAGAGGACAGACATCATCACTAGTACCACATCAAGTCTGATAGGATGAGCTGTGATAATTTATGTTGAGACGACAGACATCATCACTAGTACCACATCAAGTCTGATAGGATGAGCTGTGATAATTTATGTTGAGATGACAGACATCATCACTAGTACCACATCAAGTCTGATAGGATGAGCTGTGATAATTTATGTTGAGATGACAGACATCATCACTAGTACCACATCAAGTCTGATAGGATGAGCTGTGATAATTTATGTTGAGATGACAGACATCATCACTAGTGCCACATCAAGTCTGATAGGATGAGCTGTGATAATTTATGTTGAGACAACAGGCATCATCACTAGTACCACATCAAGTCTGATAGGATGAGCTGTGATAATTTATGTTGAGAGGATAGACATCATCACTAGTACCACATCAAGTCTGATAGGATGAGCTCTGATAATTTATGTTGAGATGACAGACATCATCACTAGTACCACATCAAGTCTGATAGGATGAGCTGTGATAATTTATGTTGAGAGGACAGACATCATCACTAGTACCACATCAAGTCTGATAGGATGAGCTGTGATAATTTATGTTGAGATGACAGACATCATCACTAGTACCACATCAAGTCTGATAGGATGAGCTGTGATAATTTATGTTGAGAGGACAGACATCATCACTAGTACCACATCAAGTCTGATAGGATGAGCTGTGATAATTTATGTTGAGAGGACAGACATCATCACTAGTACCACATCAAGTCTGATAGGATGAGCTGTGATAATTTATGTTGAGAGGACAGACATCATCACTAGTACCACATCAAGTCTGATAGGATGAGCTGTGATAATTTATGTTGAGATGACAGACATCATCACTAGTACCCCATCAAGTCTGATAGGATGAGCTGTGATAATTTATGTTGAGAGGACAGACATCATCACTAGTACCACATCAAGTCTGATAGGAAGAGCTGTGATAATTTATGTTGAGATGACAGACATCATCACTAGTACCACATCAAGTCTGATAGGATGAGCTGTGATAATTTATGTTGAGAGGACAGACATCATCACTAGTACCACATCAAGTCTGATAGGATGAGCTGTGATAATTTATGTTGAGATGACAGACATCATCACTAGTACCATATCAAGTCTGATAGGATGAGCTGTGATAATTTATGTTGAGAGGACAGACATCATCACTAGTACCACATCAAGTCTGATAGGATGAGCTGTGATAATTTATGTTGAGATGACAGACATCATCACTAGTACCATATCAAGTCTGATAGGATGAGCTGTGATAATTTATGTTGAGAGGACAGACATCATCACTAGTACCACATCAAGTCTCATAGGATGAGCTGTGATAATTTATGTCGAGAGGACAGACATCATCACTAGTACCACATCAAGTCTGATAGGATGAGCTGTGATAATTTATGTTGAGATGACAGACATCATCACTAGTACCACATCAAGTCTGATAGGATGAGCTGTGATAATTTATGTTGAGAGGACAGACATCATCACTAGTACCACATCAAGTCTGATAGGATGAGCTGTGATAATTTATGTTGAGATGACAGACATCATCACTAGTACCACATCAAGTCTGATAGGATGAGCTGTGATAATTTATGTTGAGATGACAGACATCATCACTAGTACCACATCAAGTCTGATAGGATAAGCTGTGATAATTTATGTTGAGATGACAGACATCATCACTAGTACCACATCAAGTCTGATAGGATGAGCTGTGATAATTTATGTTGAGAGGACAGACATCATCACTAGTACCACATCAAGTCTGATAGGATGAGCTGTGATAATTTATGTTGAGATGACAGACATCATCACTAGTACCACATCAAGTCTGATAGGATGAGCTGTGATAATTTATGTTGAGAGGACAGACATCATCACTAGTACCACATCAAGTCTGATAGGATGAGCTGTGATAATTTATGTTGAGATGACAGACATCATCACTAGTACCACATCAAGTCTGATAGGATGAGCTGTGATAATTTATGTTGAGAGGACAGACATCATCACTAGTACCACATCAAGTCTGATAGGATGAGCTGTGATAATTTATGTTGAGACGACAGACATCATCACTAGTACCACATCAAGTCTGATAGGATGAGCTGTGATAATTTATGTTGAGAGGACAGACATCATCACTAGTACCACATCAAGTCTGATAGGATGAGCTGTGATAATTTATGTTGAGAGGACAGACATCATCACTAGTACCACATCAAGTCTCATAGGATGAGCTGTGATAATTTATGTCGAGAGGACAGACATCATCACTAGTACCACATCAAGTCTGATAGGATGAGCTGTGATAATTTATGTTGAGATGACAGACATCATCACTAGTACCACATCAAGTCTGATAGGATGAGCTGTGATAATTTATGTTGAGAGGACAGACATCATCACTAGTACCACATCAAGTCTGATAGGATGAGCTGTGATAATTTATGTTGAGATGACAGACATCATCACTAGTATCACATCAAGTCTGATAGGATGAGCTGTGATAATTTATGTTGAGATGACAGATATCATCACTAGTACCACATCAAGTCTGATAGGATAAGCTGTGATAATTTATGTTGAGATGACAGACATCATCACTAGTACCACATCAAGTCTGATAGGATGAGCTGTGATAATTTATGTTGAGACAACAGACATCATCACTAGTACCACATCAAGTCTGATAGGATGAGCTGTGGTAATTTATGTTGAGAGGACAGACATCATCACTAGTACCACATCAAGTCTGATAGGATGAGCTGTGATAATTTATGTTGAGAGGACAGACATCATCACTAGTACCACATCAAGTCTGATAGAATGAGCTGTGATAATTTATGTCGAGAGGACAGACATCATCACTAGTACCACATCAAGTCTGATAGGATGAGCTGTGATAATTTATGTTGAGACAACAGACATCATCACTAGTACCACATCAAGTCTGATAGGATGAGCTGTGGTAATTTATGTTGAGAGGACAGACATCATCACTAGTACCACATCAAGTCTGATAGGATGAGCTGTGATAATTTATGTTGAGAGGACAGACATCATCACTAGTACCACATCAAGTCTGATAGGATGAGCTGTGGTAATTGATGTTGAGATGACAGACATCATCACTAGTACCACATCAAGTCTGATAGGATGAGCTGTGATAATTTATGTTGAGAGGACAGACATCATCACTAGTACCACATCAAGTCTGATAGGATGAGCTGTGATAATTTATGTTGAGATGACAGACATCATCACTAGTACCACATCAAGTCTGATAGGATGAGCTGTGATAATTTATGTTGAGATGACAGACATCATCACTAGTACCACATCAAGTCTGATAGGATGAGCTGTGATAATTTATGTTGAGATGACAGACATCATCACTAGTACCACATCAAGTCTGATAGGATGAGCTGTGATAATTTATGTTGAGATGACAGACATCATTACTAGTACCACATCAAGTCTGATAGGATGAGCTGTGATAATTTATGTTGAGAGGACAGACATCATCACTAGTACCACATCAAGTCTGATAGGATGAGCTGTGATAATTTATGTTGAGATGACAGACATCATCACTAGTACCACATCAAGTCTGATAGGATGAGCTGTGATAATTTATGTTGAGATGACAGACATCATCACTAGTACCACATCAAGTCTGATAGGATGAGCTGTGATAATTTATGTTGAGAGGACAGACATCATCACTAGTACCACATCAAGTCTGATAGGATGAGCTGTGATAATTTATGTTGAGAGGACAGACATCATCACTAGTACCACATCAAGTCTGATAGGATGAGCTGTGATAATTTATGTTGAGAGGACAGACATCATCACTAGTACCACATCAAGTCTGATAGGATGAGCTGTGATAATTTATGTCGAGATGACAGACATCATCACTAGTACCACATCAAGTCTGATAGGATGAGCTGTGATAATTTATGTTGAGATGACAGACATCATCACTAGTACCACATCAAGTCTGATAGGATGAGCTGTGATAATTTATGTTGAGATGACAGACATCATCACTAGTACCACATCAAGTCTGATAGGATGAACTGTGATAATTTATGTTGAGAGGACAGACATCATCACTAGTACCACATCAAGTCTGATAGGATGAGCTGTGATAATTTATGTTGAGATGACAGACATCATCACTAGTACCACATCAAGTCTGATAGGATGAGCTGTGATAATTTATGTTGAGATGACAGACATCATCACTAGTACCACATCAAGTCTGATAGGATGAGCTGTGATAATTTATGTTGAGAGGACAGACATCATCACTAGTACCCCATCAAGTCTGATAGGATGAGCTGTGATAATTTATGTTGAGAGGACAGACATCATCACTAGTACCACATCAAGTCTGATAGGATGAGCTGTGATAATTTATGTTGAGATGACAGACATCATCACTAATACCACATCAAGTCTGATAGGATGAGTTGTGATAATTTATGTTGAGAGGACAGACATCATCAGTAGTACCACATCAAGTCTGATAGGATGAGCTGTGATAATTTATGTTGAGAGGACAGACATCATCACTAGTACCACATCAAGTCTGATAGGATGAGCTGTGATAATTTATGTTGAGAGGACAGACATCATCACTAGTACCACATCAAGTCTGATAGGATGAGCTGTGATAATTTATGTTGAGATGACAGACATCATCACTAGTACCACATCAAGTCTGATAGGATGAGCTGTGATAATTTATGTTGAGAGGACAGACATCATCACTAGTACCACATCAAGTCTGATAGGATGAGCTGTGATAATTTATGTTGAGATGACAGACATCATCACTAGTACCACATCAAGTCTGATAGGATGAGCTGTGATAATTTATGTTGAGAGGACAGACATCATCACTAGTACCACATCAAGTCTGATAGGATGAGCTGTGATAATTTATGTTGAGACGACAGACATCATCACTAGTACCACATCAAGTCTGATAGGATGAGCTGTGATAATTTATGTTGAGAGGACAGACATCATCACTAGTACCACATCAAGTCTGATAGGATGAGCTGTGATAATTTATGTTGAGATGACAGACATCATCACTAGTACCACATCAAGTCTGATAGGATGAGCTGTGATAATTTATGTTGAGAGGACAGACATCATCACTAGTACCACATCAAGTCTGATAGGATGAGCTGTGATAATTTATGTTGAGACGACAGACATCATCACTAGTACCACATCAAGTCTGATAGGATGAGCTGTGATAATTTATGTTGAGAGGACAGACATCATCACTAGTACCACATCAAGTCTGATAGGATGAGCTGTGATAATTTATGTTGAGATGACAGACATCATCACTAGTACCACATCAAGTCTGATAGGATGAGCTGTGATAATTTATGTTGAGATGACAGACATCATCACTAGTACCACATCAAGTCTGATAGGATGAGCTGTGATAATTTATGTTGAGAGGACAGACATCATCACTAGTACCACATCAAGTCTGATAGGATGAGCTGTGATAATTTATGTTGAGATGACAGACATCATCACTAGTACCACATCAAGTCTGATAGGATGAGCTGTGATAATTTATGTTGAGAGGACAGACATCATCACTAGTACCACATCAAGTCTGATAGGATGAGCTGTGATAATTTATGTTGAGAGGACAGACATCATCACTAGTACCACATCAAGTCTGATAGGATGAGCTGTGATAATTTATGTTGAGAGGACAGACATCATCACTAGTACCACATCAAGTCTGATAGGATGAGCTGTGATAATTTATGTTGAGATGACAGACATCATCACTAGTACCACATCAAGTCTGATAGGATGAGCTGTGATAATTTATGTTGAGAGGACAGACATCATCACTAGTACCACATCAAGTCTGATAGGATGAGCTGTGATAATTTATGTTGAGAGGACAGACATCATCACTAGTACCACATCAAGTCTGATAGGATGAGCTGTGATAATTTATGTTGAGATGACAGACATCATCACTAGTACCACATCAAGTCTGATAGGATGAGCTGTGATAATTTATGTTGAGATGACAGACATCATCACTAGTACCACATCAAGTCTGATAGGATGAGCTGTGATAATTTATGTCGAGATGACAGACATCATCACTAGTACCACATCAAGTCTGATAGGATGAGCTGTGATAATTTATGTTGAGATGACAGACATCATCACTAGTACCACATCAAGTCTGATAGGATGAGCTGTGATAATTTATGTTGAGATGACAGACATCATCACTAGTACCACATCAAGTCTGATAGGATGAGCTGTGATAATTTATGTTGAGAGGACAGACATCATCACTAGTACCACATCAAGTCTGATAGGATGAGCTGTGATAATTTATGTTGAGATGACAGACATCATCACTAGTACCACATCAAGTCTGATAGGATGAGCTGTGATAATTTATGTTGAGATGACAGACATCATCACTAGTACCACATCAAGTCTGATAGGATGAGCTGTGATAATTTATGTTGAGAGGACAGACATCATCACTAGTACCACATCAAGTCTGATAGGATGAGCTGTGATAATTTATGTTGAGAGGACAGACATCATCACTAGTACCCCATCAAGTCTGATAGGATGAGCTGTGATAATTTATGTTGAGATGACAGACATCATCACTAGTACCACATCAAGTCTGATAGGATGAGCTGTGATAATTTATGTTGAGAGGACAGAAATCATCAGTAGTACCACATCAAGTCTGATAGGATGAGCTGTGATAATTTATGTTGAGAGGACAGACATCATCACTAGTACCACATCAAGTCTGATAGGATGAGCTGTGATAATTTATGTTGAGAGGACAGACATCATCACTAGTACCACATCAAGTCTGATAGGATGAGCTGTGATAATTTATGTTGAGATGACAGACATCATCGCTAGTATCACATCAAGTCTGATAGGATGAGCTGTGGTAATTTATGTTGAGATGACAGACATCATCGCTAGTATCACATCAAGTCTGATAGCATGAGCTGTGATAATTTATGTTGAGAGGACAGACATCATCGCTAGTATCACATCAAGTCTGATAGGATGAGCTCTGATAAATTTCAGTATCATATAATTTTCAGTATCATATAGTTTTCTGTATCATATAATTTTCAGTATCATGATAATTTTCAATATCATATAATTTTCAGTATCATATAATTTTCTGTATCATATAATTTTCAGTATCATATAATTTTCAGTATCATATAGTTTTCTGTATCATATAATTTTCTGTATCATATAATTTTCAGTATCATATAATTTTCAGTATCATATAATTTTCAGTATAAATTAATTTCAAGTATCATATAATTTTCAGTATCATATAATTTTCTGTATCATATAATTTTCAGTATCATATAATTTTCTGTATCATATAATTTTCTGTATCATATAATTTTCTGTATCATTCCCGTCATGGTCAGTCTGTTGATACTGAAGATATCCTTTGTTGAGATCAAAGAAAAAATGTACAAATTACTGATATTAGAGTGCAGATATCTAATTTAGTGTTCATAACCATGAGGTACATCCATTCAAAATATGAAAGCCAAATAATTGAAAAAAAACTTTGGAGGAAGGAAAGTGTAACCTGTAAGTTGTGAGTTTGATTGCTGCACAAGGGATGTCTTCTCAATATGATATTTTGTAATAAAGTCTGACTTGTGCCAGGTCAGTGGTTTCCTTCACCAAATAAAACGGATCGCCACAATATGTCTGAAATATTGTTGATAGTGGCATTAAACACCCATAACCCAAACCCTCATAAGACAAAGAAATAGTAAAATATCACATAGGACACTGAATGAGGAAATTAAACATTAGAATAACTATCTACTACTGAAGATGTACAGTCTAACCTGTATTAAGAGGTCACATTTGGGACAAAGAAAAAGTGGCCTTACAAGACAGGTTCAATTGATATGAAATGTTCTATGATACAACAAGAAAAAAATTACCTTTTAATACAGGTGACTGCTTTATAGATAATTTATATTTGATTAAGTTTAAGTTTAGACATCTTCTTTTTTCAGTTACATGAGTTTGTGCCTGCTGTATGTACATGTATTGTCAGTAAACAGCTGTGTATGAGACCTGAAGCTGATAATCATTGGGCACTCAGAGACTTTGCTGCCAGACTTATGGCACAGATTTGCAAGCAAGTTTTTTTCCCTTTAACCCTATAGATTAGAGAATACATTGTAGCTTCTGTTTTATTCCTTAAGTTTTATGAACAAATTAATTTATTAGAGAGAGCATTAAAAGCTTGTACAAAATAAAACACATAATAGTGCTACAAGCCATTACTGTTGTATCCTATGAAGCTGAAATTTATAAAGAATTTACATAGATCATTTAGACAAGGTTAAAAATAAATTTATCCTTTTATTAAAATATATTTGTTATATGGAGGTGTCCTTTAAGTACAGGTTCAATTTTAACATGTAATCAATGAATTTTAGAGTTATCAATCTTCATAAAAGTGAAAGTGGCAAATCAGAATGACAAGACAATTAAATCATGGAAATTTTCATATAGGGTCAATTTTGACTTTTATTACTTTTTTAGTGTTTTGCAGAAATGTCAAATAAGATTCCCCAAGGTAAATACTTTGAACAAAATACACAATATAGTGAATAAAGACATATTTGGAAAAATTATGCTTAATTGAAATAAAACTGCTCCCACCCCTCCCCCTTTTCACACACAACACACATGAAAATAATCATAACCTTTCTTATATAACAGACTTACTCAAAATAATCACAACCTTTCTTATATAACAGACTTACTCAAAATAATCACAACCTTTCTTATATTACAGACTACTCAATATAATCACAACCTTTCTTATATAACAGACTTACTCAAAATAATCATGACCTTTCTTATATAACAGACTTACTCAAAATAATCATAACCTTTCTTATATAACAGACTTACTCAAAATAATCACGACCTTTCTTATATAACAGACTTACTCAAAATAATCATGACCTTTCTTATATAACAGACTTACTCAAAATAATCATGACCTTTCTTATATAACAGACTTACTCAAAATAATCACAACCTTTCTTATATAACAGACTTACTCAAAATAATCACGACCTTTCTTATATAACAGACTTACTCAAAATAATCACAACCTTTCTTATATAACAGACTTACTCAAAATAATCACAACCTTTCTTATATAACAGACTTACTCAAAATAATCACGACCTTTCTTATATAACAGACTTACTCAAAATAATCACAACCTTTCTCATATAACAGACTTACTCAAAATAATCATCACCTTTCTTATATAACAGACTTACTCAAAATAATCATGACCTTTCTTATATAACAGACTTACTCAAAATAATCACAACCTTTCTTATATAACAGACTTACTCAAAATAATCACAACCTTTCTTATATAACAGACTTACTCAAAATAATCACAACCTTTCTCATATAACAGACTTACTCAAAATAATCATAACCTTTCTTATATAACAGACTTACTCAAAATAATCATGACCTTTCTTATATAACAGACTTACTCAAAATAATCACGACCTTTCTTATATAACAGACTTACTCAAAATAATCACAACCTTTCTTATATAACAGACTTACTCAAAATAATCACGACCTTTCTTATATAACAGACTTACTCAAAATAATCACGACCTTTCTTATATAACAGACTTACTCAAAATAATCATAACCTTTCTTATATAACAGACTTACTCAAAATAATCACAACCTTTCTCATATAACAGACTTACTCAAAATAATCACAACCTTTCTTATATAACAGACTTACTCAAAATAATCATCACCTTTCTTATATAACAGACTTACTCAAAATAATCACAGCCTTTCTTATATAACAGACTTACTCAAAAAATAATCACAACCTTTCTTATATAACAGACTTACTCAAAATAATCACAACCTTTCTTATATAACAGACTTGCTCAAAATAATCACAACCTTTCTTATATAACAGACTTACTCAAAATAATTACAACCTTTCTTATATAACAGACTTACTCAAAATAATCACAACCTTTCTTATATAACAGACTTACTCAAAATAATCACAACCTTTCTTCTATAACAGACTTACTCAAAATAATCACAACCTTTCTTATATAACAGACTTACTCAAAATAATCACAACCTTTCTTATATAACAGACTTACTCAAAATAATCATAGCCTTTCTTATATAACAGACTTACTCAAAATAATCATGACCTTTCTTATATAACAGACTTACTCAAAATAATCACAACCTTTCTTATATAACAGACTTACTCAAAATAATCACAACCTTTCTTATATAACAGACTTGCTCAAAATAATCACAACCTTTCTTATATAACAGACTTACTCAAAATAATCACAACCTTTCTTATATAACAGACTTACTCAAAATAATTACAACCTTTCTTATATAACAGACTTACTCAAAATAATCACAACCTTTCTTATATAACAGACTTACTCAAAATAATCACAACCTTTCTTATATAACAGACTTACTCAAAATAATCATAACCTTTCTTATATAACAGACTTACTCAAAATAATCACAACCTTTCTTATATAACAGACTTACTCAAAATAATCACAACCTTTCTTATATTACAGACTACTCAATATAATCACAACCTTTCTTATATAACAGACTTACTCAAAATAATCATGACCTTTCTTATATAACAGACTTACTCAAAATAATCATAACCTTTCTTATATAACAGACTTACTCAAAATAATCACGACCTTTCTTATATAACAGACTTACTCAAAATAATCATGACCTTTCTTATATAACAGACTTACTCAAAATAATCATGACCTTTCTTATATAACAGACTTACTCAAAATAATCACAACCTTTCTTATATAACAGACTTACTCAAAATAATCACGACCTTTCTTATATAACAGACTTACTCAAAATAATCACAACCTTTCTTATATAACAGACTTACTCAAAATAATCACAACCTTTCTTATATAACAGACTTACTCAAAATAATCACGACCTTTCTTATATAACAGACTTACTCAAAATAATCACAACCTTTCTCATATAACAGACTTACTCAAAATAATCATCACCTTTCTTATATAACAGACTTACTCAAAATAATCATGACCTTTCTTATATAACAGACTTACTCAAAATAATCACAACCTTTCTTATATAACAGACTTACTCAAAATAATCACAACCTTTCTTATATAACAGACTTACTCAAAATAATCACAACCTTTCTCATATAACAGACTTACTCAAAATAATCATAACCTTTCTTATATAACAGACTTACTCAAAATAATCATGACCTTTCTTATATAACAGACTTACTCAAAATAATCACGACCTTTCTTATATAACAGACTTACTCAAAATAATCACAACCTTTCTTATATAACAGACTTACTCAAAATAATCACGACCTTTCTTATATAACAGACTTACTCAAAATAATCACGACCTTTCTTATATAACAGACTTACTCAAAATAATCATAACCTTTCTTATATAACAGACTTACTCAAAATAATCACAACCTTTCTCATATAACAGACTTACTCAAAATAATCACAACCTTTCTTATATAACAGACTTACTCAAAATAATCATCACCTTTCTTATATAACAGACTTACTCAAAATAATCACAGCCTTTCTTATATAACAGACTTACTCAAAAAATAATCACAACCTTTCTTATATAACAGACTTACTCAAAATAATCACAACCTTTCTTATATAACAGACTTGCTCAAAATAATCACAACCTTTCTTATATAACAGACTTACTCAAAATAATTACAACCTTTCTTATATAACAGACTTACTCAAAATAATCACAACCTTTCTTATATAACAGACTTACTCAAAATAATCACAACCTTTCTTCTATAACAGACTTACTCAAAATAATCACAACCTTTCTTATATAACAGACTTACTCAAAATAATCACAACCTTTCTTATATAACAGACTTACTCAAAATAATCATAGCCTTTCTTATATAACAGACTTACTCAAAATAATCATGACCTTTCTTATATAACAGACTTACTCAAAATAATCACAACCTTTCTTATATAACAGACTTACTCAAAATAATCACAACCTTTCTTATATAACAGACTTGCTCAAAATAATCACAACCTTTCTTATATAACAGACTTACTCAAAATAATCACAACCTTTCTTATATAACAGACTTACTCAAAATAATTACAACCTTTCTTATATAACAGACTTACTCAAAATAATCACAACCTTTCTTATATAACAGACTTACTCAAAATAATCACAACCTTTCTTATATAACAGACTTACTCAAAATAATCATAACCTTTCTTATATAACAGACTTACTCAAAATAATCACAACCTTTCTTATATAACAGACTTACTCAAAATAATCACAACCTTTCTTATATTACAGACTACTCAATATAATCACAACCTTTCTTATATAACAGACTTACTCAAAATAATCATGACCTTTCTTATATAACAGACTTACTCAAAATAATCATAACCTTTCTTATATAACAGACTTACTCAAAATAATCACGACCTTTCTTATATAACAGACTTACTCAAAATAATCATGACCTTTCTTATATAACAGACTTACTCAAAATAATCATGACCTTTCTTATATAACAGACTTACTCAAAATAATCACAACCTTTCTTATATAACAGACTTACTCAAAATAATCACGACCTTTCTTATATAACAGACTTACTCAAAATAATCACAACCTTTCTTATATAACAGACTTACTCAAAATAATCACAACCTTTCTTATATAACAGACTTACTCAAAATAATCACGACCTTTCTTATATAACAGACTTACTCAAAATAATCACAACCTTTCTCATATAACAGACTTACTCAAAATAATCATCACCTTTCTTATATAACAGACTTACTCAAAATAATCATGACCTTTCTTATATAACAGACTTACTCAAAATAATCACAACCTTTCTTATATAACAGACTTACTCAAAATAATCACAACCTTTCTTATATAACAGACTTACTCAAAATAATCACAACCTTTCTCATATAACAGACTTACTCAAAATAATCATAACCTTTCTTATATAACAGACTTACTCAAAATAATCATGACCTTTCTTATATAACAGACTTACTCAAAATAATCACGACCTTTCTTATATAACAGACTTACTCAAAATAATCACAACCTTTCTTATATAACAGACTTACTCAAAATAATCACGACCTTTCTTATATAACAGACTTACTCAAAATAATCACGACCTTTCTTATATAACAGACTTACTCAAAATAATCATAACCTTTCTTATATAACAGACTTACTCAAAATAATCACAACCTTTCTCATATAACAGACTTACTCAAAATAATCACAACCTTTCTTATATAACAGACTTACTCAAAATAATCATCACCTTTCTTATATAACAGACTTACTCAAAATAATCACAGCCTTTCTTATATAACAGACTTACTCAAAAAATAATCACAACCTTTCTTATATAACAGACTTACTCAAAATAATCACAACCTTTCTTATATAACAGACTTGCTCAAAATAATCACAACCTTTCTTATATAACAGACTTACTCAAAATAATTACAACCTTTCTTATATAACAGACTTACTCAAAATAATCACAACCTTTCTTATATAACAGACTTACTCAAAATAATCACAACCTTTCTTCTATAACAGACTTACTCAAAATAATCACAACCTTTCTTATATAACAGACTTACTCAAAATAATCACAACCTTTCTTATATAACAGACTTACTCAAAATAATCATAGCCTTTCTTATATAACAGACTTACTCAAAATAATCATGACCTTTCTTATATAACAGACTTACTCAAAATAATCACAACCTTTCTTATATAACAGACTTACTCAAAATAATCACAACCTTTCTTATATAACAGACTTGCTCAAAATAATCACAACCTTTCTTATATAACAGACTTACTCAAAATAATCACAACCTTTCTTATATAACAGACTTACTCAAAATAATTACAACCTTTCTTATATAACAGACTTACTCAAAATAATCACAACCTTTCTTATATAACAGACTTACTCAAAATAATCACAACCTTTCTTATATAACAGACTTACTCAAAATAATCATAACCTTTCTTATATAACAGACTTACTCAAAATAATCACAACCTTTCTTATATAACAGACTTACTCAAAATAATCACAACCTTTCTTATATTACAGACTACTCAATATAATCACAACCTTTCTTATATAACAGACTTACTCAAAATAATCATGACCTTTCTTATATAACAGACTTACTCAAAATAATCATAACCTTTCTTATATAACAGACTTACTCAAAATAATCACGACCTTTCTTATATAACAGACTTACTCAAAATAATCATGACCTTTCTTATATAACAGACTTACTCAAAATAATCATGACCTTTCTTATATAACAGACTTACTCAAAATAATCACAACCTTTCTTATATAACAGACTTACTCAAAATAATCACGACCTTTCTTATATAACAGACTTACTCAAAATAATCACAACCTTTCTTATATAACAGACTTACTCAAAATAATCACAACCTTTCTTATATAACAGACTTACTCAAAATAATCACGACCTTTCTTATATAACAGACTTACTCAAAATAATCACAACCTTTCTCATATAACAGACTTACTCAAAATAATCATCACCTTTCTTATATAACAGACTTACTCAAAATAATCATGACCTTTCTTATATAACAGACTTACTCAAAATAATCACAACCTTTCTTATATAACAGACTTACTCAAAATAATCACAACCTTTCTTATATAACAGACTTACTCAAAATAATCACAACCTTTCTTATATAACAGACTTGCTCAAAATAATCACAACCTTTCTTATATAACAGACTTACTCAAAATAATTACAACCTTTCTTATATAACAGACTTACTCAAAATAATCACAACCTTTCTTATATAACAGACTTACTCAAAATAATCACAACCTTTCTTCTATAACAGACTTACTCAAAATAATCACAACCTTTCTTATATAACAGACTTACTCAAAATAATCACAACCTTTCTTATATAACAGACTTACTCAAAATAATCATAGCCTTTCTTATATAACAGACTTACTCAAAATAATCATGACCTTTCTTATATAACAGACTTACTCAAAATAATCACAACCTTTCTTATATAACAGACTTACTCAAAATAATCACAACCTTTCTTATATAACAGACTTGCTCAAAATAATCACAACCTTTCTTATATAACAGACTTACTCAAAATAATCACAACCTTTCTTATATAACAGACTTACTCAAAATAATTACAACCTTTCTTATATAACAGACTTACTCAAAATAATCACAACCTTTCTTATATAACAGACTTACTCAAAATAATCACAACCTTTCTTATATAACAGACTTACTCAAAATAATCATAACCTTTCTTATATAACAGACTTACTCAAAATAATCACAACCTTTCTTATATAACAGACTTACTCAAAATAATCACAACCTTTCTTATATTACAGACTACTCAATATAATCACAACCTTTCTTATATAACAGACTTACTCAAAATAATCATGACCTTTCTTATATAACAGACTTACTCAAAATAATCATAACCTTTCTTATATAACAGACTTACTCAAAATAATCACGACCTTTCTTATATAACAGACTTACTCAAAATAATCATGACCTTTCTTATATAACAGACTTACTCAAAATAATCATGACCTTTCTTATATAACAGACTTACTCAAAATAATCACAACCTTTCTTATATAACAGACTTACTCAAAATAATCACGACCTTTCTTATATAACAGACTTACTCAAAATAATCACAACCTTTCTTATATAACAGACTTACTCAAAATAATCACAACCTTTCTTATATAACAGACTTACTCAAAATAATCACGACCTTTCTTATATAACAGACTTACTCAAAATAATCACAACCTTTCTCATATAACAGACTTACTCAAAATAATCATCACCTTTCTTATATAACAGACTTACTCAAAATAATCATGACCTTTCTTATATAACAGACTTACTCAAAATAATCACAACCTTTCTTATATAACAGACTTACTCAAAATAATCACAACCTTTCTTATATAACAGACTTACTCAAAATAATCACAACCTTTCTCATATAACAGACTTACTCAAAATAATCATAACCTTTCTTATATAACAGACTTACTCAAAATAATCATGACCTTTCTTATATAACAGACTTACTCAAAATAATCACGACCTTTCTTATATAACAGACTTACTCAAAATAATCACAACCTTTCTTATATAACAGACTTACTCAAAATAATCACGACCTTTCTTATATAACAGACTTACTCAAAATAATCACGACCTTTCTTATATAACAGACTTACTCAAAATAATCATAACCTTTCTTATATAACAGACTTACTCAAAATAATCACAACCTTTCTCATATAACAGACTTACTCAAAATAATCACAACCTTTCTTATATAACAGACTTACTCAAAATAATCATCACCTTTCTTATATAACAGACTTACTCAAAATAATCACAGCCTTTCTTATATAACAGACTTACTCAAAAAATAATCACAACCTTTCTTATATAACAGACTTACTCAAAATAATCACAACCTTTCTTATATAACAGACTTGCTCAAAATAATCACAACCTTTCTTATATAACAGACTTACTCAAAATAATTACAACCTTTCTTATATAACAGACTTACTCAAAATAATCACAACCTTTCTTATATAACAGACTTACTCAAAATAATCACAACCTTTCTTATATAACAGACTTACTCAAAATAATCACAACCTTTCTTATATAACAGACTTACTCAAAATAATCACAACCTTTCTTATATAACAGACTTACTCAAAATAATCATAGCCTTTCTTATATAACAGACTTACTCAAAATAATCATGACCTTTCTTATATAACAGACTTACTCAAAATAATCACAACCTTTCTTATATAACAGACTTACTCAAAATAATCACAACCTTTCTTATATAACAGACTTGCTCAAAATAATCACAACCTTTCTTATATAACAGACTTACTCAAAATAATCACAACCTTTCTTATATAACAGACTTACTCAAAATAATTACAACCTTTCTTATATAACAGACTTACTCAAAATAATCACAACCTTTCTTATATAACAGACTTACTCAAAATAATCACAACCTTTCTTATATAACAGACTTACTCAAAATAATCATAACCTTTCTTATATAACAGACTTACTCAAAATAATCACGACCTTTCTTATATAACAGACTTACTCAAAATAATCATAACCTTTCTTATATAACAGACTTACTCAAAATAATCACAACCTTTCTCATATAACAGACTTACTCAAAATAATCACAACCTTTCTTATATAACAGACTTACTCAAAATAATCACAACCTTTCTTATATAACAGACTTACTCAAAATAATCACAACCTTTCTCATATAACAGACTTACTCAAAATAATTATGACCTTTCTTATATAACAGACTTACTCAAAATAATCATGACCTTTCTCATATAACAGACTTACTCAAAATAATCACGACCTTTCTTATATAACAGACTTACTCAAAATAATCACGACCTTTCTTATATAACAGACTTACTCAAAATAATCATAACCTTTCTTATATAACAGACTTACTCAAAATAATCACAACCTTTCTCATATAACAGACTTACTCAAAATAATCACAACCTTTCTTATATAACAGACTTACTCAAAATAATCATCACCTTTCTTATATAACAGACTTACTCAAAATAATCACAGCCTTTCTTATATAACAGACTTACTCAAAAAATAATCACAACCTTTCTTATATAACAGACTTACTCAAAATAATCACAACCTTTCTTATATAACAGACTTGCTCAAAATAATCACAACCTTTCTTATATAACAGACTTACTCAAAATAATTACAACCTTTCTTATATAACAGACTTACTCAAAATAATCACAACCTTTCTTATATAACAGACTTACTCAAAATAATCACAACCTTTCTTATATAACAGACTTACTCAAAATAATCACAACCTTTCTTATATAACAGACTTACTCAAAATAATCACAACCTTTCTTATATAACAGACTTACTCAAAATAATCATAGCCTTTCTTATATAACAGACTTACTCAAAATAATCATGACCTTTCTTATATAACAGACTTACTCAAAATAATCACAACCTTTCTTATATAACAGACTTACTCAAAATAATCACAACCTTTCTTATATAACAGACTTGCTCAAAATAATCACAACCTTTCTTATATAACAGACTTACTCAAAATAATCACAACCTTTCTTATATAACAGACTTACTCAAAATAATTACAACCTTTCTTATATAACAGACTTACTCAAAATAATCACAACCTTTCTTATATAACAGACTTACTCAAAATAATCACAACCTTTCTTATATAACAGACTTACTCAAAATAATCATAACCTTTCTTATATAACACACTTACTCAAAATAATCACAACCTTTCTTATATAACAGACTTACTCAAAATAATCACAACCTTTCTTATATAACAGACTTACTTAAAATAATCACAACCTTTCTTATATAACAGACTTACTCAAAATAATCACAACCTTTCTTATATAACAGTCTTACTCAAAATAATCATAACCTTTCTTATATAACAGACTTACTCAAAATAATCACAACCCTTCTTATATAACAGACTTACTCAAAATAATCACGACCTTTCTTATATAACAGACTTACTCAAAATAATCACGACCTTTCTTATATAACAGACTTACTCAAAATAATCATAACCTTTCTTATATAACAGACTTACTCAAAATAATCATAACCTTTCTTATATAACAGACTTACTCAAAATAATCACAACCTTTCTTATATAAGAGACTTACTCAAAATAATCACAACCTTTCTCATATAACAGACTTACTCAAAATAATCACAACCTTTCTTATATAACAGACTTACTCAAAATAATCACAACCTTTCTTATATAACAGTCTTACTCAAAATAATCATAACCTTTCTTATATAACAGACTTACTCAAAATAATCACAACCCTTCTTATATAACAGACTTACTCAAAATAATCACGACCTTTCTTATATAACAGACTTACTCAAAATAATCACGACCTTTCTTATATAACAGACTTACTCAAAATAATCATAACCTTTCTTATATAACAGACTTACTCAAAATAATCACAACCTTTCTCATATAACAGACTTACTCAAAATAATCACAACCTTTCTTATATAACAGACTTACTCAAAATAATCACAACCTTTCTTATATAACAGACTTACTCAAAATAATCACAACCTTTCTCATATAACAGACTTACTCAAAATAATCATGACCTTTCTTATATAACAGACTTACTCAAAATAATCATGACCTTTCTCATATAACAGACTTACTCAAAATAATCACAGCCTTTCTTATATAACAGACTTACTCAAAAAAATCATGACCTTTCTTATATAACAGACTTACTCAAAATAATCATGACCTTTCTTATATAACAGACTTACTCAAAATAATCATGACCTTTCTCATATAACAGACTTACTCAAAATAATCACGACCTTTCTTATATAACAGACTTACTCAAAATAATCACAACCTTTCTTATATAACAGACTTACTCAAAATAATCACAACCTTTCTTATATAACAGACTTACTCAAAATAATCACAACCTTTCTTATATAACAGACTTACTCAAAATAATCACGACCTTTCTGATATAACAGACTTACTCAAAATAATCACAACCTTTCTCATATAACAGACTTACTCAAAATAATCACAACCTTTCTTATATAACAGACTTACTCAAAATAATCACAACCTTTCTCATATAACAGACTTACTCAAAATAATCATAACCTTTCTTATATAACAGACTTACTCAAAATAATCATGACCTTTCTTATATAACAGACTTACTCAAAATAATCATGACCTTTCTTATATAACAGACTTACTCAAAATAATCATGACCTTTCTTATATAACAGACTTACTCAAAATAATCATGACCTTTCTCATATAACAGACTTACTCAAAATAATCACGACCTTTCTCATATAACAGACTTACTCAAAATAATCACAACCTTTCTTATATAACAGACTTACTCAAAATAATCATGACCTTTCTTATATAACAGACTTACTCAAAATAATCATGACCTTTCTTATATAACAGACTTACTCAAAATAATCATGACCTTTCTCATATAACAGACTTGCTCAAAATAATCACGACCTTTCTTATATAACAGACTTACTCAAAATAATCACAACCTTTCTTATATAACAGACTTACTCAAAATAATCATGACCTTTCTTATATAACAGACTTACTCAAAATAATCATGACCTTTCTTATATAACAGACTTACTCAAAATAATCATGACCTTTCTCATATAACAGACTTACTCAAAATAATCATAACCTTTCTTATATAACAGACTTACTCAAAATAATCACGACCTTTCTTATATAACAGACTTACTCAAAATAATCACAACCTTTCTCATATAACAGACTTACTCAAAATAATCACAACCTTTCTTATATAACAGACTTACTCAAAATAATCATCACCTTTCTTATATAACAGACTTACTCAAAATAATCACAACCTTTCTTATATAACAGACTTACTCAAAATAATCACAACCTTTCTCATATAACAGACTTACTCAAAATAATCATAACCTTTCTTATATAACAGACTTACTCAAAATAATCATGACCTTTCTTATATAACAGACTTACTCAAAATAATCACAACCTTTCTTATATAACAGACTTACTCAAAAAATAATCACAACCTTTCTTATATAACAGACTTACTCAAAATAATCACAACCTTTCTTATATAACAGACTTACTCAAAATAATCACAACCTTTCTTATATAACAGACTTGCTCAAAATAATCACAACCTTTCTTATATAACAGACTTACTCAAAATAATCACAACCTTTCTCATATAACAGACTTACTCAAAATAATCACAACCTTTCTTATATAACAGACTTACTCAAAATAATCACAACCTTTCTTATATAACAGACTTACTCAAAATAATCACAACCTTTCTTATATAACAGACTTACTCAAAATAATCACAACCTTTCTTATATAACAGACTTACTCAAAATAATTACAACCTTTCTTATATAACAGACTTACTCAAAATAATCACAACCTTTCTTATATAACAGACTTACTCAAAATAATCACAACCTTTCTTATATAACAGACTTACTCAAAATAAACACAACCTTTCTTATATAACAGACTTACTCAAAATAATCACAACCTTTCTTATATAACAGACTTGCTCAAAATAATCACAACCTTTCTTATATAACAGACTTACTCAAAATAATCACAACCTTTCTCATATAACAGACTTACTCAAAATAATCACAACCTTTCTTATATAACAGACTTACTCAAAATAATCACAACCTTTCTTATATAACAGACTTACTCAAAATAATCACAACCTTTCTTATATAACAGACTTACTCAAAATAATCACAACCTTTCTTATATAACAGACTTACTCAAAATAATTACAACCTTTCTTATATAACAGACTTACTCAAAATAATCACAACCTTTCTTATATAACAGACTTACTCAAAATAATCACAACCTTTCTTATATAACAGACTTACTCAAAATAAACACAACCTTTCTTATATAACAGACTTACTCAAAATAATCACAACCTTTCTTATATAACAGACTTACTCAAAATAATCATAACCTTTCATATATAACAGACTTACTCAAAATAATCATGACCTTTCTTATATAACAGACTTACTCAAAATAATCACAACCTTTCTTATATAACAGACTTACTCAAAATAATCACAACCTTTCTTATATAACAGACTTGCTCAAAATAATCACAACCTTTCTTATATAACAGACTTACTCAAAATAATCATGACCTTTCTTATATAACAGACTTACTCAAAATAATTACAACCTTTCTTATATAACAGACTTACTCAAAATAATCACAACCTTTCTTATATAACAGACTTACTCAAAATAATCACAACCTTTCTTATATAACAGACTTACTCAAAATAATCACAACCTTTCTTATATAACAGACTTACTCAAAATAATCACAACCTTTCTTATATAACAGACTTACTCAAAATAATCACGACCTTTCTTATATAACAGACTTACTCAAAATAATCATAACCTTTCTTATATAACAGACTTACTCAAAATAATCACAACCTTTCTTATATAACAGACTTACTCAAAATAATCACAACCTTTCTCATATAACAGACTTACTCAAAATAATCACAACCTTTCTTATATAACAGACTTACTCAAAATAATCACAACCTTTCTTATATAACAGTCTTACTCAAAATAATCATAACCTTTCTTATATAACAGACTTACTCAAAATAATCACAACCCTTCTTATATAACAGACTTACTCAAAATAATCACGACCTTTCTTATATAACAGACTTACTCAAAATAATCACGACCTTTCTTATATAACAGACTTACTCAAAATAATCATAACCTTTCTTATATAACAGACTTACTCAAAATAATCACAACCTTTCTTATATAACAGACTTACTCAAAATAATCACAACCTTTCTTATATAACAGACTTACTCAGAATAATCACAACCTTTCTTATATAACAGACTTACTCAAAATAATCACGACCTTTCTGATATAACAGACTTACTCAAAATAATCACAACCTTTCTCATATAACAGACTTACTCAAAATAATCACAACCTTTCTTATATAACAGACTTACTCAAAATAATCATGACCTTTCTTATATAACAGACTTACTCAAAATAATCACGACCTTTCTTATATAACAGACTTACTCAAAATAATCACAACCTTTCTTATATAACAGACTTACTCAAAATAATCACGACCTTTCTTATATAACAGACTTACTCAAAATAATCACGACCTTTCTTATATAACAGACTTACTCAAAATAATCATAACCTTTCTTATATAACAGACTTACTCAAAATAATCACAACCTTTCTTATATAACAGACTTGCTCAAAATAATCACAACCTTTCTTATATAACAGACTTACTCAAAATAATCACAACCTTTCTCATATAACAGACTTACTCAAAATAATCACAACCTTTCTTATATAACAGACTTACTCAAAATAATCACAACCTTTCTTATATAACAGACTTACTCAAAATAATCACAACCTTTCTTATATAACAGACTTACTCAAAATAATCACAACCTTTCTTATATAACAGACTTACTCAAAATAATTACAACCTTTCTTATATAACAGACTTACTCAAAATAATCACAACCTTTCTTATATAACAGACTTACTCAAAATAATCACAACCTTTCTTATATAACAGACTTACTCAAAATAATCACAACCTTTCTTATATAACAGACTTACTCAAAATAATCATAACCTTTCTTATATAACAGACTTACTCAAAATAATCATGACCTTTCTTATATAACAGACTTACTCAAAATAATCACAACCTTTCTTATATAACAGACTTACTCAAAATAATCACAACCTTTCTTATATAACAGACTTGCTCAAAATAATCACAACCTTTCTTATATAACAGACTTACTCAAAATAATCACAACCTTTCTTATATAACAGACTTACTCAAAATAATTACAACCTTTCTTATATAACAGACTTACTCAAAATAATCACAACCTTTCTTATATAACAGACTTACTCAAAATAATCACAACCTTTCTTATATAACAGACTTACTCAAAATAATCATAACCTTTCTTATATAACAGACTTACTCAAAATAATCACAACCTTTCTTATATAAGAGACTTACTCAAAATAATCACAACCTTTCTCATATAACAGACTTACTCAAAATAATCACAACCTTTCTTATATAACAGACTTACTCAAAATAATCACAACCTTTCTTATATAACAGTCTTACTCAAAATAATCATAACCTTTCTTATATAACAGACTTACTCAAAATAATCACAACCCTTCTTATATAACAGACTTACTCAAAATAATCACGACCTTTCTTATATAACAGACTTACTCAAAATAATCACGACCTTTCTTATATAACAGACTTACTCAAAATAATCATAACCTTTCTTATATAACAGACTTACTCAAAATAATCACAACCTTTCTCATATAACAGACTTACTCAAAATAATCACAACCTTTCTTATATAACAGACTTACTCAAAATAATCACAACCTTTCTTATATAACAGACTTACTCAAAATAATCACAACCTTTCTCATATAACAGACTTACTCAAAATAATCATGACCTTTCTTATATAACAGACTTACTCAAAATAATCATGACCTTTCTCATATAACAGACTTACTCAAAATAATCACAGCCTTTCTTATATAACAGACTTACTCAAAATAATCATGACCTTTCTTATATAACAGACTTACTCAAAATAATCATGACCTTTCTTATATAACAGACTTACTCAAAATAATCATGACCTTTCTCATATAACAGACTTACTCAAAATAATCACGACCTTTCTTATATAACAGACTTACTCAAAATAATCACAACCTTTCTTATATAACAGACTTACTCAAAATAATCACAACCTTTCTTATATAACAGACTTACTCAAAATAATCACAACCTTTCTTATATAACAGACTTACTCAAAATAATCACGACCTTTCTGATATAACAGACTTACTCAAAATAATCACAACCTTTCTCATATAACAGACTTACTCAAAATAATCACAACCTTTCTTATATAACAGACTTACTCAAAATAATCACAACCTTTCTCATATAACAGACTTACTCAAAATAATCACAACCTTTCTTATATAACAGACTTACTCAAAATAATCATGACCTTTCTTATATAACAGACTTACTCAAAATAATCATGACCTTTCTTATATAACAGACTTACTCAAAATAATCATGACCTTTCTTATATAACAGACTTACTCAAAATAATCATGACCTTTCTCATATAACAGACTTACTCAAAATAATCACGACCTTTCTCATATAACAGACTTACTCAAAATAATCACAACCTTTCTTATATAACAGACTTACTCAAAATAATCATGACCTTTCTTATATAACAGACTTACTCAAAATAATCATGACCTTTCTTATATAACAGACTTACTCAAAATAATCATGACCTTTCTCATATAACAGACTTGCTCAAAATAATCACGACCTTTCTTATATAACAGACTTACTCAAAATAATCACAACCTTTCTTATATAACAGACTTACTCAAAATAATCATGACCTTTCTTATATAACAGACTTACTCAAAATAATCATGACCTTTCTTATATAACAGACTTACTCAAAATAATCATGACCTTTCTCATATAACAGACTTACTCAAAATAATCACAACCTTTCTCATATAACAGACTTACTCAAAATAATCACAACCTTTCTTATATAACAGACTTACTCAAAATAATCATCACCTTTCTTATATAACAGACTTACTCAAAATAATCACAACCTTTCTTATATAACAGACTTACTCAAAATAATCACAACCTTTCTCATATAACAGACTTACTCAAAATAATCATAACCTTTCTTATATAACAGACTTACTCAAAATAATCATGACCTTTCTTATATAACAGACTTACTCAAAATAATCACAACCTTTCTTATATAACAGACTTACTCAAAAAATAATCACAACCTTTCTTATATAACAGACTTACTCAAAATAATCACAACCTTTCTTATATAACAGACTTACTCAAAATAATCACAACCTTTCTTATATAACAGACTTGCTCAAAATAATCACAACCTTTCTTATATAACAGACTTACTCAAAATAATCACAACCTTTCTCATATAACAGACTTACTCAAAATAATCACAACCTTTCTTATATAACAGACTTACTCAAAATAATCACAACCTTTCTTATATAACAGACTTACTCAAAATAATCACAACCTTTCTTATATAACAGACTTACTCAAAATAATCACAACCTTTCTTATATAACAGACTTACTCAAAATAATTACAACCTTTCTTATATAACAGACTTACTCAAAATAATCACAACCTTTCTTATATAACAGACTTACTCAAAATAATCACAACCTTTCTTATATAACAGACTTACTCAAAATAAACACAACCTTTCTTATATAACAGACTTACTCAAAATAATCACAACCTTTCTTATATAACAGACTTGCTCAAAATAATCACAACCTTTCTTATATAACAGACTTACTCAAAATAATCACAACCTTTCTCATATAACAGACTTACTCAAAATAATCACAACCTTTCTTATATAACAGACTTACTCAAAATAATCACAACCTTTCTTATATAACAGACTTACTCAAAATAATCACAACCTTTCTTATATAACAGACTTACTCAAAATAATCACAACCTTTCTTATATAACAGACTTACTCAAAATAATTACAACCTTTCTTATATAACAGACTTACTCAAAATAATCACAACCTTTCTTATATAACAGACTTACTCAAAATAATCACAACCTTTCTTATATAACAGACTTACTCAAAATAAACACAACCTTTCTTATATAACAGACTTACTCAAAATAATCACAACCTTTCTTATATAACAGACTTACTCAAAATAATCATAACCTTTCATATATAACAGACTTACTCAAAATAATCATGACCTTTCTTATATAACAGACTTACTCAAAATAATCACAACCTTTCTTATATAACAGACTTACTCAAAATAATCACAACCTTTCTTATATAACAGACTTGCTCAAAATAATCACAACCTTTCTTATATAACAGACTTACTCAAAATAATCATGACCTTTCTTATATAACAGACTTACTCAAAATAATTACAACCTTTCTTATATAACAGACTTACTCAAAATAATCACAACCTTTCTTATATAACAGACTTACTCAAAATAATCACAACCTTTCTTATATAACAGACTTACTCAAAATAATCACAACCTTTCTTATATAACAGACTTACTCAAAATAATCACAACCTTTCTTATATAACAGACTTACTCAAAATAATCACGACCTTTCTTATATAACAGACTTACTCAAAATAATCATAACCTTTCTTATATAACAGACTTACTCAAAATAATCACAACCTTTCTTATATAACAGACTTACTCAAAATAATCACAACCTTTCTCATATAACAGACTTACTCAAAATAATCACAACCTTTCTTATATAACAGACTTACTCAAAATAATCACAACCTTTCTTATATAACAGTCTTACTCAAAATAATCATAACCTTTCTTATATAACAGACTTACTCAAAATAATCACAACCCTTCTTATATAACAGACTTACTCAAAATAATCACGACCTTTCTTATATAACAGACTTACTCAAAATAATCACGACCTTTCTTATATAACAGACTTACTCAAAATAATCATAACCTTTCTTATATAACAGACTTACTCAAAATAATCACAACCTTTCTTATATAACAGACTTACTCAAAATAATCACAACCTTTCTTATATAACAGACTTACTCAGAATAATCACAACCTTTCTTATATAACAGACTTACTCAAAATAATCACGACCTTTCTGATATAACAGACTTACTCAAAATAATCACAACCTTTCTCATATAACAGACTTACTCAAAATAATCACAACCTTTCTTATATAACAGACTTACTCAAAATAATCATGACCTTTCTTATATAACAGACTTACTCAAAATAATCACGACCTTTCTTATATAACAGACTTACTCAAAATAATCACAACCTTTCTTATATAACAGACTTACTCAAAATAATCACGACCTTTCTTATATAACAGACTTACTCAAAATAATCACGACCTTTCTTATATAACAGACTTACTCAAAATAATCATAACCTTTCTTATATAACAGACTTACTCAAAATAATCACAACCTTTCTTATATAACAGACTTGCTCAAAATAATCACAACCTTTCTTATATAACAGACTTACTCAAAATAATCACAACCTTTCTCATATAACAGACTTACTCAAAATAATCACAACCTTTCTTATATAACAGACTTACTCAAAATAATCACAACCTTTCTTATATAACAGACTTACTCAAAATAATCACAACCTTTCTTATATAACAGACTTACTCAAAATAATCACAACCTTTCTTATATAACAGACTTACTCAAAATAATTACAACCTTTCTTATATAACAGACTTACTCAAAATAATCACAACCTTTCTTATATAACAGACTTACTCAAAATAATCACAACCTTTCTTATATAACAGACTTACTCAAAATAATCACAACCTTTCTTATATAAGAGACTTACTCAAAATAATCACAACCTTTCTCATATAACAGACTTACTCAAAATAATCACAACCTTTCTTATATAACAGACTTACTCAAAATAATCACAACCTTTCTTATATAACAGTCTTACTCAAAATAATCATAACCTTTCTTATATAACAGACTTACTCAAAATAATCACAACCCTTCTTATATAACAGACTTACTCAAAATAATCACGACCTTTCTTATATAACAGACTTACTCAAAATAATCACGACCTTTCTTATATAACAGACTTACTCAAAATAATCATAACCTTTCTTATATAACAGACTTACTCAAAATAATCACAACCTTTCTCATATAACAGACTTACTCAAAATAATCACAACCTTTCTTATATAACAGACTTACTCAAAATAATCACAACCTTTCTTATATAACAGACTTACTCAAAATAATCACAACCTTTCTCATATAACAGACTTACTCAAAATAATCATGACCTTTCTTATATAACAGACTTACTCAAAATAATCATGACCTTTCTCATATAACAGACTTACTCAAAATAATCACAGCCTTTCTTATATAACAGACTTACTCAAAATAATCATGACCTTTCTTATATAACAGACTTACTCAAAATAATCATGACCTTTCTTATATAACAGACTTACTCAAAATAATCATGACCTTTCTCATATAACAGACTTACTCAAAATAATCACGACCTTTCTTATATAACAGACTTACTCAAAATAATCACAACCTTTCTTATATAACAGACTTACTCAAAATAATCACAACCTTTCTTATATAACAGACTTACTCAAAATAATCACAACCTTTCTTATATAACAGACTTACTCAAAATAATCACGACCTTTCTGATATAACAGACTTACTCAAAATAATCACAACCTTTCTCATATAACAGACTTACTCAAAATAATCACAACCTTTCTTATATAACAGACTTACTCAAAATAATCACAACCTTTCTCATATAACAGACTTACTCAAAATAATCATAACCTTTCTTATATAACAGACTTACTCAAAATAATCATGACCTTTCTTATATAACAGACTTACTCAAAATAATCATGACCTTTCTTATATAACAGACTTACTCAAAATAATCATGACCTTTCTTATATAACAGACTTACTCAAAATAATCATGACCTTTCTCATATAACAGACTTACTCAAAATAATCACGACCTTTCTCATATAACAGACTTACTCAAAATAATCACAACCTTTCTTATATAACAGACTTACTCAAAATAATCATGACCTTTCTTATATAACAGACTTACTCAAAATAATCATGACCTTTCTTATATAACAGACTTACTCAAAATAATCATGACCTTTCTCATATAACAGACTTGCTCAAAATAATCACGACCTTTCTTATATAACAGACTTACTCAAAATAATCACAACCTTTCTTATATAACAGACTTACTCAAAATAATCATGACCTTTCTTATATAACAGACTTACTCAAAATAATCATGACCTTTCTTATATAACAGACTTACTCAAAATAATCATGACCTTTCTCATATAACAGACTTACTCAAAATAATCATAACCTTTCTTATATAACAGACTTACTCAAAATAATCACGACCTTTCTTATATAACAGACTTACTCAAAATAATCACAACCTTTCTCATATAACAGACTTACTCAAAATAATCACAACCTTTCTTATATAACAGACTTACTCAAAATAATCATCACCTTTCTTATATAACAGACTTACTCAAAATAATCACAACCTTTCTTATATAACAGACTTACTCAAAATAATCACAACCTTTCTCATATAACAGACTTACTCAAAATAATCATAACCTTTCTTATATAACAGACTTACTCAAAATAATCATGACCTTTCTTATATAACAGACTTACTCAAAATAATCACAACCTTTCTTATATAACAGACTTACTCAAAAAATAATCACAACCTTTCTTATATAACAGACTTACTCAAAATAATCACAACCTTTCTTATATAACAGACTTACTCAAAATAATCACAACCTTTCTTATATAACAGACTTGCTCAAAATAATCACAACCTTTCTTATATAACAGACTTACTCAAAATAATCACAACCTTTCTCATATAACAGACTTACTCAAAATAATCACAACCTTTCTTATATAACAGACTTACTCAAAATAATCACAACCTTTCTTATATAACAGACTTACTCAAAATAATCACAACCTTTCTTATATAACAGACTTACTCAAAATAATCACAACCTTTCTTATATAACAGACTTACTCAAAATAATTACAACCTTTCTTATATAACAGACTTACTCAAAATAATCACAACCTTTCTTATATAACAGACTTACTCAAAATAATCACAACCTTTCTTATATAACAGACTTACTCAAAATAAACACAACCTTTCTTATATAACAGACTTACTCAAAATAATCACAACCTTTCTTATATAACAGACTTGCTCAAAATAATCACAACCTTTCTTATATAACAGACTTACTCAAAATAATCACAACCTTTCTCATATAACAGACTTACTCAAAATAATCACAACCTTTCTTATATAACAGACTTACTCAAAATAATCACAACCTTTCTTATATAACAGACTTACTCAAAATAATCACAACCTTTCTTATATAACAGACTTACTCAAAATAATCACAACCTTTCTTATATAACAGACTTACTCAAAATAATTACAACCTTTCTTATATAACAGACTTACTCAAAATAATCACAACCTTTCTTATATAACAGACTTACTCAAAATAATCACAACCTTTCTTATATAACAGACTTACTCAAAATAAACACAACCTTTCTTATATAACAGACTTACTCAAAATAATCACAACCTTTCTTATATAACAGACTTACTCAAAATAATCATAACCTTTCATATATAACAGACTTACTCAAAATAATCATGACCTTTCTTATATAACAGACTTACTCAAAATAATCACAACCTTTCTTATATAACAGACTTACTCAAAATAATCACAACCTTTCTTATATAACAGACTTGCTCAAAATAATCACAACCTTTCTTATATAACAGACTTACTCAAAATAATCATGACCTTTCTTATATAACAGACTTACTCAAAATAATTACAACCTTTCTTATATAACAGACTTACTCAAAATAATCACAACCTTTCTTATATAACAGACTTACTCAAAATAATCACAACCTTTCTTATATAACAGACTTACTCAAAATAATCACAACCTTTCTTATATAACAGACTTACTCAAAATAATCACAACCTTTCTTATATAACAGACTTACTCAAAATAATCACGACCTTTCTTATATAACAGACTTACTCAAAATAATCATAACCTTTCTTATATAACAGACTTACTCAAAATAATCACAACCTTTCTTATATAACAGACTTACTCAAAATAATCACAACCTTTCTCATATAACAGACTTACTCAAAATAATCACAACCTTTCTTATATAACAGACTTACTCAAAATAATCACAACCTTTCTTATATAACAGTCTTACTCAAAATAATCATAACCTTTCTTATATAACAGACTTACTCAAAATAATCACAACCCTTCTTATATAACAGACTTACTCAAAATAATCACGACCTTTCTTATATAACAGACTTACTCAAAATAATCACGACCTTTCTTATATAACAGACTTACTCAAAATAATCATAACCTTTCTTATATAACAGACTTACTCAAAATAATCACAACCTTTCTTATATAACAGACTTACTCAAAATAATCACAACCTTTCTTATATAACAGACTTACTCAGAATAATCACAACCTTTCTTATATAACAGACTTACTCAAAATAATCACGACCTTTCTGATATAACAGACTTACTCAAAATAATCACAACCTTTCTCATATAACAGACTTACTCAAAATAATCACAACCTTTCTTATATAACAGACTTACTCAAAATTATCACAACCTTTCTCATATAACAGACTTACTCAAAATAATCATAACCTTTCTTATATAACAGACTTACTCAAAATAATCATGACCTTTCTTATATAACAGACTTACTCAAAATAATCATGACCTTTCTTATATAACAGACTTACTCAAAATAATCATGACCTTTCTTATATAACAGACTTACTCAAAATAATCATGACCTTTCTCATATAACAGACTTACTCAAAATAATCACAACCTTTCTCATATAACAGACTTACTCAAAATAATCATGACCTTTCTTATATAACAGACTTACTCAAAATAATCACGACCTTTCTTATATAACAGACTTACTCAAAATAATCACAACCTTTCTTATATAACAGACTTACTCAAAATAATCACGACCTTTCTTATATAACAGACTTACTCAAAATAATCACGACCTTTCTTATATAACAGACTTACTCAAAATAATCATAACCTTTCTTATATAACAGACTTACTCAAAATAATCACAACCTTTCTTATATAACAGACTTGCTCAAAATAATCACAACCTTTCTTATATAACAGACTTACTCAAAATAATCACAACCTTTCTCATATAACAGACTTACTCAAAATAATCACAACCTTTCTTATATAACAGACTTACTCAAAATAATCACAACCTTTCTTATATAACAGACTTACTCAAAATAATCACAACCTTTCTTATATAACAGACTTACTCAAAATAATCACAACGTTTCTTATATAACAGACTTACTCAAAATAATTACAACCTTTCTTATATAACAGACTTACTCAAAATAATCACAACCTTTCTTATATAACAGACTTACTCAAAATAATCACAACCTTTCTTATATAACAGACTTACTCAAAATAATCACAACCTTTCTTATATAACAGACTTACTCAAAATAATCATAACCTTTCTTATATAACAGACTTACTCAAAATAATCATGACCTTTCTTATATAACAGACTTACTCAAAATAATCACAACCTTTCTTATATAACAGACTTACTCAAAATAATCACAACCTTTCTTATATAACAGACTTGCTCAAAAT
This sequence comes from Bathymodiolus septemdierum, assembly GCA_963383655.1. Taxonomy (NCBI): domain Eukaryota; kingdom Metazoa; phylum Mollusca; class Bivalvia; order Mytilida; family Modiolidae; genus Bathymodiolus; species Bathymodiolus septemdierum. The sequence continues at coordinate 464,290 of OY726522.1, read as the reverse complement.
AATCACAACCTTTCTTATATAACAGACTTACTCAAAATAATCACAACCTTTCTTATATAACAGACTTACTCAAAATAATTACAACCTTTCTTATATAACAGACTTACTCAAAATAATCACAACCTTTCTTATATAACAGACTTACTCAAAATAATCACAACCTTTCTTATATAACAGACTTACTCAAAATAATCATAACCTTTCTTATATAACAGACTTACTCAAAATAATCACAACCTTTCTTATATAAGAGACTTACTCAAAATAATCACAACCTTTCTCATATAACAGACTTACTCAAAATAATCACAACCTTTCTTATATAACAGACTTACTCAAAATAATCACAACCTTTCTTATATAACAGTCTTACTCAAAATAATCATAACCTTTCTTATATAACAGACTTACTCAAAATAATCACAACCCTTCTTATATAACAGACTTACTCAAAATAATCACGACCTTTCTTATATAACAGACTTACTCAAAATAATCACGACCTTTCTTATATAACAGACTTACTCAAAATAATCATAACCTTTCTTATATAACAGACTTACTCAAAATAATCATAACCTTTCTCATATAACAGACTTACTCAAAATAATCACAACCTTTCTTATATAACAGACTTACTCAAAATAATCACAACCTTTCTTATATAACAGACTTACTCAAAATAATCACAACCTTTCTCATATAACAGACTTACTCAAAATAATCATGACCTTTCTTATATAACAGACTTACTCAAAATAATCATGACCTTTCTCATATAACAGACTTACTCAAAATAATCACAGCCTTTCTTATATAACAGACTTACTCAAAATAATCATGACCTTTCTTATATAACAGACTTACTCAAAATAATCATGACCTTTCTTATATAACAGACTTACTCAAAATAATCATGACCTTTCTCATATAACAGACTTACTCAAAATAATCACGACCTTTCTTATATAACAGACTTACTCAAAATAATCACAACCTTTCTTATATAACAGACTTACTCAAAATAATCACAACCTTTCTTATATAACAGACTTACTCAAAATAATCACAACCTTTCTTATATAACAGACTTACTCAAAATAATCACGACCTTTCTGATATAACAGACTTACTCAAAATAATCACAACCTTTCTCATATAACAGACTTACTCAAAATAATCACAACCTTTCTTATATCACAGACTTACTCAAAATAATCACAACCTTTCTCATATAACAGACTTACTCAAAATAATCATAACCTTTCTTATATAACAGACTTACTCAAAATAATCATGACCTTTCTTATATAACAGACTTACTCAAAATAATCATGACCTTTCTTATATAACAGACTTACTCAAAATAATCATGACCTTTCTTATATAACAGACTTACTCAAAATAATCATGACCTTTCTCATATAACAGACTTACTCAAAATAATCACGACCTTTCTCATATAACAGACTTACTCAAAATAATCACAACCTTTCTTATATAACAGACTTACTCAAAATAATCATGACCTTTCTTATATAACAGACTTACTCAAAATAATCATGACCTTTCTTATATAACAGACTTACTCAAAATAATCATGACCTTTCTCATATAACAGACTTGCTCAAAATAATCACGACCTTTCTTATATAACAGACTTACTCAAAATAATCACAACCTTTCTTATATAACAGACTTACTCAAAATAATCATGACCTTTCTTATATAACAGACTTACTCAAAATAATCATGACCTTTCTTATATAACAGACTTACTCAAAATAATCATGACCTTTCTCATATAACAGACTTACTCAAAATAATCATAACCTTTCTTATATAACAGACTTACTCAAAATAATCACGACCTTTCTTATATAACAGACTTACTCAAAATAATCACAACCTTTCTCATATAACAGACTTACTCAAAATAATCACAACCTTTCTTATATAACAGACTTACTCAAAATAATCATCACCTTTCTTATATAACAGACTTACTCAAAATAATCACAACCTTTCTTATATAACAGACTTACTCAAAATAATCACAACCTTTCTCATATAACAGACTTACTCAAAATAATCATAACCTTTCTTATATAACAGACTTACTCAAAATAATCATGACCTTTCTTATATAACAGACTTACTCAAAATAATCACAACCTTTCTTATATAACAGACTTACTCAAAAAATAATCACAACCTTTCTTATATAACAGACTTACTCAAAATAATCACAACCTTTCTTATATAACAGACTTACTCAAAATAATCACAACCTTTCTTATATAACAGACTTGCTCAAAATAATCACAACCTTTCTTATATAACAGACTTACTCAAAATAATCACAACCTTTCTCATATAACAGACTTACTCAAAATAATCACAACCTTTCTTATATAACAGACTTACTCAAAATAATCACAACCTTTCTTATATAACAGACTTACTCAAAATAATCACAACCTTTCTTATATAACAGACTTACTCAAAATAATCACAACCTTTCTTATATAACAGACTTACTCAAAATAATTACAACCTTTCTTATATAACAGACTTACTCAAAATAATCACAACCTTTCTTATATAACAGACTTACTCAAAATAATCACAACCTTTCTTATATAACAGACTTACTCAAAATAAACACAACCTTTCTTATATAACAGACTTACTCAAAATAATCACAACCTTTCTTATATAACAGACTTACTCAAAATAATCATAACCTTTCATATATAACAGACTTACTCAAAATAATCATGACCTTTCTTATATAACAGACTTACTCAAAATAATCACAACCTTTCTTATATAACAGACTTACTCAAAATAATCACAACCTTTCTTATATAACAGACTTGCTCAAAATAATCACAACCTTTCTTATATAACAGACTTACTCAAAATAATCATGACCTTTCTTATATAACAGACTTACTCAAAATAATTACAACCTTTCTTATATAACAGACTTACTCAAAATAATCACAACCTTTCTTATATAACAGACTTACTCAAAATAATCACAACCTTTCTTATATAACAGACTTACTCAAAATAATCACAACCTTTCTTATATAACAGACTTACTCAAAATAATCACAACCTTTCTTATATAACAGACTTACTCAAAATAATCACGACCTTTCTTATATAACAGACTTACTCAAAATAATCATAACCTTTCTTATATAACAGACTTACTCAAAATAATCACAACCTTTCTTATATAACAGACTTACTCAAAATAATCACAACCTTTCTCATATAACAGACTTACTCAAAATAATCACAACCTTTCTTATATAACAGACTTACTCAAAATAATCACAACCTTTCTTATATAACAGTCTTACTCAAAATAATCATAACCTTTCTTATATAACAGACTTACTCAAAATAATCACAACCCTTCTTATATAACAGACTTACTCAAAATAATCACGACCTTTCTTATATAACAGACTTACTCAAAATAATCACGACCTTTCTTATATAACAGACTTACTCAAAATAATCATAACCTTTCTTATATAACAGACTTACTCAAAATAATCACAACCTTTCTCATATAACAGACTTACTCAAAATAATCACAACCTTTCTTATATAACAGACTTACTCAAAATAATCACAACCTTTCTTATATAACAGACTTACTCAAAATAATCACAACCTTTCTCATATAACAGACTTACTCAAAATAATCATGACCTTTCTTATATAACAGACTTACTCAAAATAATCATGACCTTTCTCATATAACAGACTTACTCAAAATAATCATGACCTTTCTTATATAACAGACTTACTCAAAATAATCATGACCTTTCTTATATAACAGACTTACTCAAAATAATCATGACCTTTCTTATATAACAGACTTACTCAAAATAATCATGACCTTTCTCATATAACAGACTTGCTCAAAATAATCACGACCTTTCTTATATAACAGACTTACTCAAAATAATCACAACCTTTCTTATATAACAGACTTACTCAAAATAATCATGACCTTTCTTATATAACAGACTTACTCAAAATAATCATGACCTTTCTTATATAACAGACTTACTCAAAATAATCATGACCTTTCTCATATAACAGACTTACTCAAAATAATCATAACCTTTCTTATATAACAGACTTACTCAAAATAATCACGACCTTTCTTATATAACAGACTTACTCAAAATAATCACGACCTTTCTCATATAACAGACTTACTCAAAATAATCACAACCTTTCTTATATAACAGACTTACTCAAAATAATCATCACCTTTCTTATATAACAGACTTACTCAAAATAATCACAACCTTTCTTATATAACAGACTTACTCAAAATAATCACAACCTTTCTCATATAACAGACTTACTCAAAATAATCATAACCTTTCTTATATAACAGACTTACTCAAAATAATCATGACCTTTCTTATATAACAGACTTACTCAAAATAATCACAACCTTTCTTATATAACAGACTTACTCAAAATAATCACAACCTTTCTTATATAACAGACTTACTCAAAATAATCACGACCTTTCTTATATAACAGACTTACTCAAAATAATCATAACCTTTCTTATATAACAGACTTACTCAAAATAATCACAACCTTTCTCATATAACAGACTTACTCAAAATAATCACAACCTTTCTTATATAACAGACTTACTCAAAATAATCATCACCTTTCTTATATAACAGACTTACTCAAAATAATCACAGCCTTTCTTATATAACAGACTTACTCAAAAAATAATCACAACCTTTCTTATATAACAGACTTACTCAAAATAATCACAACCTTTCTTATATAACAGACTTACTCAAAATAATCACAACCTTTCTTATATAACAGACTTGCTCAAAATAATCACAACCTTTCTTATATAACAGACTTACTCAAAATAATCACAACCTTTCTCATATAACAGACTTACTCAAAATAATCACAACCTTTCTTATATAACAGACTTACTCAAAATAATCACAACCTTTCTTATATAACAGACTTACTCAAAATAATCACAACCTTTCTTATATAACAGACTTACTCAAAATAATCACAACCTTTCTTATATAACAGACTTACTCAAAATAATCACAACCTTTCTTATATAACAGACTTACTCAAAATAATCACAACCTTTCTTATATAACAGACTTACTCAAAATAAACACAACCTTTCTTATATAACAGACTTACTCAAAATAATCACAACCTTTCTTATATAACAGACTTACTCAAAATAATCATAACCTTTCTTATATAACAGACTTACTCAAAATAATCATGACCTTTCTTATATAACAGACTTACTCAAAATAATCACAACCTTTCTTATATAACAGACTTACTCAAAATAATCACAACCTTTCTTATATAACAGACTTGCTCAAAATAATCACAACCTTTCTTATATAACAGACTTACTCAAAATAATCACAACCTTTCTTATATAACAGACTTACTCAAAATAATTACAACCTTTCTTATATAACAGACTTACTCAAAATAATCACAACCTTTCTTATATAACAGACTTACTCAAAATAATCACAACCTTTCTTATATAACAGACTTACTCAAAATAATCACAACCTTTCTTATATAACAGACTTACTCAAAATAATCACAACCTTTCTTATATAACAGACTTACTCAAAATAATCACGACCTTTCTTATATAACAGACTTACTCAAAATAATCATAACCTTTCTTATATAACAGACTTACTCAAAATAATCACAACCTTTCTTATATAACAGACTTACTCAAAATAATCACAACCTTTCTCATATAACAGACTTACTCAAAATAATCACAACCTTTCTTATATAACAGACTTACTCAAAATAATCACAACCTTTCTTATATAACAGTCTTACTCAAAATAATCATAACCTTTCTTATATAACAGACTTACTCAAAATAATCACGACCCTTCTTATATAACAGACTTACTCAAAATAATCACGACCTTTCTTATATAACAGACTTACTCAAAATAATCACGACCTTTCTTATATAACAGACTTACTCAAAATAATCACAACCTTTCTTATATAACAGACTTACTCAAAATAATCACAACCTTTCTCATATAACAGACTTACTCAAAATAATCACAACCTTTCTTATATAACAGACTTACTCAAAATAATCACAACCTTTCTTATATAACAGACTTACTCAAAATAATCACAACCTTTCTCATATAACAGACTTACTCAAAATAATCATGACCTTTCTCATATAACAGACTTACTCAAAATAATCACAGCCTTTCTTATATAACAGACTTACTCAAAATAATCATGACCTTTCTTATATAACAGACTTACTCAAAATAATCACGACCTTTCTTATATAACAGACTTACTCAAAATAATCATAACCTTTCTTATATAACAGACTTACTCAAAATAATCACAACCTTTCTTATATAACAGACTTACTCAAAATAATCACAACCTTTCTCATATAACAGACTTACTCAAAATAATCACAACCTTTCTTATATAACAGACTTACTCAAAATAATCACAACCTTTCTTATATAACAGTCTTACTCAAAATAATCATAACCTTTCTTATATAACAGACTTACTCAAAATAATCACGACCCTTCTTATATAACAGACTTACTCAAAATAATCACGACCTTTCTTATATAACAGACTTACTCAAAATAATCACGACCTTTCTTATATAACAGACTTACTCAAAATAATCACAACCTTTCTTATATAACAGACTTACTCAAAATAATCACAACCTTTCTCATATAACAGACTTACTCAAAATAATCACAACCTTTCTTATATAACAGACTTACTCAAAATAATCACAACCTTTCTTATATAACAGACTTACTCAAAATAATCACAACCTTTCTCATATAACAGACTTACTCAAAATAATCATGACCTTTCTTATATAACAGACTTACTCAAAATAATCATGACCTTTCTCATATAACAGACTTACTCAAAATAATCACAGCCTTTCTTATATAACAGACTTACTCAAAATAATCATGACCTTTCTTATATAACAGACTTACTCAAAATAATCATGACCTTTCTTATATAACTGACTTACTCAAAATAATCATGACCTTTCTCATATAACAGACTTACTCAAAATAATCACGACCTTTCTTATATAACAGACTTACTCAAAATAATCACAACCTTTCTTATATAACAGACTTACTCAAAATAATCACGACCTTTCTTATATAACAGACTTACTCAAAATAATCACGACCTTTCTTATATAACAGACTTACTCAAAATAATCATAACCTTTCTTATATAACAGACTTACTCAAAATAATCACAACCTTTCTCATATAACAGACTTACTCAAAATAATCACAACCTTTCTTATATAACAGACTTACTCAAAATAATCACAACCTTTCTTATATAACAGACTTACTCAAAATAATCACAACCTTTCTCATATAACAGACTTACTCAAAATAATCATGACCTTTCTTATATAACAGACTTACTCAAAATAATCATGACCTTTCTCATATAACAGACTTACTCAAAATAATCACAGCCTTTCTTATATAAGACTTACTCAAAATAATCATGACCTTTCTTATATAACAGACTTACTCAAAATAATCATGACCTTTCTTATATAACTGACTTACTCAAAATAATCATGACCTTTCTCATATAACAGACTTACTCAAAATAATCACGACCTTTCTTATATAACAGACTTACTCAAAATAATCACAACCTTTCTTATATAACAGACTTACTCAAAATAATCACGACCTTTCTTATATAACAGACTTACTCAAAATAATCACAACCTTTCTTATATAACAGACTTACTCAAAATAATCACAACCTTTCTTATATAACAGACTTACTCAAAATAATCACGACCTTTCTTATATAACAGACTTACTCAAAATAATCACAACCTTTCTCATATAACAGACTTACTCAAAATAATCACAACCTTTCTTTTATAACAGACTTACTCAAAATAATCACAACCTTTCTCATATAACAGACTTACTCAAAATAATCAGCACCTTTCTTATATAACAGACTTACTCAAAATAATCATGACATTTCTTATATAACAGACTTACTCAAAATAATCATGACCTTTCTTATATAACAGACTTACTCAAAATAATCATGACCTTTCTTATATAACAGACTTACTCAAAATAATCATGACCTTTCTCATATAACAGACTTACTCAAAATAATCACGACCTTTCTTATATAACAGACTTACTCAAAATAATCACAACCTTTCTTATATAACAGACTTACTCAAAATAATCATGACCTTTCTTATATAACAGACTTACTCAAAATAATCATGACCTTTCTCATATAACAGACTTACTCAAAATAATCATGACCTTTCTCATATAACAGACTTGCTCAAAATAATCACGACCTTTCTTATATAACAGACTTACTCAAAATAATCACAACCTTTCTTATATAACAGACTTACTCAAAATAATCATGACCTTTCTTATATAACAGACTTACTCAAAATAATCATGACCTTTCTTATATAACAGACTTACTCAAAATAATCATGACCTTTCTCATATTACAGACTTACTCAAAATAATCATGACCTTTCTTATATAACAGACTTACTCAAAATAATCACGACCTTTCTTATATAACAGACTTACTCAAAATAATCACAACCTTTCTCATATAACAGACTTACTCAAAATAATCACAACCTTTCTTATATAACAGACTTACTCAAAATAATCATCACCTTTCTTATATAACAGACTTACTCAAAATAATCACAACCTTTCTCATATAACAGACTTACTCAAAATAATCACAACCTTTCTCATATAACAGACTTACTCAAAATAATCATAACCTTTCTTATATAACAGACTTACTCAAAATAATCATGACCTTTCTTATATAACAGACTTACTCAAAATAATCACGACCTTTCTTATATAACAGACTTACTCAAAATAATCACAACCTTTCTTATATAACAGACTTACTCAAAATAATCACGACCTTTCTTATATAACAGACTTACTCAAAATAATCACGACCTTTCTTATATAACAGACTTACTCAAAATAATCATAACCTTTCTTATATAACAGACTTACTCAAAATAATCACAACCTTTCTTATATAACAGACTTGCTCAAAATAATCACAACCTTTCTTATATAACAGACTTACTCAAAATAATCACAACCTTTCTCATATAACAGACTTACTCAAAATAATCACAACCTTTCTTATATAACAGACTTACTCAAAATAATCACAACCTTTCTTATATAACAGACTTACTCAAAATAATCACAACCTTTCTTATATAACAGACTTACTCAAAATAATCACAACCTTTCTTATATAACAGACTTACTCAAAATAATTACAACCTTTCTTATATAACAGACTTACTCAAAATAATCACAACCTTTCTTATATAACAGACTTACTCAAAATAATCACAACCTTTCTTATATAACAGACTTACTCAAAATAATCACAACCTTTCTTATATAACAGACTTACTCAAAATAATCATAACCTTTCTTATATAACAGACTTACTCAAAATAATCATGACCTTTCTTATATAACAGACTTACTCAAAATAATCACAACCTTTCTTATATAACAGACTTACTCAAAATAATCACAACCTTTCTTATATAACAGACTTGCTCAAAATAATCACAACCTTTCTTATATAACAGACTTACTCAAAATAATCACAACCTTTCTTATATAACAGACTTACTCAAAATAATTACAACCTTTCTTATATAACAGACTTACTCAAAATAATCACAACCTTTCTTATATAACAGACTTACTCAAAATAATCACAACCTTTCTTATATAACAGACTTACTCAAAATAATCATAACCTTTCTTATATAACAGACTTACTCAAAATAATCACAACCTTTCTTATATAAGAGACTTACTCAAAATAATCACAACCTTTCTCATATAACAGACTTACTCAAAATAATCACAACCTTTCTTATATAACAGACTTACTCAAAATAATCACAACCTTTCTTATATAACAGTCTTACTCAAAATAATCATAACCTTTCTTATATAACAGACTTACTCAAAATAATCACAACCCTTCTTATATAACAGACTTACTCAAAATAATCACGACCTTTCTTATATAACAGACTTACTCAAAATAATCACGACCTTTCTTATATAACAGACTTACTCAAAATAATCATAACCTTTCTTATATAACAGACTTACTCAAAATAATCACAACCTTTCTCATATAACAGACTTACTCAAAATAATCACAACCTTTCTTATATAACAGACTTACTCAAAAAATCACAACCTTTCTTATATAACAGACTTACTCAAAATAATCACAACCTTTCTCATATAACAGACTTACTCAAAATAATCATGACCTTTCTTATATAACAGACTTACTCAAAATAATCATGACCTTTCTCATATAACAGACTTACTCAAAATAATCACAGCCTTTCTTATATAACAGACTTACTCAAAATAATCATGACCTTTCTTATATAACAGACTTACTCAAAATAATCATGACCTTTCTTATATAACAGACTTACTCAAAATAATCATGACCTTTCTCATATAACAGACTTACTCAAAATAATCACGACCTTTCTTATATAACAGACTTACTCAAAATAATCACAACCTTTCTTATATAACAGACTTACTCAAAATAATCACAACCTTTCTTATATAACAGACTTACTCAAAATAATCACAACCTTTCTTATATAACAGACTTACTCAAAATAATCACGACCTTTCTGATATAACAGACTTACTCAAAATAATCACAACCTTTCTCATATAACAGACTTACTCAAAATAATCACAACCTTTCTTATATAACAGACTTACTCAAAATAATCACAACCTTTCTCATATAACAGACTTACTCAAAATAATCATAACCTTTCTTATATAACAGACTTACTCAAAATAATCATGACCTTTCTTATAACAGACTTACTCAAAATAATCATGACCTTTCTTATATAACAGGACTTACTCAAAATAATCATGACCTTTCTTATATAACAGACTTACTCAAAATAATCATTGACCTTTCTCATATAACAGACTTACTCAAAATAATCACGACCTTTCTTATATAACAGACTTACTCAAAATAATCACAACCTTTCTTATATAACAGACTTACTCAAAATAATCATGACCTTTCTTATATAACAGACTTACTCAAAATTAATCATGACTTTCTTATATAACAGACTTACTCAAAATAATCATGACCTTTCTCATATAACAGACTTGCTCAAAATAATCACGACCTTTCTTATATAACAGACTTACTCAAAATAATCACAACCTTTCTTATATAACAGACTTACTCAAAATAATCATGACCTTTCTTATATAACAGACTTACTCAAAATAATCATGACCTTTCTTATATAACAGACTTACTCAAAATAATCATGACCTTTCTCATATAACAGACTTACTCAAAATAATCATAACTTTCTTATATAACAGACTTACTCAAAATAATCACGACCTTTCTTATATAACAGACTTACTCAAAATAATCACAACCTTTCTCATATAACAGACTTACTCAAAATAATCACAACCTTTCTTATATAACAGACTTACTCAAAATAATCATCACCTTTTCTTATAAACAGACTTACTCAAAATAATCACAACCTTTCTTATATAACAGACTTACTCAAAATAATCACACCTTTCTCATATAACAGACTTACTCAAAATAATCATAACCTTTCTTATATAACAGACTTACTCAAAATAATCATGACCTTTCTTATATAACAGACTTACTCAAAATAATCACAACCTTTCTTATATAACAGACTTACTCAAAATAATCACAACCTTTCTTAATATAACAGACTTACTCAAAATAATCACGACCGTTCTTATATAACAGACTTACTTCAAAATAATCACGACCTTTCTTATATAACAGACTTACTCAAAATAATCATAACCTTTCTTATATAACAGACTTACTCAAAATAATCACAGCCTTTCTTATATAACAGACTTACTCAAAAAATAATCACAACCTTTCTTATATAACAGACTTACTCAAAATAATCACAACCTTTCTTATATAACAGACTTACTCAAAATAATCACAACCTTTCTTATATAACAGACTTGCTCAAAATAATCACAACCTTTCTTATATAACAGACTTACTCAAAATAATCACAACCTTTCTCATATAACAGACTTACTCAAAATAATCACAACCTTTCTTATATAACAGACTTACTCAAAATAATCACAACCTTTCTTATATAACAGACTTACTCAAAATAATCACAACCTTTCTTATATAACAGACTTACTCAAAATAATCACAACCTTTCTTATATAACAGACTTACTCAAAATAATTACAACCTTTCTTATATAACAGACTTACTCAAAATAATCACAACCTTTCTTATATAACAGACTTACTCAAAATAATCACAACCTTTCTTATATAACAGACTTACTCAAAATAAACACAACCTTTCTTATATAACAGACTTACTCAAAATAATCACAACCTTTCTTATATAACAGACTTACTCAAAATAATCATAACCTTTCATATATAACAGACTTACTCAAAATAATCATGACCTTTCTTATATAACAGACTTACTCAAAATAATCACAACCTTTCTTATATAACAGACTTACTCAAAATAATCACAACCTTTCTTATATAACAGACTTGCTCAAAATAATCACAACCTTTCTTATATAACAGACTTACTCAAAATAATCATGACCTTTCTTATATAACAGACTTACTCAAAATAATTACAACCTTTCTTATATAACAGACTTACTCAAAATAATCACAACCTTTCTTATATAACAGACTTACTCAAAATAATCACAACCTTTCTTATATAACAGACTTACTCAAAATAATCACAACCTTTCTTATATAACAGACTTACTCAAAATAATCACAACCTTTCTTATATAACAGACTTACTCAAAATAATTACAACCTTTCTTATATAACAGACTTACTCAAAATAATCACAACCTTTCTTATATAACAGACTTACTCAAAATAATCACAACCTTTCTTATATAACAGACTTACTCAAAATAATCACAACCTTTCTTATATAACAGACTTACTCAAAATAATCATAACCTTTCTTATATAACAGACTTACTCAAAATAATCATGACCTTTCTTATATAACAGACTTACTCAAAATAATCACAACCTTTCTTATATAACAGACTTACTCAAAATAATCACAACCTTTCTTATATAACAGACTTGCTCAAAATAATCACAACCTTTCTTATATAACAGACTTACTCAAAATAATCACAACCTTTCTTATATAACAGACTTACTCAAAATAATTACAACCTTTCTTATATAACAGACTTACTCAAAATAATCACAACCTTTCTTATATAACAGACTTACTCAAAATAATCACAACCTTTCTTATATAACAGACTTACTCAAAATAATCATAACCTTTCTTATATAACAGACTTACTCAAAATAATCACAACCTTTCTTATATAAGAGACTTACTCAAAATAATCACAACCTTTCTCATATAACAGACTTACTCAAAATAATCACAACCTTTCTTATATAACAGACTTACTCAAAATAATCACAACCTTTCTTATATAACAGTCTTACTCAAAATAATCATAACCTTTCTTATATAACAGACTTACTCAAAATAATCACAACCCTTCTTATATAACAGACTTACTCAAAATAATCACGACCTTTCTTATATAACAGACTTACTCAAAATAATCACGACCTTTCTTATATAACAGACTTACTCAAAATAATCATAACCTTTCTTATATAACAGACTTACTCAAAATAATCACAACCTTTCTCATATAACAGACTTACTCAAAATAATCACAACCTTTCTTATATAACAGACTTACTCAAAAAATCACAACCTTTCTTATATAACAGACTTACTCAAAATAATCACAACCTTTCTCATATAACAGACTTACTCAAAATAATCATGACCTTTCTTATATAACAGACTTACTCAAAATAATCATGACCTTTCTCATATAACAGACTTACTCAAAATAATCACAGCCTTTCTTATATAACAGACTTACTCAAAATAATCATGACCTTTCTTATATAACAGACTTACTCAAAATAATCATGACCTTTCTTATATAACAGACTTACTCAAAATAATCATGACCTTTCTCATATAACAGACTTACTCAAAATAATCACGACCTTTCTTATATAACAGACTTACTCAAAATAATCACAACCTTTCTTATATAACAGACTTACTCAAAATAATCACAACCTTTCTTATATAACAGACTTACTCAAAATAATCACAACCTTTCTTATATAACAGACTTACTCAAAATAATCACGACCTTTCTGATATAACAGACTTACTCAAAATAATCACAACCTTTCTCATATAACAGACTTACTCAAAATAATCACAACCTTTCTTATATAACAGACTTACTCAAAATAATCACAACCTTTCTCATATAACAGACTTACTCAAAATAATCATAACCTTTCTTATATAACAGACTTACTCAAAATAATCATGACCTTTCTTATATAACAGACTTACTCAAAATAATCATGACCTTTCTTATATAACAGACTTACTCAAAATAATCATGACCTTTCTTATATAACAGACTTACTCAAAATAATCATGACCTTTCTCATATAACAGACTTACTCAAAATAATCACGACCTTTCTTATATAACAGACTTACTCAAAATAATCACAACCTTTCTTATATAACAGACTTACTCAAAATAATCATGACCTTTCTTATATAACAGACTTACTCAAAATAATCATGACCTTTCTTATATAACAGACTTACTCAAAATAATCATGACCTTTCTCATATAACAGACTTGCTCAAAATAATCACGACCTTTCTTATATAACAGACTTACTCAAAATAATCACAACCTTTCTTATATAACAGACTTACTCAAAATAATCATGACCTTTCTTATATAACAGACTTACTCAAAATAATCATGACCTTTCTTATATAACAGACTTACTCAAAATAATCATGACCTTTCTCATATAACAGACTTACTCAAAATAATCATAACCTTTCTTATATAACAGACTTACTCAAAATAATCACGACCTTTCTTATATAACAGACTTACTCAAAATAATCACAACCTTTCTCATATAACAGACTTACTCAAAATAATCACAACCTTTCTTATATAACAGACTTACTCAAAATAATCATCACCTTTCTTATATAACAGACTTACTCAAAATAATCACAACCTTTCTTATATAACAGACTTACTCAAAATAATCACAACCTTTCTCATATAACAGACTTACTCAAAATAATCATAACCTTTCTTATATAACAGACTTACTCAAAATAATCATGACCTTTCTTATATAACAGACTTACTCAAAATAATCACAACCTTTCTTATATAACAGACTTACTCAAAATAATCACAACCTTTCTTATATAACAGACTTACTCAAAATAATCACGACCGTTCTTATATAACAGACTTACTCAAAATAATCACGACCTTTCTTATATAACAGACTTACTCAAAATAATCATAACCTTTCTTATATAACAGACTTACTCAAAATAATCACAGCCTTTCTTATATAACAGACTTACTCAAAAAATAATCACAACCTTTCTTATATAACAGACTTACTCAAAATAATCACAACCTTTCTTATATAACAGACTTACTCAAAATAATCACAACCTTTCTTATATAACAGACTTGCTCAAAATAATCACAACCTTTCTTATATAACAGACTTACTCAAAATAATCACAACCTTTCTCATATAACAGACTTACTCAAAATAATCACAACCTTTCTTATATAACAGACTTACTCAAAATAATCACAACCTTTCTTATATAACAGACTTACTCAAAATAATCACAACCTTTCTTATATAACAGACTTACTCAAAATAATCACAACCTTTCTTATATAACAGACTTACTCAAAATAATTACAACCTTTCTTATATAACAGACTTACTCAAAATAATCACAACCTTTCTTATATAACAGACTTACTCAAAATAATCACAACCTTTCTTATATAACAGACTTACTCAAAATAAACACAACCTTTCTTATATAACAGACTTACTCAAAATAATCACAACCTTTCTTATATAACAGACTTACTCAAAATAATCATAACCTTTCATATATAACAGACTTACTCAAAATAATCATGACCTTTCTTATATAACAGACTTACTCAAAATAATCACAACCTTTCTTATATAACAGACTTACTCAAAATAATCACAACCTTTCTTATATAACAGACTTGCTCAAAATAATCACAACCTTTCTTATATAACAGACTTACTCAAAATAATCATGACCTTTCTTATATAACAGACTTACTCAAAATAATTACAACCTTTCTTATATAACAGACTTACTCAAAATAATCACAACCTTTCTTATATAACAGACTTACTCAAAATAATCACAACCTTTCTTATATAACAGACTTACTCAAAATAATCACAACCTTTCTTATATAACAGACTTACTCAAAATAATCACAACCTTTCTTATATAACAGACTTACTCAAAATAATCACGACCTTTCTTATATAACAGACTTACTCAAAATAATCATAACCTTTCTTATATAACAGACTTACTCAAAATAATCACAACCTTTCTTATATAACAGACTTACTCAAAATAATCACAACCTTTCTCATATAACAGACTTACTCAAAATAATCACAACCTTTCTTATATAACAGACTTACTCAAAATAATCACAACCTTTCTTATATAACAGTCTTACTCAAAATAATCATAACCTTTCTTATATAACAGACTTACTCAAAATAATCACAACCCTTCTTATATAACAGACTTACTCAAAATAATCACGACCTTTCTTATATAACAGACTTACTCAAAATAATCACGACCTTTCTTATATAACAGACTTACTCAAAATAATCATAACCTTTCTTATATAACAGACTTACTCAAAATAATCACAACCTTTCTCATATAACAGACTTACTCAAAATAATCACAACCTTTCTTATATAACAGACTTACTCAAAATAATCACAACCTTTCTTATATAACAGACTTACTCAAAATAATCACAACCTTTCTCATATAACAGACTTACTCAAAATAATCATGACCTTTCTTATATAACAGACTTACTCAAAATAATCATGACCTTTCTCATATAACAGACTTACTCAAAATAATCATGACCTTTCTTATATAACAGACTTACTCAAAATAATCATGACCTTTCTTATATAACAGACTTACTCAAAATAATCATGACCTTTCTTATATAACAGACTTACTCAAAATAATCATGACCTTTCTCATATAACAGACTTGCTCAAAATAATCACGACCTTTCTTATATAACAGACTTACTCAAAATAATCACAACCTTTCTTATATAACAGACTTACTCAAAATAATCATGACCTTTCTTATATAACAGACTTACTCAAAATAATCATGACCTTTCTTATATAACAGACTTACTCAAAATAATCATGACCTTTCTCATATAACAGACTTACTCAAAATAATCATAACCTTTCTTATATAACAGACTTACTCAAAATAATCACGACCTTTCTTATATAACAGACTTACTCAAAATAATCACGACCTTTCTCATATAACAGACTTACTCAAAATAATCACAACCTTTCTTATATAACAGACTTACTCAAAATAATCATCACCTTTCTTATATAACAGACTTACTCAAAATAATCACAACCTTTCTTATATAACAGACTTACTCAAAATAATCACAACCTTTCTCATATAACAGACTTACTCAAAATAATCATAACCTTTCTTATATAACAGACTTACTCAAAATAATCATGACCTTTCTTATATAACAGACTTACTCAAAATAATCACAACCTTTCTTATATAACAGACTTACTCAAAATAATCACAACCTTTCTTATATAACAGACTTACTCAAAATAATCACGACCTTTCTTATATAACAGACTTACTCAAAATAATCACGACCTTTCTTATATAACAGACTTACTCAAAATAATCATAACCTTTCTTATATAACAGACTTACTCAAAATAATCACAACCTTTCTCATATAACAGACTTACTCAAAATAATCACAACCTTTCTTATATAACAGACTTACTCAAAATAATCATCACCTTTCTTATATAACAGACTTACTCAAAATAATCACAGCCTTTCTTATATAACAGACTTACTCAAAAAATAATCACAACCTTTCTTATATAACAGACTTACTCAAAATAATCACAACCTTTCTTATATAACAGACTTACTCAAAATAATCACAACCTTTCTTATATAACAGACTTGCTCAAAATAATCACAACCTTTCTTATATAACAGACTTACTCAAAATAATCACAACCTTTCTCATATAACAGACTTACTCAAAATAATCACAACCTTTCTTATATAACAGACTTACTCAAAATAATCACAACCTTTCTTATATAACAGACTTACTCAAAATAATCACAACCTTTCTTATATAACAGACTTACTCAAAATAATCACAACCTTTCTTATATAACAGACTTACTCAAAATAATCACAACCTTTCTTATATAACAGACTTACTCAAAATAATCACAACCTTTCTTATATAACAGACTTACTCAAAATAAACACAACCTTTCTTATATAACAGACTTACTCAAAATAATCACAACCTTTCTTATATAACAGACTTACTCAAAATAATCATAACCTTTCTTATATAACAGACTTACTCAAAATAATCATGACCTTTCTTATATAACAGACTTACTCAAAATAATCACAACCTTTCTTATATAACAGACTTACTCAAAATAATCACAACCTTTCTTATATAACAGACTTGCTCAAAATAATCACAACCTTTCTTATATAACAGACTTACTCAAAATAATCACAACCTTTCTTATATAACAGACTTACTCAAAATAATTACAACCTTTCTTATATAACAGACTTACTCAAAATAATCACAACCTTTCTTATATAACAGACTTACTCAAAATAATCACAACCTTTCTTATATAACAGACTTACTCAAAATAATCACAACCTTTCTTATATAACAGACTTACTCAAAATAATCACAACCTTTCTTATATAACAGACTTACTCAAAATAATCACGACCTTTCTTATATAACAGACTTACTCAAAATAATCATAACCTTTCTTATATAACAGACTTACTCAAAATAATCACAACCTTTCTTATATAACAGACTTACTCAAAATAATCACAACCTTTCTCATATAACAGACTTACTCAAAATAATCACAACCTTTCTTATATAACAGACTTACTCAAAATAATCACAACCTTTCTTATATAACAGTCTTACTCAAAATAATCATAACCTTTCTTATATAACAGACTTACTCAAAATAATCACGACCCTTCTTATATAACAGACTTACTCAAAATAATCACGACCTTTCTTATATAACAGACTTACTCAAAATAATCACGACCTTTCTTATATAACAGACTTACTCAAAATAATCATAACCTTTCTTATATAACAGACTTACTCAAAATAATCACAACCTTTCTCATATAACAGACTTACTCAAAATAATCACAACCTTTCTTATATAACAGACTTACTCAAAATAATCACAACCTTTCTTATATAACAGACTTACTCAAAATAATCACAACCTTTCTCATATAACAGACTTACTCAAAATAATCATGACCTTTCTTATATAACAGACTTACTCAAAATAATCACAACCTTTCTCATATAACAGACTTACTCAAAATAATCACAGCCTTTCTTATATAACAGACTTACTCAAAATAATCATGACCTTTCTTATATAACAGACTTACTCAAAATAATCATGACCTTTCTTATATAACTGACTTACTCAAAATAATCATGACCTTTCTCATATAACAGACTTACTCAAAATAATCACGACCTTTCTTATATAACAGACTTACTCAAAATAATCACAACCTTTCTTATATAACAGACTTACTCAAAATAATCACGACCTTTCTTATATAACAGACTTACTCAAAATAATCACGACCTTTCTTATATAACAGACTTACTCAAAATAATCATAACCTTTCTTATATAACAGACTTACTCAAAATAATCACAACCTTTCTCATATAACAGACTTACTCAAAATAATCACAACCTTTCTTATATAACAGACTTACTCAAAATAATCACAACCTTTCTTATATAACAGACTTACTCAAAATAATCACAACCTTTCTCATATAACAGACTTACTCAAAATAATCATGACCTTTCTTATATAACAGACTTACTCAAAATAATCATGACCTTTCTCATATAACAGACTTACTCAAAATAATCACAGCCTTTCTTATATAACAGACTTACTCAAAATAATCATGACCTTTCTTATATAACAGACTTACTCAAAATAATCATGACCTTTCTTATATAACTGACTTACTCAAAATAATCATGACCTTTCTCATATAACAGACTTACTCAAAATAATCACGACCTTTCTTATATAACAGACTTACTCAAAATAATCACAACCTTTCTTATATAACAGACTTACTCAAAATAATCACGACCTTTCTTATATAACAGACTTACTCAAAATAATCACAACCTTTCTTATATAACAGACTTACTCAAAATAATCACAACCTTTCTTATATAACAGACTTACTCAAAATAATCACGACCTTTCTTATATAACAGACTTACTCAAAATAATCACAACCTTTCTCATATAACAGACTTACTCAAAATAATCACAACCTTTCTTTTATAACAGACTTACTCAAAATAATCACAACCTTTCTCATATAACAGACTTACTCAAAATAATCATGACCTTTCTTATATAACAGACTTACTCAAAATAATCATGACCTTTCTTATATAACAGACTTACTCAAAATAATCATGACCTTTCTTATATAACAGACTTACTCAAAATAATCATGACCTTTCTTATATAACAGACTTACTCAAAATAATCATGACCTTTCTCATATAACAGACTTACTCAAAATAATCATGACCTTTCTTATATAACAGACTTACTCAAAATAATCATGACCTTTCTTATATAACAGACTTACTCAAAATAATCATGACCTTTCTTATATAACAGACTTACTCAAAATAATCATGACCTTTCTCATATAACAGACTTACTCAAAATAATCACGACCTTTCTTATATAACAGACTTACTCAAAATAATCACAACCTTTCTTATATAACAGACTTACTCAAAATAATCATGACCTTTCTTATATAACAGACTTACTCAAAATAATCATGACCTTTCTTATATAACAGACTTACTCAAAATAATCATGACCTTTCTCATATAACAGACTTACTCAAAATAATCATAACCTTTCTTATATAACAGACTTACTCAAAATAATCACGACCTTTCTTATATAACAGACTTACTCAAAATAATCACAACCTTTCTCATATAACAGACTTACTCAAAATAATCACAACCTTTCTTATATAACAGACTTACTCAAAATAATCATCACCTTTCTTATATAACAGACTTACTCAAAATAATCACAACCTTTCTTATATAACAGACTTACTCAAAATAATCACAACCTTTCTTATATAACAGACTTACTCAAAATAATCATGACCTTTCTTATATAACAGACTTACTCAAAATAATCATGACCTTTCTTATATAACAGACTTACTCAAAATAATCATGACCTTTCTTATATAACAGACTTACTCAAAATAATCACAACCTTTCTTATATAACAGACTTACTCAAAATAATCATCACCTTTCTTATATAACAGAATTACTCAAAATAATCACAACCTTTCTTATATAACAGACTTACTCAAAATAATCATGACCTTTCTTATATAACAGACTTACTCAAAATAATCATGACCTTTCTTATATAACAGACTTACTCAAAATAATCACAACCTTTATTATATAACAGACTTACTCAACCTTTCTTATATAACAGACTTACTCAAAATCGTGCATTTAATGAAAAGCCAAAACAGTAAATTTTATAATTTGCAAATATTTTTCTTTACAGAAATTTCAGTACAAATATCAACAATATTCAGTCTAGAATTACTAAGACATTCAGTAATGCCATACAGAGTGAGAAAGCTGCCTTAGCCACACAATATGGAGCAGTAGCTGGTCTTGGAGAACTTGGAACAGAGGTAAGTTCAAACATTTAGTGAGGTAGGTACAAACAAAGTTAGATAGCCACCTTATCTGTACAAAATTGTACAGTTACAGTACACTCCAAGTGTATCAACGATCATACTCTCAGGTCGGACATATTCCTCCCAAAATGTCAGACAAATTTGAGAGTCAACACTCTCTAAGTCTGACTATTTGGTCGGACATCGTGGTCATGGTCAGACGTGAGAGTGGATATTTAAAGATTTTTTTTACATTTATCGATGTGAACATGTCAAACATTTTGTGATCGATGCTTATTTGTAAGCGTACTTTCTTTCCGGTATGTAGAATGTCCAGATACGTAAATACCCTAGTGTATTTCTACCTTGCACCATATTCGCGCCAGGAAGGGTAGCTCAAAGGTCAATATATAACTGAAATATTGTTGAAAAGTGACGTTTAAACACCCATAGCCTCATATAAATTATTGCAATAAAATATCGATTAAGTAACGAAATTGATATAAATTATTTTCCAGTATATTTAGTATAAAAAGCTTGTTCTACATGTTCACTGTGAGATGTATTGCAACCACCATTTTTAACTACAATCACGTGCACATGCTCATGTTTAATGGAAGGCTATAGCTATATTTAGATATTTTGTGATAATAATTTTATATTGTAAATCGATCCACCCTGTGATTTTTTTCAACAAGATACATTTTTTTTTATAGTATATATTTTATTATAAAATGCAATATTGAACTGATTTTCGCTAACACTTCAATCATTGAATATTGATTTTTTCGGATGTTGAATATTTTATCCCCAGAATTGCACCCCCTGTTGGTATACTTTTATTGCTTTATTTAAAAGAAAATAACACCAAGAACACCGATGATACGAGTCTTCTTATTCAGAAATAAACCTACAGCAAAATAAAGGTATATATTTTTTGTACTGTAAACAAAATTGTCATTTTTATCTAGATTTATCGTCCGAAAAATACGGTACTCCTCTACTATACTAATTTGGATTAGGTGATGGGAATTAGGTGCCATCATCAAAATAAAGATTAAAAAAATGTATTTCATGATAATGATGGCTGATTAAAATTGTTTGTCATGCATTAGCTGTCAGTTGTAATATAACGGATGTAACCAATATACAGGAAGAGCCCCTACTGAGAAGCCATCTATTTTGAGATGCCATTCAATGAAAATAACAACCTGACCATGTTGTTAAATAAGAATAAGAATTAGATAAGAAATTAAAATTTATAGAAGGCAAGAATTTATATAATTAACACATTAAGTCACATTTCATTTATTTAGCTTGGGTCAGTTATCAATTAAAAAGACAAAAATGGTTTAAAAAAAAATCTGTCTAATAAGTATTTACCTAAATAACGATATCATGACGTATAATAATTTCTGACCATCAATGTATTTATTTTGTTAAGATATTTATACACATATATAAGAAAAAAGATATAAATTTATTTTTTAAGTACAAATAAATTGGAAGACGGATTGAAAATCGAAAATAGAATACACTAATAAAATATTATTTCACCTATATCAGGACTCGCAGACTGCCAATTTTCAAGAAGAAAAAAACGGGATTTACGGATTTATGACCCATTCGCCATAAACAAAATAAAACTTAAATTTTACTAATTAATTTTAATCCAAATTTGCCTTTAAAGAAATAAATGTATAAATTAGAATTATTTAACCGGGTTCGTTCGCCCTACATTTGGCAAACGCACCTGATATCGTAAACCGGCAACTGTCTGCAGCAAGTGAAAGGGCCTTGGCATCGATTGTCGCGAGTACATAAGGGACATATTAATATTCACTTCTAGTGCACTTAAAACATGGGTACTGCATGTTAATACATTTTATTCATGGATATTATTGTATATATCGCCCGTGACAGCCGTTAATATATCTATGCTTTCCGTACTGTATATCACTCATTTACTTCAGTTTTACTAAGATACGCATGTTTCTTTATGCACAAATTTATTGGTTAGCAGAATTTGGGGACGTTTCCTGTTTACAGTTTAACTATCTGAGAGCGGAGACTCTCACTCCGACCTGGGAGGATTTTACAATTTTGTCGGACAATTTTAAGAGTGAAGTCTGACAAAACTCTGTGTTCGACCTGAGAGTATGATCGTTGATACACTTGGAGGGTCTGTAGATAGCCACCTTATCTGTACAAAATTGTACAAAGTGATGTACTTGTAGTTGTTGCTAGAAGTAATTTGTTCTGACTTAGAATGCACCACAAATTACAATAGATAGAATCCTGCACATTTAAAATATACCCAACTGAATATTACATCTAGTTTGGAAGAAATTTGTGTATTTAAAACTTTTGTTTTATAATTACTTTTTTTTTCTTGGGAAAATTTGTTACCAGCCTGGATGAGTATTACACACAATAATTCAAAAATCTTACTACTATAGCAATACAACTAATACAAAAATCTTACTACTATAGCAATACAACTAATACAAAAATCTTACTACTATAGCAATACAACTAATACAAAAATCTTACTACTATAGCAATACAACTAATACAAAAATCTTACTACTATAGCAATACAACTAATACAAAAATCTTACTACTATAGCAATACAACTAATACAAAAATCTTACTACTATAGCAATACAACTAATACAAAAATCTTACTACTATAGCAATACAACTAATTCAAAAATCTTACTACTATATAATAATACAACTAATACAAAAATCTTACTACTATAGCAATACAACTAATACAAAACTCTTACTACTATAGCAATACAACTAATACAAAAATCTTACTACTATAGCAATACAACTAATACAAAAATCTTACTACTATAGCAATACAACTAATACAAAAATCTTACTACTATAGCAATACAACTAATACAAAAATCTTACTACTATAGCAATACAACTAATACAAAAATCTTATTACTATAGCAATACAACTAATTGAAAAATCTTACTACTATAGTAATACAACTAATACAAAAATCTTACTACTATAGCAATACAACTAATACAAAAAGCTTACTACTATAGCAATACAACTAATACAAAAATCTTACTACTATAGCAATACAACTAATTGAAAAATCTTACTACTATAGTAATACAACTAATACAAAAATCTTACTACTATAGCAATACAACGAATACAAAAATCTTACTACTATAGCAATACAACTAATACAAAAATCTTACTACTATAGCAATACAACTAATACAAAAATCTTACTACTATAGCAATACAATTAATTCAAAAATCTTACTACTATAGCAATACAACTAATACAAAAATCTTACTACTATAGCAATACAACGAATACAAAAATCTTACTACTATAGCAATACAACTAATTGAAAAATCTTACTACTATAGCAATACAACTAATACAAAAATCTTACTACTATAGCAATACAACTAATACAAAAATCTTACTACTATAGCAATACAACTAATACAAAAATCTTGCTACTATAGCAATACAACTAATACAAAAATCTTACTACTATAGCAATACAACTAATTCAAAAATCTTACTACTATAGCAATACAACTAATACAAAAATCTTACTACTATAGCAATACAACTAATACAAAAATCTTACTACTATAGCAATACAACTAATTCAAAAATCTTACTACTATAGCAATGCAACTAATACAAAAATCTTACTACTATAGCAATACAACTAATTCAAAAATCTTACTACTATAGCAATACAACTAATACAAAAATCTTACTACTATAGCAATACAACTAATACAAAAATCTTACTACTATAGCAATACAACTAATTCAAAAATCTTACTACTATAGCAATACAACTAATACAAAAATCTTACTACTATAGCAATACAACTAATACAAAAGTCTTACTACTATAGCAATACAACTAATTGAAAAATCTTACTACTATAGCAATACAACTAATACAAAAATCTTACTACTATAGCAATACAACTAATATAAAAATCTTACTACTATAGCAATACAACTAATTGAAAAATCTTACTACTATAGCAATACAACTAATACAAAAATCTTACTACTATAGCAATACAACTAATTGAAAAATCTTACTACTATAGCAATACAACTAATTCAAAAATCTTACTACTATAGCAATACAACTAATACAAAAATCTTACAACTATAGCAATACAACTAATTCAAAAATCTTACTACTATAGCAATACAACTAATACAAAAATCTTACTACTATAGCAATAAAATTAATACAAAAATCTTACTAATATAGCAATACAACTAATTGAAAAATCTTACTACTATAGCAATACAACTAATACAAAAATCTTACTACTATAGCAATACAACTAATACAAAAATCTTACTACTATAGCAATACAACTAATACAAAAATCTTACTACTATAGCAATACAACTAATACAAAAATCTTACTACTATAGCAATAAAACTAATACAAAAATCTTACTAATATTGCAATACAACTAATTGAAAAATCTTACTACTATAGCAATACAACTAATACAAAAATCTTACTACTATAGCAATACAACTAATACAAAAATCTTACTACTATAGCAATACAACTAATACAAAAATCTTACTACTATAGCAATACAACTAATACAAAAATCTTACTACTATAGTAATACAACTAATACAAAAATCTTACTACTATAGCAATACAACTAATACAAAACTCTTACTACTATAGCAATACAACTAATACAAAAATCTTACTACTATAGCAATACAACTAATACAAAAATCTTACTACTATAGTAATACAACTAATACAAAAATCTTACTACTATAGCAATACAACTAATTGAAAAATCTTACTACTATAGCAATACAACTAATACAAAAATCTTACTACTATAGCAATACAACTAATACAAAAATCTTACTACTATAGCAATACAACTAATACAAAAATCTTACTACTATAGCAATACAACTAATACAAAAATCTTACTACTATAGCAATACAACTAATACAAAAATCTTACTACTATAGCAATACAACTAATACAAAAATCTTACTACTATAGCAATACAACTAATTGAAAAATCTTACTACTATAGTAATACAACTAATACAAAATCTTACTACTATAGCAATACAACTAATACAAAAATCTTACTACTATAGCAATACAACTAATACAAAAATCTTACTACTATAGCAATACAACTAATACAAAAATCTTACTACTATAGCAATACAACTAATACAAAAATCTTACTACTATAGTAATACAACTAATACAAAAATCTTACTACTATAGCAATACAACTAATACAAAAATCTTACTACTATAGCAATACAACTAATACAAAAATCTTACTACTATAGCAATACAACTAATTGAAAAATCTTACTACTATAGCAATACAACTAATACAAAAATCTTACTATTATAGCAATACAACTAATTGAAAAATCTTACTACTATAGCAATACAACTAATACAAAAATCTTACTACTATAGTAATACAACTAATACAAAAATCTTACTACTATAGCAATACAACTAATACAAAAATCTTACTACTATAGCAATACAACTAATACAAAAATCTTACTACTATAGCAATACAACTAATACAAAAATCTTACTACTATAGCAATACAACTAATTGGAAAATCTTACTACTATAGCAATACAACTAATACAAAAATCTTACTACTATAGTAATACAACTAATACAAAAATCTTACTACTATAGCAATACAACTAATACAAAAATCTTACTACTATAGCAATACAACTAATACAAAAATCTTACTACTATAGCAATACAACTAATACAAAAATCTTACTACTATAGCAATACAACTAATACAAAAATCTTACTACTATAGCAATGCAACTAATACAAAAATCTTACTACTATAGCAATACAACTAATACAAAAATCTTACTACTATAGCAATACAACTAATTGAAAAATCTTACTACTATAGTAATACAACTAATACAAAAATCTTACTACTATAGCAATACAACTAATACAAAAATCTTACTACTATAGTAATACAACTAATACAAAAATCTTACTACTATAGCAATACAACTAATACAAAAATCTTACTACTATAGCAATACAACTAATACAAAAATCTTACTACTATAGCAATACAACTAATACAAAAATCTTACTACTATAGCAATACAACTAATACAAAAATCTTACTACTATAGCAATACAACTAATACAAAAATCTTACTACTATAGCAATACAACTAATACAAAAATCTTACTACTATAGTAATACAACTAATACAAAAATCTTACTACTATAGCAATACAACGAATACAAAAATCTTACTACTATAGCAATACATCTAATACAAAAATATTACTACTATAGCAATACAACTAATACAAAAATCTTACTACTATTGCAATACAACTAATTCAAAAATCTTACTACTATAGCAATACAACTAATTGAAAAATCTTACTACTATAGCAATACAACTAATACAAAAATCTTACTACTATAGCAATACAACTAATACAAAAATCTTACTACTATAGCAATACAACTAATACAAAAATCTTACTACTATAGCAATACAACTAATACAAAAATCTTACTACTATAGCAATACAACTAATTGAAAAATCTTACTACTATAGCAATACAACTAATACAAAAATCTTACTACTATAGCAATACAACTAATACAAAAATCAAGTGAATGGGTGCCATCCAATTACGATATATCTTATAGACATTTAGTATTCATTTTACACAGGTTTCCAGTTTATTTAGTGTTTAGTTTAGACAGGGTTTCACTGTAAATTGATAGCTTTCATTTATTCATCAGACATGAAAAATCGTTTCCTTGAAGTTGATGTAGGAATATTAATGCTAAGCTTGTCATTGTTTTTTGATGACAGGTTGTTAAAACTTTCCTGATTCCTAGAGTGAAGTATGTGTCTGACCGTATGAAGGCTACAATGGAAGGCTTAGTGGTTAACAACGCTGATAAAATAGCATCTGAAAATATCAAGAGAGCCCTTTCAGTAAGTATAATACCTTTGACAGTGCAACCAAACAATGTGTTGAGGCCTAGTCCAATTTGTTTTCACTGCACCACATGTTGAGTGGCTAATTCCAGATAATTTCATACATTATATACAATACTAAAAAAATACTTGCATTAAGACTTGCAAAGTCTTAAAAAAAATATTAATAAAAAAATAAAAAATGAAATAAAAAAATACTTTAAAAAAAAGACGTGAAAGTCAGCAATCACATTATACATATTCTTAGTGAAAAGAACCTGTCTCAAAGACTTGACTGAAACTGGCATTTTATAGCCTTAGTAAATAAGATTGTTTAAAAATATTAAAAGTCTAGAAGTGCTGTTTTGAAATTGAGCCATACAAATTTTCTCAGAAATCTTTCAAATTTTGTTGGCCCTGTTTAGAGAAGATTTTTTTTGCCCTTTTTACAGAAATATTTGGCACCAGTTTTAAAGAATGTAATGTCACCACAAGCTACTGTGGAGGAGTATGTACAGGACTTTGGCTACCTGGGTCCACACATACACCAGTCAGTAGAACGTGAGAGAAGGGCACCTCAAATCTCACCTCAGTCACAACAATCAAGATCTATGGTTGGCATACCACAGGCTCCAAGACCACACCTTAATCTTAGTCAGGTGATTATAGATACATCATATATTATTTTGGTAGTATGTTATTTATATATCAACTACAGGTGATTATAGATACATGATATATTATTTTGGTAGTATGTTATTTATATATCAACTACAGGTGATTATAGATACATCATATATTATTTTGGTAGTATGTTATTTATATATCAACTACAGGTGATTATAGATACATCATATATTATTTTGGTAGTATGTTATTTATATATCAACTACAGGTGATTATAGATACATGATATATTATTTTGGTAGTATGTTATTTATATATCAACTACAGGTGATTATAGATACATGATATATTATTTTGGTAGTATGTTATTTATATATCAACTACAGGTGATTATAGATACATGATATATTATTTTGGTAGTATGTTATTTATATATCAACTACAGGTGATTATAGATACATGATATATTATTTTGGTAGTATGTTATTTATATATCAACTACAGGTGATTATAGATACATCATATATTATTGTGGTAGTATGTTATTTATATATCAACTACAGGTGATTATAGATACATGATATATTATTTTGGTAGTATGTTATTTATATATCAACTACAGGTGATTATAGATACATGATATATTATTTTGGTAGTATGTTATTTATATATCAACTACAGGTGATTATAGATACATGATATATTATTGTGGTAGTATGTTATTTATATATCAACTACAGGTGATTATAGATACATGATATATTATTTTGGTAGTATATTATTTATATATCAACTACAGGTGATTATAGATGCATGATATATTATTTTGGTAGTATATTATTTATATATCAACTACAGGTGATTATAGATGCATGATATATTATTTTGGTAGTATGTTATTTATATATCAACTACAGGTGATTATAGATACATGATATATTATTTTGGTAGTATGTTATTTATATATCAACTACAGGTGATTATAGATACATGATATATTATTTTGGTAGTATGTTATTTATATATCAACTACAGGTGATTATAGATGCATGATATATTATTTTGGTAGTATATT
This sequence comes from Bathymodiolus septemdierum, assembly GCA_963383655.1. NCBI lineage: Eukaryota > Metazoa > Mollusca > Bivalvia > Mytilida > Modiolidae > Bathymodiolus > Bathymodiolus septemdierum. The sequence continues at coordinate 433,135 of OY726522.1, read as the reverse complement.
ATTTATATATCAACTACAGGTGATTATAGATGCATGATATATTATTTTGGTAGTATGTTATTTATATATCAACTACAGGTGATTATAGATACATGATATATTATTTTGGTAGTATGTTATTTATATATCAACTACAGGTGATTATAGATACATGATATATTATTTTGGTAGTATGTTATTTATATATCAACTACAGGTGATTATAGATACATGATATATTATTTTGGTAGTATGTTATTTATATATCAACTACAGGTGATTATAGATACATGATATATTATTTTGGTAGTATGTTATTTATATATCAACTACAGGTGATTATAGATACATGATATATTATTTTGGTAGTATGTTATTTATATATCAACTACAGGTGATTATAGATACATGATATATTATTTTGGTAGTATGTTATTTATATATCAACTACAGGTGATTATAGATACATGATATATTATTTTGGTAGTATGTTATTTATATATCAACTACAGGTGATTATAGATACATGATATATTATTTTGGTAGTATGTTATTTATATATCAACTACAGGTGATTATAGATACATGATATATTATTTTGGTAGTATGTTATTTATATATCAACTACAGGTGATTATAGATACATGATATATTATTTTGGTAGTATGTTATTTATATATCAACTACAGGTGATTATAGATACATGATATATTATTTTGGTAGTATGTTATTTATATATCAACTACAGGTGATTATAGATACATGATATATTATTTTGGTAGTATGTTATTTATATATCAACTACAGGTGATTATAGATACATGATATATTATTTTGGTAGTATGTTATTTATATATCAACTACAGGTGATTATAGATACATGATATATTATTTTGGTAGTATGTTATTTATATATCAACTACAGGTGATTATAGATACATGATATATTATTTTGGTAGTATGTTATTTATATATCAACTACAGGTGATTATAGATACATGATATATTATTTTGGTAGTATGTTATTTATATATCAACTACAGGTGATTATAGATACATGATATATTATTTTGGTAGTATGTTATTTATATATCAACTACAGGTGATTATAGATACATGATATATTATTTTGGTAGTATGTTATTTATATATCAACTACAGGTGATTATAGATACATGATATATTATTTTGGTAGTATATTATTTATATATCAACTACAGGTGATTATAGATACATGATATATTATTTTGGTAGTATGTTATTTATATATCAACTACAGGTGATTATAGATACATGATATATTATTGTGGTAGTATGTTATTTATATATCAACTACAGGTGATTATAGATACATGATATATTATTTTGGTAGTATGTTATTTATATATCAACTACAGGTGATTATAGATACATGATATATTATTTTGGTAGTATGTTATTTATATATCAACTACAGGTGATTATAGATACATCATATATTATTTTGGTAGTATGTTATTTATATATCAACTACAGGTGATTATAGATACATGATATATTATTTTGGTAGTATGTTATTTATATATCAACTACAGGTGATTATAGATACATGATATATTATTTTGGTAGTATGTTATTTATATATCAACTACAGGTGATTATAGATACATGATATATTATTTTGGTAGTATGTTATTTATATATCAACTACAGGTGATTATAGATACATGATATATTATTTTGGTAGTATGTTATTTATATATCAACTACAGGTGATTATAGATACATGATATATTATTTTGGTAGTATGTTATTTATATATCAACTACAGGTGATTATAGATACATGATATATTATTTTGGTAGTATGTTATTTATATATCAACTACAGGTGATTATAGATACATGATATATTATTTTGGTAGTATGTTATTTATATATCAACTACAGGTGATTATAGATACATGATATATTATTTTGGTAGTATGTTATTTATATATCAACTACAGGTGATTATAGATACATGATATATTATTTTGGTAGTATATTATTTATATATCAACTACAGGTGATTATAGATACATGATATATTATTTTGGTAGTATGTTATTTATATATCAACTACAGGTGATTATAGATACATGATATATTATTGTGGTAGTATGTTATTTATATATCAACTACAGGTGATTATAGATACATGATATATTATTTTGGTAGTATGTTATTTATATATCAACTACAGGTGATTATAGATACATGATATATTATTTTGGTAGTATGTTATTTATATATCAACTACAGGTGATTATAGATACATCATATATTATTTTGGTAGTATGTTATTTATATATCAACTACAGGTGATTATAGATACATGATATATTATTTTGGTAGTATGTTATTTATATATCAACTACAGGTGATTATAGATACATGATATATTATTTTGGTAGTATGTTATTTATATATCAACTACAGGTGATTATAGATACATGATATATTATTTTGGTAGTATGTTATTTATATATCAACTACAGGTGATTATAGATACATGATATATTATTTTGGTAGTATGTTATTTATATATCAACTACAGGTGATTATAGATACATGATATATTATTTTGGTAGTATATTATTTATATATCAACTACAGGTGATTATAGATACATGATATATTATTTTGGTAGTATGTTATTTATATATCAACTACAGGTGATTATAGATACATGATATATTATTGTGGTAGTATGTTATTTATATATCAACTACAGGTGATTATAGATACATGATATATTATTTTGGTAGTATGTTATTTATATATCAACTACAGGTGATTATAGATACATGATATATTATTTTGGTAGTATGTTATTTATATATCAACTACAGGTGATTATAGATACATGATATATTATTTTGGTAGTATGTTATTTATATATCAACTACAGGTGATTATAGATACATGATATATTATTTTGGTAGTATGTTATTTATATATCAACTACAGGTGATTATAGATACATGATATATTATTTTGGTAGTATATTATTTATATATCAACTACAGGTGATTATAGATACATGATATATTATTTTGGTAGTATGTTATTTATATATCAACTACAGGTGATTATAGATACATCATATATTATTTTGGTAGTATATTATTTATATATCAACTACAGGTGATTATAGATACATGATATATTATTTTGGTAATATGTTATTTATATATCAACTACAGGTGATTATAGATACATGATATATTATTTTGGTAGTATGTTATTTATATATCAACTACAGGTGATTATAGATACATGATATATTATTTTGGTAGTATGTTATTTATATATCAACTACAGGTGATTATAGATACATGATATATTATTTTGGTAGTATGTTATTTATATATCAACTACAGGTGATTATAGATACATGATATATTATTTTGGTAGTATGTTATTTATATATCAACTACAGGTGATTATAGATACATGATATATTATTTTGGTAGTATGTTATTTATATATCAACCACAGGTGATTATAGATACATCATATATTATTTTGGTAGTATATTATTTATATATCAACTACAGGTGATTATAGATACATGATATATTATTTTGGTAGTATATTATTTATATATCAACTACAGGTGATTATAGATACATGATATATTATTTTGGTAGTATATTATTTATATATCAACTACAGGTGATTATAGATACATGATATATTATTTTGGTAGTATGTTATTTATATATCAACTACAGGTGATTATAGATACATGATATATTATTTTGGTAGTATGTTATTTATATATCAACTACAGGTGATTATAGATACATGATATATTATTTTGGTAGTATGTTATTTATATATCAACTACAGGTGATTATAGATACATGATATATTATTTTGGTAGTATGTTATTTATATATCAACTACAGGTGATTATAGATACATGATATATTATTTTGGTAGTATGTTATTTATATATCAACTACAGGTGATTATAGATACATGATATATTATTTTGGTAGTATGTTATTTATATATCAACTACAGGTGATTATAGATACATGATATATTATTTTGGTAGTATGTTATTTATATATCAACTACAGGTGATTATAGATACATGATATATTATTTTGGTAGTATGTTATTTATATATCAACTACAGGTGATTATAGATACATGATATATTATTTTGGTAGTATGTTATTTATATATCAACTACAGGTGATTATAGATACATGATATATTATTTTGGTAGTATGTTATTTATATATCAACTACAGGTGATTATAGATACATGATATATTATTTTGGTAGTATGTTATTTATATATCAACTACAGGTGATTATAGATACATGATATATTATTTTGGTAGTATGTTATTTATATATCAACTACACGTGATTATAGATACATGATATATTATTTTGGTAGTATGTTATTTATATATCAACTACAGGTGATTATAGATACATGATATATTATTTTGGTAGTATGTTATTTATATATCAACTACAGGTGATTATAGATACATGATATATTATTTTGGTAGTATGTTATTTATATATCAACTACAGGTGATTATAGATACATGATATATTATTTTGGTAGTATGTTATTTATATATCAACTACAGGTGATTATAGATACATGATATATTATTTTGGTAGTATGTTATTTATATATCAACTACAGGTGATTATAGATACATGATATATTATTGTGGTAGTATGTTATTTATATATCAACTACAGGTGATTATAGATACATGATATATTATTGTGGTAGTATGTTATTTATATATCAACTACAGGTGATTATAGATACATGATATATTATTGTGGTAGTATGTTATTTATATATCAACTACAGGTGATTATAGATACATGATATATTATTTTGGTAGTATGTTATTTATATATCAACTACAGGTGATTATAGATACATGATATATTATTGTGGTAGTATATTATTTATATATCAACTACAGGTGATTATAGATACATGATATATTATTGTGGTAGTATGTTATTTATATATCAACTACAGGTGATTATAGATACATGATATATTATTTTGGTAGTATGTTATTTATATATCAACTACAGGTGATTATAGATACATGATATATTATTGTGGTAGTATGTTATTTATATATCAACTACAGGTGATTATAGATACATGATATATTATTTTGGTAGTATGTTATTTATATATCAACTACAGGTGATTATAGATACATGATATATTATTGTGGTAGTATGTTATTTATATATCAACTACAGGTGATTATAGATACATGATATATTATTTTGGTAGTATGTTATTTATATATCAACTACAGGTGATTATAGATACATGATATATTATTTTGGTAGTATGTTATTTATATATCAACTACAGGTGATTATAGATACATGATATATTATTTTGGTAGTATGTTATTTATATATCAACTACAGGTGATTATAGATACATGATATATTATTTTGGTAGTATGTTATTTATATATCAACTACAGGTGATTATAGATACATGATATATTATTTTGGTAGTATGTTATTTATATATCAACTACAGGTGATTATAGATACATGATATATTATTTTGGTAGTATGTTATTTATATATCAACTACAGGTGATTATAGATACATGATATATTATTTTGGTAGTATGTTATTTATATATCAACTACAGGTGATTATAGATACATGATATATTATTTTGGTAGTATGTTATTTATATATCAACTACAGGTGATTATAGATACATGATATATTATTTTGGTAGTATGTTATTTATATATCAACTACAGGTGATTATAGATACATGATATATTATTTTGGTAGTATATTATTTATATATCAACTACAGGTGATTATAGATACATGATATATTATTTTGGTAGTATGTTATTTATATATCAACTACAGGTGATTATAGATACATGATATATTATTTTGGTAGTATGTTATTTATATATCAACTACAGGTGATTATAGATACATGATATATTATTTTGGTAGTATGTTATTTATATATCAACTACAGGTGATTATAGATACATGATATATTATTTTGGTAGTATGTTATTTATATATCAACTACAGGTGATTATAGATACATGATATATTATTTTGGTAGTATGTTATTTATATATCAACTACAGGTGATTATAGATACATGATATATTATTTTGGTAGTATGTTATTTATATATCAACTACAGGTGATTATAGATACATGATATATTATTTTGGTAGTATGTTATTTATATATCAACTACAGGTGATTATAGATACATGATATATTATTTTGGTAGTATGTTATTTATATATCAACTACAGGTGATTATAGATACATGATATATTATTTTGGTAGTATGTTATTTATATATCAACTACAGGTGATTATAGATACATGATATATTATTTTGGTAGTATATTATTTATATATCAACTACAGGTGATTATAGATACATGATATATTATTTTGGTAGTATGTTATTTATATATCAACTACAGGTGATTATAGATACATGATATATTATTTTGGTAGTATGTTATTTATATATCAACTACAGGTGATTATAGATACATGATATATTATTTTGGTAGTATGTTATTTATATATCAACTACAGGTGATTATAGATACATGATATATTATTTTGGTAGTATGTTATTTATATATCAACTACAGGTGATTATAGATACATGATATATTATTTGTGGTAGTATGTTATTTATATATCAACTACAGGTGATTATAGATACATGATATATTATTTTGGTAGTATGTTATTTATATATCAACTACAGGTGATTATAGATACATGATATATTATTTTGGTAGTATGTTATTTATATATCAACTACAGGTGATTATAGATACATGATATATTATTTTGGTAGTATGTTATTTATATATCAACTACAGGTGATTATAGATACATGATATATTATTTTGGTAGTATGTTATTTATATATCAACTACAGGTGATTATAGATACATGATATATTATTTTGGTAGTATGTTATTTATATATCAACTACAGGTGATTATAGATACATGATATATTATTTTGGTAGTATGTTATTTATATATCAACTACAGGTGATTATAGATACATGATATATTATTTTGGTAGTATGTTATTTATATATCAACTACAGGTGATTATAGATACATCATATATTATTTTGGTAGTATGTTATTTATATATCAACTACAGGTGATTATAGATACATGATATATTATTTTGGTAGTATATTATTTATATATCAACTACAGGTGATTATAGATACATGATATATTATTTTGGTAGTATGTTATTTATATATCAACTACAGGTGATTATAGATACATGATATATTATTTTGGTAGTATGTTATTTATATATCAACTACAGGTGATTATAGATACATGATATATTATTTTGGTAGTATGTTATTTATATATCAACTACAGGTGATTATAGATACATGATATATTATTTTGGTAGTATGTTATTTATATATCAACTACAGGTGATTATAGATACATCATATATTATTTTGGTAGTATATTATTTATATATCAACTACAGGTGATTATAGATACATGATATATTATTTTGGTAGTATGTTATTTATATATCAACTACAGGTGATTATAGATACATCATATATTATTTTGGTAGTATGTTATTTATATATCAACTACAGGTGATTATAGATACATGATATATTATTTTGGTAGTATGTTATTTATATATCAACTACAGGTGATTATAGATACATGATATATTATTTTGGTAGTATGTTATTTATATATCAACTACAGGTGATTATAGATACATGATATATTATTTTGGTAGTATGTTATTTATATATCAACTACAGGTGATTATAGATACATGATATATTATTTTGGTAGTATGTTATTTATATATCAACTACAGGTGATTATAGATACATGATATATTATTTTGGTAGTATATTATTTATATATCAACTACAGGTGATTATAGATACATCATATATTATTTTGGTAGTATGTTATTTATATATCAACTACAGGTGATTATAGATACATGATATATTATTTTGGTAGTATATTATTTATATATCAACTACAGGTGATTATAGATACATGATATATTATTTTGGTAGTATGTTATTTATATATCAACTACAGGTGATTATAGATACATCATATATTATTTTGGTAGTATGTTATTTATATATCAACTACAGGTGATTATAGATACATCATATATTATTTTGGTAGTATGTTATTTATATATCAACTACAGGTGATTATAGATACATGATATATTATTTTGGTAGTATATTATTTATATATCAACTACAGGTGATTATAGATACATGATATATTATTTTGGTAGTATGTTATTTATATATCAACTACAGGTGATTATAGATACATGATATATTATTTTGGTAGTATGTTATTTATATATCAACTACAGGTGATTATAGATACATGATATATTATTTTGGTAGTATGTTATTTATATATCAACTACAGGTGATTATAGATACATGATATATTATTTTGGTAGTATGTTATTTATATATCAACTACAGGTGATTATAGATACATGATATATTATTTTGGTAGTATGTTATTTATATATCAACTACAGGTGATTATAGATACATGATATATTATTTTGGTAGTATGTTATTTATATATCAACTACAGGTGATTATAGATACATGATATATTATTTTGGTAGTATGTTATTTATATATCAACTACAGGTGATTATAGATACATGATATATTATTTTGGTAGTATGTTATTTATATATCAACTACAGGTGATTATAGATACATGATATATTATTTTGGTAGTATGTTATTTATATATCAACTACAGGTGATTATAGATACATGATATATTATTTTGGTAGTATATTATTTATATATCAACTACAGGTGATTATAGATACATGATATATTATTTTGGTAGTATATTATTTATATATCAACTACAGGTGATTATAGATACATGATATATTATTTTGGTAGTATATTATTTATATATCAACTACAGGTGATTATAGATACATGATATATTATTTTGGTAGTATGTTATTTATATATCAACTACAGGTGATTATAGATACATGATATATTATTTTGGTAGTATGTTATTTATATATCAACTACAGGTGATTATAGATACATGATATAATTATTTTGGTAGTATGTTATTTATATATCAACTACAGGTGATTATAGATACATGATATATTATTTTGGTAGTATGTTATTTATATATCAACTACAGGTGATTATAGATACATGATATATTATTTTGGTAGTATGTTATTTATATATCAACTACAGGTGATTATAGATACATGATATATTATTTTGGTAGTATGTTATTTATATATCAACTACAGGTGATTATAGATACATGATATATTATTTTGGTAGTATGTTATTTATATATCAACTACAGGTGATTATAGATACATGATATATTATTTTGGTAGTATGTTATTTATATATCAACTACAGGTGATTATAGATACATGATATATTATTTTGGTAGTATGTTATTTATATATCAACTACAGGTGATTATAGATACATGATATATTATTTTGGTAATATGTTATTTATATATCAACTACAGGTGATTATAGATACATGATATATTATTTTGGTAGTATGTTATTTATATATCAACTACAGGTGATTATAGATACATGATATATTATTTTGGTAGTATGTTATTTATATATCAACTACAGGTGATTATAGATACATGATATATTATTTTGGTAGTATGTTATTTATATATCAACTACAGGTGATTATAGATACATGATATATTATTTTGGTAGTATGTTATTTATATATCAACTACAGGTGATTATAGATACATGATATATTATTTTGGTAGTATGTTATTTATATATCAACTACAGGTGATTATAGATACATGATATATTATTTTGGTAGTATGTTATTTATATATCAACTACAGGTGATTATAGATACATGATATATTATTTTGGTAGTATGTTATTTATATATCAACTACAGGTGATTATAGATACATGATATATTATTTTGGTAGTATGTTATTTATATATCAACTACAGGTGATTATAGATACATGATATATTATTTTGGTAGTATGTTATTTATATATCAACTACAGGTGATTATAGATACATGATATATTATTTTGGTAGTATGTTATTTATATATCAACTACAGGTGATTATAGATACATGATATATTATTTTGGTAGTATGTTATTTATATATCAACTACAGGTGATTATAGATGCATGATATATTATTTTGTAGTATGTTATTTATATATCAACTACAGGTGATTATAGATATCATATATTATTTTGGTAGTATGTTATTTATATATCAACTACAGGTGATTATAGATACATGATATATAATTGTGGTAGTATGTTATTTATATATCAACTACAGGTGATTATAGATGCATGATATATTATTTTGGTAGTATGTTATTTATATATCAACTACAGGTGATTAT